>CM055958.1:80521762-81121762 GCA_029490685.1 Schizonepeta tenuifolia
GGAAAAAACTTGGAGACCGGAGGTAGTATTATTTAAGATTTTAATTAAATTTTAAATTAATTTTATCTTACATGGCAATAAAAATACCACAAACTTCTTGTCTATGTATGTTGACTCATTAAAAGTTAATCACAAAACAAAATAAATCAAGCATCAAAATATGCGTTTATTTCATTAGCATCATTAATTATTCCTTCTTTTTCTTTCTTTTTTGAAAGGGTATTGTTGTTACATCAATTAAACATTTCATTTGTGAGAAAGGTCAGATGAAACGAGTAGAGGGGTGACCATATATAAAATGCAGATCTGCAAACATATTCTTGGAGGGAAATCGTCGAGTTAAACGTTGCAAGAAATGGTCCAGTCCAAGAAACGTTTTTAAGGATAGTCCTAAAACAGAAATGTGTTTTTCACATTTCTTTTGTGTTTCTCTGTGAAGTTGAGTTATTTGAGCGTTTTTGTTGATTTCATCAGGGAAAATTATTTTTGTTGATTTAATTACTCGAAAGAAAAAAAGTATTTGCTAATGAACAACAGAACGTGAAATCAGCAAATCATAAAGCAGAACGAAAAAAAGAAAAAAAAAATGATGATTAGGATTGTTGGGTGGAAGCCAAATAGGCTTCGAGCTTGAGTAATGGTGCCACACAAGCTTCAGGCTGAATTTTGTCCTATAAATGCTCAATTTTTTAAAAATTGCGCTAAAAATGCCAGTCTGAAAAAAAGTGGGCTAAAATGCAATCTTCTATAAGTTAGTGGGTAAAAAAAATATACTGCTCTTAATACTATCCCAATTTCTTTTTTTTTTCTTTTCTTGATGTTGTTATTGACCTAATCTCTTGTTGCCCAATTTATCTATACTTATATAAAAAGAGTCTTGTTTTACAAAATTTGAATCGCCTAAAATATTCTTACTACTTATCAAAATTAAGGGCAATAGTATAATATAAGATATAATATATAATATGCCATAAGAAATACAGACTTACCTTATTGATAATATATATTATTTACCTTATATAATATTATGATTTGAAAGAAATATGATAAATAAATTATTAATATATCTATCTAGTGTTTATATCCTTGTTAATAGTATGAGATATCAATCTTGTTATTTCGTCCATACGTGATTTTACTCACGTCATTGTGCAACCTTTTTTCCTTTATTTTTGCAACTTCAAGTTGCCTCAAATATTTCAATATGGCAACTTAAAATTCTTAAATATTTTTCAATCAATTTGTGTAAATTATTTAATCTTTTAGAGGTACCAAAACTGGCGCTGATTCTATTCCCACTCATGGTCCATCAAAAAGGTCTATTGCATCTACATATTTCAAAACGTATAGTGTATATTTATGATAAACCATATTAAGATAATTTCTCTATACATATATTTGTGCGGTATACTTATCAATTTTTTTGTTAATATATTCTTTTTATTTTCGACAGAAGCAAGAATAAGCCACTTTATTAATGCAAAGAAAGCAGTGATGAAAAAAAAGCCACTTTATTAATTTTATATATATATATATATATATCCTATTTTTTTTCACCAAATTTCTTAACACAATTTCTTAATTCAAAGAGAGCAGCAATTTGATGAAGAGTCATATATCTTTAGGATTGAATTGTTCAGGTTTCATTTTCTAAGATAAGTTGCTTCTTTTTTCTTTTATCGATCTTATTTGTTATTGATAACCCTTTTTCTTTTGGATTATGTTGTATGATCGTTCAAAATTTGATTTAATGAGTTTAATTTTGAAAGAACAAAAAAAGTGAAAGCTTTAGAATTTGTTCTTTTTTCACTTTAGGAAAATCAACATGATACCGTTGTATGAGATGAACGGTTTATTTATATCTAAAAATTTGTAAGCACTTGACAGGATTTATATATTTTATTTTGAACTGTAAAATCAAATGACTAATATGAATTATGAATTTTATTTTGAATTTTGTAATAATTATTATTTTTAACGTGCGAGTGCACATTAATTATACTAATTATTTAAAGTTACTGTAGTTGCAAGTTGCAATCCTACTAAACCCACAGCCACTGCCACCAACAGCCCAAACCCCCGCCCAGGGATCCACCTCTCCAGCCATCGCGGCTTCGTCACTCCCCCTTATGCTAGGCTCTCTATTCATATCATACTATTATAATAGGATTTTTTTTGTACGTTTTACCCATTTTTGATGTGTTTATGCTTTCATTCTATAAAATTAAATTGTTAATTTGAATTTCTAATTTCTGTCCAGCTTGGGCTGTTTTGCCCAGTGACCCGTGCATTTTTCAACGGTCCGGATATCTCACCAATCAACTACATAAAAATAGCTATTTTGCTATTGTAAAGTCAAATATAGTCATAAAATAAGCATTATAAATACTAAAACAATTTTTTATCAAGGTACTTAAACTACCCTTAAATATTAACATGTAAATTGTGTCAAAAGTTTACGTGATCGAAGTTCTACTCGTTTTTCTAAAAATAGAAAGACTAATGACAATTAACATAATCACATGTAATCAAGTCTGTCGTCACGAAATGGTATGGTTTCAAAACTAAGAATTCAGTTTTACTTATTCAAATAAGTTCAAAAAATTAACGTTTGAAGAAAAAATTTCAGATGTTGGAATTCTAGTGACGAAGGGCCGTCGTTACACTCTTCACATAAATAAATTTATAAAACATCTCTTACCCAATAAGGTAGTAGTTAATGGCAAGTGGGGTCGATCCCAAAGGACTTGGCGTAGATCTGTTCTTCAGGTAGTTCTCAACAAAAGGGGTTATGGTCGAGATGTATCTCAATATCCTGTAACTCAATAAGTGAAATATCAAATAACAAAGAAGTTTGGATTGAGATTTCGTATCAATGATCCTAATTACTCATTACTTGTTCATTGGTGCAAAGATATTCAATTACTTGATTTCATTACTTGGTTTAAGACAAAGATTAGTTTATACCCTAATGGTCACGAAGTCACGATATAAACACACTAAGCCTATGTCTATCCAATTTTACAGATCTTGACCAGAAGGCAAAATATACTCTTTTGATCAACAAAGTCACGAAGACACTTCAGCAACGATGCTGCCCAAAAGGCATTAAGAATAAACAGACCCAAGACAGTCAAGAAGTAGGTCAATACCGACTGCTCTCCAATACTCTTTACCTTCTTGGGCACGAGAGACTCTCTCGAGTTTAATCCAAATCCTGTTAATGACTTGATCTCAATATCTAGATGGTAATCAAGCATATGTCAATATCAATTAAGTCTAGAATTATTCCTAAGTTTTTCGGGAATAAAATCAAATACACAATCGACCTCACAAGTTTAGAACGAGTAATTAAGATCACATCATCTACATCCAACCCAAACAATAAATCTAGCTAGACATAATCTTAAATGAAAACACAAACATATAAGGAAAATCATACTTGAAATTAAACTGGAAAAGGTTGTTGCTAAAAAACGTAAGTCAGCAACTAAGGTTTTGGCTTCAAGCCAACAACTAAGAACTAGTGCAGAAATACTAAAAACGAAATATAAAAGCAAATTTGCCCGTAGGAATTGTTTCTTCCTCACTTTCACTCAATCTCAAATTAGGCTGGAGGATTCGACTTAGGTGGTCAGCAACTTGGTTCTGGGCACCACTCTTGTCCTTGATCTCTATGTCAAATTCCTGTAGTAAAAGGATCCATCTAATTAGTCTTGGCTTGGACTCCTTTTTGCTCAACAGGTACTTCAACGCCGCGTGGTCTGTGTAGACTATGGTCTTGCCTTGATCCTCGTCAGCAACCCAAATCAGCATATATCCAGAATAATCGTCAAGAAAGCAATAATAATCATTACCGGCTAACCTCTCAAGCATCTCGTCGATAAAGGGCAAAGGAAAGTGATCCTTCTTCATCTTTTGGTTTAGCTTTCGGTAATCAATGCATACTCGCCATCCGGTTTGCAATCTCATAGCCACCATCTCGTTTTTCTCGTTCTCAACAACTTGGATTCCCAACTTCTTGGGCACCACGTGCACAGGGCTCACCCACCGGCTGTCGGACACTGTCACAGCTCGAAATCCGGTGTGTAGGAACGACCAGACTCCATTGGAGTGTGAAGGTGAAACCATCAAATAAACATTTTACTTTTGACTCACATCAACTCAAAATGTGGCCAAACACTAGCTCAATTGGCTCGAAAATGTGAAACCAACAAATAACTTATCTCAATAAAATTTTATACTCGAGAGTCAATGAATAGGATTTTGAAAACGATAAAGGATAATCACAAGTTTTCAAGATATTGCTCATCAAAGACCGAGCATATATAATCCACAACGGTTTCACAAAAGTAGTGTTAAGTATCTTGACATCAAGTCAAGATAATTCAAATGACAAATAGGAATTTGAAAAGTTATATCGAGCACTCGGCTCATTGAAGCATGACCATATCAGAGTATTTCAAAAACAAAGTTCATCAAAGATTATCATTGCAGTGGAGACATCAATGCTCTTGACAACTACATGTATGAAGACATGTAATTGCCGACTCAACTCACAACAGATAACACACCACCACGAAACATCCTTGCCATCCTCGTCCATAGCTAACCTGCACGTTTAGAAATACATGCAGGGCTGAGTATTTCGTACTCAGTGAACACAATGCCAAAAACAATTTGGAAACAATGCCCATTAGGGCTATATGATTAGACTTGCCTCTTTTGCTGCATCACAAGGGTCAGATATATATAGGGCTGTCAAACCATCCGGGCCGGGCCAAATGCACATTTTCGGGCCGGGCCGGCCCAGAATTTCCACGGGCCATAAAAAATGGTGGCCCAGCCCAGCCCTGGCGGGCCTACGTGCGGGTCTGGCCAAAGTGGCCCGGTCAGAAAATAAATTTTAAAAAATCTGCTGTACCTGTTTTAAACAAATATCCAAACCAAAAAACCATAATTTGAATCCATAAACAAACCAAACATGTTGTCATAAATATCCAACAACAAATATCGATAAACCAAACATGTTGTCATAAACATACCATAAACCAAATCAACAACAAATAAATATAACATCTTGTTCTAAAACTCCACTTATTACATAGATAAAATCAAGCACCATTTGAATCTTCTTTGGATAGTCGTATTTCCTCCACCTCTTGCGTTTCTATAATTAAAAAAAAACATGTAAAGAAAGATAAGTTAGTAGGCCATAGATATTTCTATAACAAAATTCCAAGTGAAAGTATAAATATATAAACGAATAAATCATTACCCGATGTTTCCACTTCTTTGAAACCATGCAACCAATTACGAGTGCAAATGAGAGCTTGAACGGTCTCGGGAAGCATACAATTTCTATACTTTTGCAAGATACGACCACCAATGCTAAATGTAGATTCCGAAGCAACCGTGGTGATGGGAATGCTTAGGATATCTCTAGCCATCCTTGCAAGTCGGGGGAACCGGTTAGCATTCACTTTCTAATAGTCTAAAACTTTGATTTTTGGGAAGGGTTTGAAAGGCTCTTCCAAGTACAAATCAAGTTCATTTTTGCCACTAACCGAATCACTTTTTGCAGTGTTTCTACTGATAGGTTTGAATTCAGGATTCAAGCTAGCATTTAAGTCATTAACTCCATCATACTCATCATAACAAAATGGAAGATCATGCTTAATGATAGCTCTAGCCAACTTATCCCTATACACCTTAGCATCACATTTCCATTTTGACAAAAATGCAGCTCGGTTATCAAACATAGCACTCACATTTTGAAACTTAGGAGCATTGAAACATTTTTTAATGTGACGCTTCAAATGAGTGGTGCCATTTGAGGGTTTGCAAGTATACCAACTACTGCAACGCTTGCACTTACACTTTAGAATATTATCTACCAAGCAAGGTCGGTCAAAATACATCCACACATCGGATTTTTGTTTTTTGGAAACTCCCACATCATCAATTTCGACACCCAACCTAGTAGTCGTAGTTCTACTAGTACAATCCACAAAAGAAGATGAGTTACCTACTGCTGCAGTACTCTTAGAAGTAGGAGTATCCAATAATTGAATGTCATCCTCATCAATGTCATCATCCTTCTCCTTATCCATATCAATATCATTGCTTTCGATATTCATTCCTACACTTTGACAAACAAACAAAAATTAGTACAAAAACAATGGAAAATTAGGTTAAAATTAGTACAACGGCACATTCCTCCACCAAAATAATAAATTCGCAGCTTCAAGAAATAGGGACATAAATAGCAAATTCCAGAAATAGTACAAATAGAAATAGCACACACCAAGACTTCTAAAATAAGCTACTGCCTACTAGTAATTTAATGGCAAAAAAATACATATAAAATACATAATACACATAATACATATATGATATACCAATGGTATATAAAACTGCCGTCTTCTACTAGAATGAAAAGAGGCAATGCATAATGTGGTGGTGGTTATAACTGTTGTAAACTTGTAATATAAAGAGAATATCATGTGATATAGTCATAATGAACATTAAAATATAAATTTTGGCCCACTTTCTTCATAAATATAAATTATGGCCATTTTTTTGAACTTAGGACCTAAATACCCCTTTCCCTCTTCTATTTTTGATCCATCAATCCTTGATCCATTTTATTGACACTTATTTTCCTTTCCAAGTTTTTTTTCTTTCTTTTTCCTGTTTTTTTATTTTTTTTATTTTCCAGCTTTTTTCTTCTTTTTTCCGTTTTTTTCTTATTTTCCAGATTTTTTTCCTTTTTTTTCTGTTTTTTTTTTCAGATTTCTTTGTTTTTTTTATTTTCCAATTTTTTTCCTTGTTATTTCTTTTTTTTCCAGATTTTTTCTTTTTTTCTGTTTTTCTTTTCTATTTTTTTTAATTGCCAAATTTTTGTTTGCCTATTCATTTTTTTTGTTGGCCGCTTCTTCCTTGGTCAAGATTCGAGTGAGGGGAGCCGAAGAAATCTAAATTGTTGCCCGACGATTATCCTTATATTAGTAATCGAAGCGAAGGCGGAGCCGTATAATCGGAGTCGAAGGCGGAGTCGCAAAATCGGAGCGGTATAACTTGAAATAATTGGAATTTTCGTCCCAAGAGTACCATATCATAACTTGGAACATCTGGAACTAATTCGACAATTCGTCCCAATTGTGCCAAATCTGGAACTATTGGCACTAATAAGGCTAAATTCGTACCAGAAGTACTAGAACTATTGGTACTAATATAACTAAATTTGTACCAAAAGTACCAAATGCCTTATATCTGCCCGACCCGACCCGCGCCCGCCCGCGTCCGACCTGACCCGTTCCGCGTCTTATTAAGGGTATTTTCGTCCCAAATTGAAAAAAATGGCCAAAATTTATATTTTTGAAGAAGGTGGGCCAAAATTTATATTTTAATGGTCATTATGGCTATTTCAAAATATGTCTCTAATATAAATATAGGTATGGAGGCAAAGTGGGAATGTAACAGTACAGATAAGGCAACACATTCATTATTATTTGAGGCGCAATCTATCTATAATTCTTCTGGGAATTTCAGTATTATTATAATTTATAAACCATGTCAGCTAAAATAAACAAAAAGAAGGAATGAAGATGCGGTCTTTCAGTTGTGAATTACACGCTTCTTCACGAGCAGTACAATTCACAAAAAATATACATGGCCTACAATCGATCGACAATAGACAATATGATATATTAGAGAACAGAGAGAGAGAGGAACATTACATGGTGCTTGACGGGAGTCGGCGGGCTGGCGGCGACCGACGACAGGAGGACGAGAGGAGAGGACGAGAGAAGAGACGAGAGAGTGGAGAAGTGAAACTGAGAAGTGAGAAGTGAGAAGGAGGGATTGCGGCTGACCACTCTCTTAGGGTTTCACTGTTTTATCAATTAATAATTATAATTTATAAATTTAAATTAAAAATTCGAAACGGGCCAAAATGGCCCGTAGCCCGTCGGGCTTTTTAGGCCCGCGGCCCGATTGGCTCGCCGGGTCACTTGGGCCGGGCCAAAATGGCCCGGGTTTTTTCGGGCCACTAATAATGGCAGCCCAGTCCAACCCAAACATCGGGTGGGTCGGGTTGGCCCATCGGGCCGGGCCATTTCGGGCCAGTTTTGACAGCTCTAGATATATATAATCGTTTAAAAAAGGTTTACCACTTGTGATAGCCATAAAAATCACTTTTCTTTTTAAATTGCATGCGCATGCTATAATATTTTTAGGTATGAATCAATCTATAACTGATTTTACTGTGGTGTCGAGAAATAGGCCTCCTTCTCGAACACCGTGACCAGCCATACCGAAGTAAGGCTCACAGTCACCTAATGCATGCATTGTCTCGTATCTGATAGGACTTTCTATCCTGTGCGTCCACAGGACCCTTAACAATTATAACACGTAGATGATTGCATACCAAAACATTTAGAACATTTAGGCAAGTCAATCAATTTGAAAAGCGCACATAATACATAATTAGTAAGCGCATTCATCATTTGGTTTTAGTTCAGAAAAGCCCACATCGTTTCTTGATGGTCCCGATATGAGTTACTGGTGTATGGGGGGGGGGGGGAATACACCAGTTAGGATTTTTCAACTTTCTAAAAACTTAACACTTGAAATCAACTTCAACTGAGTAAAAGGACTCAGTTGGGATCTCACAGCTGAGTAAGCAACCTCAGCTGGAAGAGTGGTGCTGTGCGGAATGTGGTGGAAAATGTACTCGTAAAAACAAACTCACGCTTTTGTGCACGGTTGGTCAAAACCAAAACTGTTGATGTGAATGTATGCAGATTGTGTGCGGTTAGATTGTCAGTTGAGATATGCAAAATAATGACTAAACACAAATCAACACGACACACAAGATTTACATGGTTCAGAGAGAACTCCTACGTCCACGGGGAGATGTGAGTCCACACACCTCAGTCCAAGTTCTTCTGGACAGTTCCACTCAACTTACGCGGGCTGAGCAACCGTTACAGTTTAGTTTGCGGGCACTAAACAGCCTAAGTCAAGTTTGCGGGTACTTGACGACCTAACTACTCTATTACAGGAAGAGTAAGGTCCTAGCACACTTTTTAGGGTGTGAGAAAGGGTAGGATATCCAACTACAGCTCGATCACGAATGAGAGCTGGATCTAAGGCTTGAACGAATAAACACTCAACCTAAGATCAAAAAACAGTTTCGATCTCTAGGAACCCTCAGCTACTAATGTTCTCTCAAATTGGAACTCTCAGCTGCTGATGCTCTTAGATGATGATTTTGCAGATTTGCTTTTGATTTCTCTCGAGAAAGCTCTTGAATTTTTCGTCGTCTATGTGTCTATCTGCATGTATCTCTCGAATGAGAGAATGCCTCTATTTATAGGCGGAGAGAATCAACTAGCCGTTGGAGGAGCAGTTGATCTCTGATCGGTTGAAAGCGATGGCTTGTCTCTCATCTCTGCAGACTTTCCCGATATGGCATCTGTGTTATTCTGCTTTCCATCTGAGACAGCCTTGTGTTGGGCCAGATGGGATAATGACTGAACGGTCAAACCCTCATGTGACTTCCTTTTGAAATTCAAATCTTTGACAGTCAACTTCGGTTTGTCGGTTGAAAGTCTTGACCTTCATCTGAGTGATCTTCAGTTGATGTTTCGATCTGTCAAGCTCTCAGCTGACTTTGAACTTCAAACAGATGAACTCCTTGTTCGGATTCTATAACTGAGGTTCTGAAACTGAACACTCAGTTGCCTTCCCTGTATTTTACTCAGTTGGGTTTGAACCCTCAGATGATTTTCTTTTCATCTGATGTTCTCTTCCTTTCAACTGTTTCTCATCTGATGAACGCTCAGTTGGTTTCCTTCAACTGATGTTCTGAAGACTTCCCCTTGTTTGCATCTGAACAAATGAACTCTCAGTTGTCTTTCTTCACAACTGATGTTCTGTCTGAGTGACGTCTTGTTGCCATCTTCAGCCGGAGACCTGTAAAGATAAAATCTTAACATTGCTCAAACAGCGAGCCTAAATTATAACATTAGGTCCTGGCAACATCTACTCGGTTGGGGTCAGCCGGTTTTGGAATTCATCAAAACTTATACTAATAAATTTCCCAACAATTTCCCCCTTTTTGATGATGCCAAAACCACTTATAACTTGAAACCACTACTGATCTAAACCTTACTAACTTATCTAAAATCTCAGCTGAAATTATAAACAGTCTATAAGATAAAACATCAAATGGTTAGCACAGTTATAACATGAAATTGAAAGACTTTGTGATTCAGAGCTTGGACAATGAGGAATTGTTCATCAAGGTGAATCGTATTATATACTTTGAAGTTTTTGTTACAACTGAAGGTTACAATGTTAAGCGCAAAACATAGAAAGATACAACAGTTGCTTCAAAAACTACAACATCCAAAAACATTATCAGCTCAAAAACTTTGACAGCTCAGAAATACTGTTGACCGTACTTGTTGAAGATACGGTTGAAGATCTCCTTCTTCGCTTCCGACTCGATCCCAGTGTTGACGCCGTGTTCCTTGCAGACTTGCCTCGCCTCAGCCAAGATCGCATTTCTATTTGGCGTGCTCGTGCCTTTGATCATCGGAGGGCGGTACCTGCACATCTTCGGAACTGGAACAATGTTGGGATCAAGCTGAGCATTTAGCATAGCTCGCTTGAACTGACTAAACATTCCAGGGTCTCCAGATCTGAGTTCCCACAGGGCTTCCTTGAAGGCCAGCCTTGGGTCTTCAGTCGAGTAAACTTTCCTGTAATAGAAGTCATTGACGAACTCATGCTTGAACTGTTCCCAGTCATCGTTCCACTCCGCATTCATCCACTTGTCAACATGTGGGTATCGAGACGGGAGCGGAGCGTTCTTCTGCAGCTGATGCGTCGACTTTCTAGCCTCAGCCTTCATCTGGTGCTTGTTGATTCTTCGCACACTCCGGCTAGCTTTGTTTCTGTCGACGTTCTTCTCCACCTTGGCGAGCTCCTTCTCGAACTTGGCTACCTTTTTGGCCTGATCGGCAGCGAACTTCTTGATCCAAGAGGGATTCAAGTATTTCTCCTTAGGCACTTCCATAGCTTTGGCAGCTTCGATACTGTCTTCAACGGATATCCCGTCAAGTTCTGCATCGAGCTTGGCTGTGAGCTCGGCTACGAGGTCGTGGGAGACTTCCAGTTCGGGCTGCGACCCTTCAGCTTCAGCTGGCACTTCTTCTCCTTGCTGGAGAACAGCTTTCCCTTGTCCATCCCCAGCTGCCGGCTCCTTGTCTTCCCCAGCTGCTGGCTCCTTGTCTTCTCTCTTTTTGGCATCATCCAAAAGAGTGGCAACAGTGCCATCCAGAGAGGTCAACTTGGCTTCAGCTTGTTGAATGAGGGAAAACAACTCTTCAACAGCGTCCTTCTCTTCCACCTTCTTCGCCAATTCCAGGTCTTGGCGCTCCTGCTCAGCTCGCTGCACAGCTGCAAAAGTCGCAGAGACCTCTTTGTGGAGGGAGACGAACTCAGCTCGGAAAGAGGCGAACTGAGCCATCCACTCCTGGTCCTGAGTCTGCTGGGACTTTGCGAGGTCAGATTCAGCAACGGTCTTGAACACGTTGAAATCCAAGCTGAGGCTCTGAACGGCCTTCCTTAGAGCCGAGACCTCTGAGCTGGAAGAGGTGGAGAGATCTTCGAGCTTGTGCTGCAGAGAAGAGGAGAGGTGATCTAGCTGATTCTTCAGGCTGGCATTTTCTGCCATCAGCTGCTGCATCCTGTCAGCTTCTTCCTCCTTGCCCAGCTGGATCTTGGACAACATCTCCGTCCTCAGCTGGTTGACCCTCTCCGAGATCAACTCGCAGATGGCGTCGGTTGAGAGAGCTGGCTGATCGGAGGGTCCGAGCAGAAGCTGTGGTTGTGGCTGGGCAGCAGACTCCGCGACAACCATGGCACATCTGCTGGCGAGATAGGCCTTGAGTTTGTCTTCTTCTCTCTTGGCCGCCTCATCAACTGCGTCGACGTCGTCCATGCAGGAGGCATTTTTGGCGAGCATGTCATCAAGAAAGTGAACAGCTTCAGGGTTGTTGCACAGCTCCCTGGTGTCTGTCCCTTCTTGGATGCTTTTGTCCAGACGTCTTCGGAGCACTGCCACTTTTTGATTGTAAGCCACCTCCAGGCTCTGGTAGTCGAAGTACTCCCTCAGGTTGGACTCTTCGACCTTTAACTTGTCCCAACCATGAATCCTGAGGGTCTCCTCCTTTACGTACCAGTAGCTGAATATGACACTGAACTGGTATAGAAGTTCCGTCCCGAGAACAGAGAAAATGGGCATCGATGTTGCCTCGGGGAACATACCAATCAGCTTGCGGAAGCAGTAGCTGAGTCTTCCTTCATACTCAGCCAGGATCGCCTGGCGGTTGGCTTCTTCATCGATCTGAGGGGGGTCGATATCGAAGGTTATGGGTTCGATGGTTTCATCAACGTTGGTCGAAGAAGTGGTCACAACGTTGGCATCGAGCGAGAGGCTCGGAATATCTGACTGAGGACCAGTTGAGAGAACTGGATCCTCTTTAGATGGAGAGTTGGCTGGCTGGAGGATTTCTTCAGTCACAGGTGGGTTAACCTGGCTGGCATCAGCTCTAGACCGACTGTCGTGGGACTCCTCAGATGAAGAAGAGTCATCTGAGGAGGAGCTGGCATCCACCACTTGGACCTCCACGTCTTCACCTGCCCCCTCAGCCACGTCCTCCTGTCGAGGTTGAAGAATAAACCCAGCTGGGTCAACCGATTGACTGGATTCGGTTGACTCCTTCGCCTCAGCCGGCTTGATCACCACTGGACTTGTTGTGGATGGTTGAGCCGCTGGCTGGATGATCCTTATCCTTGGCCTCTTCTGCAGAGGTTCCTCCTCTTCCTCCTCTTCGTCTTCTTTCTCCTCAGCTACCTCTTCCAGCTGGCGCTTCGCCGGCTTGGTCCTCGAAGGGCGACGAGCAGCTGCCTCCACAGCTGGCTTGGGGACACCCTTGGGGGTGTAGACAGCTTCTACAACATCCCTGGCCTTCTTGGCTGAGGGGAACAGTTACAGCTTGCTGACTGGAGTGTCCTCACTCCCTTCCCATGTCAGCGGCAGACCCTTTGTGGCTTGGAGGATGAGGGCTGATATCTTTGTCCCGAAGTTGAGAGTCCCCTTGACACTCAACAGAACATCTCCGGACTCAGCTGTCGTCTCGGATATCTTCTGCTTCTCCGACAACAGCTGGCTCTCTATAAATCCCAACCAGTCGACCTGGTGCATCTCTTCCAGGGCCTTCTGCTGCTTGAGCTTAGAACGGCTGATGTCCCCGAAGGCTCCACCATATGCGAAGATGCATTTGGAGATTACATCGAAAAGAAGTCGATGCTCCGGCTTCAACTTTGTCCTTTGCATGCTCCCCTTCAATGGTTCGGGAACAAGAAGAATGGTTTGAAGGAAGGCATCAGCTTCCTTGTCAGAAAAGTTCCCCACCACGTCTGTGGCTTCACGGTTTTTGGGGATGAACTTCTCCAGCTCCTTCGACACCTTTATCTCCACAACGGAGTCTTCTACTGTTCGGGAGGTTCTGTGGCGTTGCTTGCACGGGATGATCATGACAAGCCCGTCATTTTCGACTCGTTGCAGATTCCGGTAGAAATGTAAGATCTGCTTCCTGAGCAACAGGGCCGGAGAGAGGGTGGCCCAATCAAGCAGATGGTGGTCGGAGAGGATGGTGGCAATTGGAGCGAGCTCAGGCGATGAGAGAGCCGCTCTGGATAATATCTGTTCGAAATGAATCTTCGACATCACCATGTCGAACGATTCCTGGAACGTTGCAGGTTCTGAGAAAACCATCTTTTTAGAAACTTTTGACTTGGGCGCCATCTCGAGGAGATATATATGCAAAGAAAGAGTGAAAGACTTTACTGGAAATGGCGAAACAAGATTTGAGAAGATGATGAATAGTGAGTAAAGATATGCACGAAAAGAGAAGGTAAGGATCACTTCCTGATTTGCCGTATTATATAATCTTTGACTCGGATAAAATCAACGGCTGGGGTTAAATCGCGCGAATCTATTGACGGCTGTGATTTCGCGACTGTTGAGTAATTTTGACTGATATACCACGCGCGCGAGTGAGAAGGTGAATAGTTTGAGGTGTCAGCCCAGTCGCACTATAAAGTAAGGCTATAGGTGTTCAGCCAGACTTTACATTAAATGCGATATGATGGCTTGTTTAGTCTAGCTGACATATTCAGGAATGTTTGAATTTATTTCAAACATTCTCATTTAATATCATAACACCTTCAGTCATAAATGATACCTGCCAGCTGATGTCTGAATCAGCTGTGTTCATTTGTTGAATTCCTCAGTTGCCGCATACCATCAGCTGACTCGAGTTCGTCTGTTCAGCTGACGTCTGTTCCATTGTTGCAGCATACCATCAGCTGACTCAAGTTCATCTCCTCAGCTGACGTTTGATGTCCTCAGTTGGCAATTCGTATATGAGATTCCCCCTTCATCTGAGCTTCCCCCTTAATTCGATATCCGATTCGTCAGCTCGGATGAATCCTTATCAGCTCGGATGACTCTTCTGCTCGGATGACTTTTTAGCTCGGATGAGTTTTTTGCTCGGATCCAAAAGTCCTAGAAGATCACACAGCATCTTAAACCGGGCTTCAGGAAGAGGTTTGGTGAAGATGTCAGCTTTCTGAATCTCAGTTGGAATCTTCTCCATGGACACATCCTTCTTCTCAATATGATCTCGGATGAAGTGATGACGAATATCGATATGCTTTGTCCGAGAGTGATGAACAGGGTTTAGAGAGATAGCTATGGCACTCGAGCTATCACAATGTATGGGAACTTGTCCAGTTGAGACTTCATAATCTCTCAGCTGCTGTTTCAGCCATAATACTTGCATGCAACAGCTTCCGGCAGCCATATACTCTGACTCGGTTGTCGAAGTAGCAACACACGCTTGTTTCTTGGAGAACCATGAAACCAGCTTGCTTCCCATGAACTGACAGTGTCCAGAAGTAGACTTTCTGTCCAACCGATCTCCTGCTAGGTCGGCATCTGAGTATCCAATCAGCTGGATATTGTCATCAGTTGGGTACCACAATCCAACATTGACAGTTCCCTTCAGATACTTAATGATGTTCTTTGCTGCCAACATATGTGCTTCTCTTGGTTGGACTTGAAAACGAGCACACACTCTAACTGCGTATGAAATGTCTGGTCGGCTGGCAGTTAGGTAGAGCAGCGAACCGATGATCCCTCTATACTGGCTGGCATCAATGAGCTTTCCCTCAGCTCCTGGTTCGATCTTCCAGTTCGTGTTCATAGGGATCTTAGTTGTCTTACTTGTCTGCAATCCGAACTTGGTGATGAGCTCCTTTGTATATTTGGACTGGTTGATGAAAATCCCTTCATGTGACTGCTTCACTTGTAATCCAAGGAAATAATTCATCTCGCCCATCATTGACATCTCGAACTTTTCCTTCATAAGATCGGAGAATTTCTTGCACAGCTCCTCCGACTTGGACCCGAAAATGATGTCATCGACATAAATTTGCACGACAAGTATATCTTCTCCAACTTTGATGGTGAACAAGTTTTATCAACTGAACCTCGTTTGAACCCCGAGTCCAGAAGAAATCCACAAAGAGTGTCATACCATGCTCTTGGTGCTTGCTTTAGACCATAGATAGCTTTCTTCAGCTTGTACACTCTTCCATCTCCAGTCTCAAAACCAGGAGGCTGTTCAACATATACATCTTCTTTTATATCCCCATTAAGGAATGCACACTTCACATCCATCTGATATACTTTGAACTTGTGATGTGCGGCATAAGCTAGAAAGATCCGGATGGCTTCCAGCCTTGCAACTGGAGCAAAGGAATCTTCAAAGTCAATTCCTTCTTGTTGGCAGTATCCTTGAGCTACCAACCTTGCTTTATTCCTCACAATGAATCCAATGGCGTCTCTCTTATTTTTGAAAATCCACTTTAGTCCAATCACCTTGACACCATTTGGTCTTTCTACCAACTCCTATACACAGTTGCGTAGAAACTCATTCAATTCTTCTTGCATGGCTGTTGTCCAGTGGACACAGTTGAGAGCTTCCCCAACATTCTTCGGTTCTGGAACATCAGCTACAAAGCAAGAAATCATGACAACATCTCCAGCTTGCTCGAACTCCTCTAGAACTGCCAATTCCTCAGCATATTGGGCATAAGTGTTGGAATCTTCCTCGGTTGATTCTGGATTTGCAACTCTGCTCCGTGTGCGCACACCATCGGTTGGATCTCCGATGATGTCGTTGGTGGAATGAACTTCATACCATCTTCGGTTGCGTCTTCCTTCTTCTTCCAATAGTGGCTGTTCAGACATGTGAGTTGGAGTCTTCAGAGCTGGTGATTGATCAGCTGTTGAGTCTGGATCCTCAATATTTACAATAGATTGAACTGAGCTCGGTTGGGCATCGGATGCTGATGCAGTTGGAGGGACATCAGCTGAAGTTCCCCCTAGGGATGAGCTGAGGTCTTCGCATTTATCTTCAGAGGAGTATGGGTCCTCATCCTCAGTTGCCCATACCAGTGGTTCAGCTCGGTTCTTTTCCCGAAATGCTTGCGATCTGGTGAGAACTGGTAGAACAGCTGGATCCGCGTGTTGTTCCTTTACCTGTTCCCTGCACTCAAAGGTAGACTCATCAAAACTAATATGAGGTGTTATTTCCACAACACGAGAGCTGTTGTTGAAAACTCTATATGCCTTGATCCGAGCTGCATATCCAAGAAATATGCCCTTCGAAGCTTTGGCATCAAAAGTTTTCAACTGAGTCTTCCCATTGTTGTGAATATAACACTTAGATCCAAAAACACGAAAATAAGAAATATCTGGCTTTCTGCGTCTCCACAGCTCGTAGGGCGTCTTTCCCAACCGCTTGGTGAGAAGAGATCGATTCTGTGTGTAGCATGTTGTGTTGATCGCTTCAGCCCAAAATCTCTTAGGTAGTGCTGAGCTCGCTAACATGGATGTGGCTGCATCCTTCAGAGTTCTATTTCTTCGCTCAGCTACGCCATTCTGTTGTGGAGTGCGTGTGGTTGATGTCTGGTGGGTTATGCCATTCCTTTCGCAATACCCAATGATGGTTTCATTTAGAAACTCCGTTCTACGATCTGATCGGATAGATATGATCTTCATCTCTTGTTGGTTCGATATTCGATCCATCAGCTTGGGCAGCTCATCTCGGGTTTCACTCTTGTGTCGCATGAAGATGGTCCACCTATATCTTGAGTAGTCATCAATTACAACCAAAGTATATTCGTTTCCATTAATGCTTTTTGGTGTAACTGGCCCGAAGAGATCCATATGGATCAGCTGCAACACTCGGTCGGTTGAGGGAGTTGACTTCAACTAAAAGGAGGTTCTAGCGAGCTTTCCCAGCTGGCATGCACTGCAGATGTGTGTTGTTGAAAACACTCGGTTAGGTATGCCTCTTGCATGTTCTTGTCTGGCAAGTCGGTTCATCGTCTTGAAGTTCAGATGGTTGAGCCTTTTGTGCCACAGCCAGCTCACATCCGAACTACTCTTTGATAACAGGCAAGTGTCGGGGAGGCTCAACGTAGTATACATTCCCTGTTGGAGATCGATTTCCCAACAATATCACCTCCTTTGATCCGACATCTTTGACTCTGCAACCCTGTGCATCAAACTTGACAGAGAAACCATTATCACAGAATTGGCTGATGGAGAGCAGGTTATGCTTCAATCCATCAACATAAGAGACATTAGAAATTGAAACATGATTGGTTTCAAGGGTATCGTAACCTCTGGTGTAACCTTTTGAGTTATCACCAAAAGTAACTGATGGACCTTCTTTCTCCACGAAACTTCCAAGCAAATCCTTCAGATTTGTCATGTGTTTCGAGCATCCACTATCCATCACCCACATTGTTGTAGACGCCTTCTTCTTCCTCAGCTATTTCTCTTGTACCTGCAAAGAGAAACTCGCTTAGGTCCCCAATTTCAGTTGGGTCCTGGAGGGTTAGAACCAGTTCCCCCTGGAACTGTGCGTCGCTTTTCTCTGTACACTCGAATAGCCTTGTCATTCCAAATGATCTGCCCATTTTCATCAACTATAACAACACCCCGGTTATCCTTAGGCTTGTTGTTTGAAATGATGCTCTGTTTCTTGGGAGGAGTTGGATTTCTCCCATGTTGGGCTTTAGGAGGTGAGGCTTTCCCCCTGTTTTGATGGCGATTCTTATCCTGTTGAGTTTGTCTGTGAGGTCGGACGCCATTGTGGAATCTTCTTGGTTGATTCTGATTCCATTGTCTTGGCTGTTGACGATAGCTGTTCATGCCCGGATGTTGATTCATGTTGAGGTATGAGTAACCATAGCTGTCGTAACTGTTCCACCTAGGTTGACTCTGTTGGAACCTCTGATTGTTGTGGTGATGGAACCGTTGTTGATTATGTCGGTTGAAGCTCGGTCGGTTCTGTTGGTTCCATAAATTGACGATCTTCGTGTCAGCCGACCTGGTTGGCCTTGACGATCTCGACTTTGAGTAGTCAGCTCGGAGGGCAACTGACTTTGATGCTGAGCCGACATCCTCAATTCTATTTGTCTGACTTGAGGGCTGCGACCTCCTTCTGTTGACCTTATACTCATTCCCTTTCAAGATTGAGAACAATCTTTCAGTTCCCATTTCACCAAGGTCAGCTCGGCTCTCGTGGATATTTGTGAAAGTATCCCACTCAGTCGGTAGAGCTTGCAACACTTTGAGGTTTATTTCTCTCAGAGTGTATTTTCCTTACCGGATGGATTGAATTCTTCTGATGATGTCCATAAACCGGAGCTCTAGCTGATCGATAGTCTCATCAGGTCGCAGACTGAAATTGTCAAAATCTTGACAAGCATGCGAGAACTTGTTTTCCTTCGTTTCGTCGCTTCCTTCACTTAGCAAGGCCAGGATGTCCCACATCTCTTTTGCGGTCTCACACTCCTCTATCCAGGGCAGATAATCTTGTCCAACCGTGGACATTATTGTGCTCTGAGCCCAGATATCCAGCTGGCTCACCTTGGCCTCCTCCGGAGTGTAGTCCTCTGGCTGTTTCTCCACATACTCCACCACTGCATCTCCATCGTTGGGATTTGTGGGAGTGCGAAGTATTCTGTCTCGTATGACGATTGGTCCAGATGTGAGAACTTGTTGCATCCTATGATGCTTGGACAAAAGGATCTTCTTCATTCGAGTTCTCCATGATGTATAGTTGACAACAGAGAACATGACTGTGATCTTGTCCTTGACGTCTATCTGCACAAACAAAAACAGGACAACAAAAATGCGAGCAAGAATGCACTAGCGTGAAAAGATCTGTTCAGTTGACCACTGAAGAAAATTCTCGAATTCACACCTCGTGAAACAGAGACAGTAGTCTTTTGAACCACTGCTCTGATACCACTTGATGGTCCCGATACGAGTTACTGGTGTATGGGGGAGGGGATACACCAGTTAGGATTTTTCAACTTTCTAAAAACTTAACACTTGAAATCAACTTCAACTGAGTAAAAGGACTCAGTTGGGATCTCACAGCTGAGTAAGCAACCTCAGCTGGAAGAGTGGTGCTGTGCGGAATGTGGTGGAAAATGTACTCGTAAAAACAAACTCACGCTTTTGTGCACGGTTGGTCAAAACAAAAACTGTTGATGTGAAAGTATGCAGATTGTGTGCGGTTAGATTGTCAGTTGAGATATGCAAAATAATGACTGAACACAAATCAACACGACACACAAGATTTACGTGGTTCGGAGAGAACTCCTACGTCCACGGGAGATGTGAGTCCACACACCTCAGTCCAAGTTCTTCTGGACAGTTCCACTCAACTTACGCGGGCTGAGCAACCGTTACAGTTTAGTTTGCGGGCACTAAACAGCCTAAGTCAAGTTTACGGGTACTTGACGACCTAACTACTCGATTACAGGAAGAGTAAGGTCCTAGCACACTTTTTAGGGTGTGAGAAAGGGTAAGATATCCAACTACAGCTCGATCACGAATGAGAGCTGGATCTAAGGCTTGAACGAATAAACACTCAACCTAAGATCAAAAAACAGTTTCGATCTCTAGGAACCCTCAGCTACTAATGTTCTCTCAAATTGGAACTCTCAGCTGCTGATGCTCTTAGATGATGATTTTGCAGATTTGCTTTTGATTTCTCTCGAGAAAGCTCTTGAATTTTTTGTCGTCTATGTGTCTATCTGCATGTATCTCTCGAATGAGAGAATGCCTCTATTTATAGGCGGAGAGAATCAACTAGCCGTTGGAGGAGCAGTTGATCTCTGATCGGTTGAAAGCGATGGCTTGTCTCTCATCTCTGCAGACTTTCCCGATATGGCATCTGTGCTCTTCTGCTTTCCATCTGAGACAGCCTTGTGTTGGGCCAGATGGGGTAATGACTGAACGGTCAAACCCTCATGTGACTTCCTTTTGAAATTCAAATCTTTGACAGTCAACTTCGGTTTGTCGGTTGAAAGTCTTGACCTTCATCTGAGTGATCTTCAGTTGATGTTCCGATCTGTCGAGCTCTCAGCTGACTTTGAACTTCAAACAGATGAACTCCTTGTTCGGATTCTATAACTGAGGTTCTGAAACTGAACACTCAGTTGCCTTCCTTGTATTTTACTCAGTTGGGTTTGAACCCTCAGATGATTTCCTTTTCATCTGATGTTCTCTTCCTTTCAACTGTTTCTCATCTGATGAACGCTCAGTTGGTTTCCTTCAACTGATGTTCTGAAGACTTCCCCTTGTTTGCATCTGAACAAATGAACTCTCAGTTGTCTTTCTTCACAACTGATGTTCTGTCTGAGTGACGTCTTGTTGCCATCTTCAGCCGGAGATCTATAAAGATAAAATCTTAACATTGCTCAAACAGCGAGCCTAAATTATAACATTAGGTCCTGGCAACATCTACTCGGTTGGGGTCAGCCGGTTTTGGAATTCATCAAAACTTATACTAATAAATTTCCCAACACTTCTGGTATGTTGGGTCGAGGTAGTTTTACTTTACGCCTTCCGACTACTCTTTAGTCCGGCTCGGCCCTTCAATAACAACATCGAATAAGATCGAATGTATTGACTTTGAAAACGTACTATAGACTTAGGGCTTGGCTGGAGGATTTCTACTAGACTCGTTTCGTTCTTATCTTATCTTTACTTTTCTACATCGATATCTTCTCGATTTCTTGATCTCGGATTATTGTCCTTTACTCGGTATCTAATCTCAAACTCGAATTCTCAATTCTAATAAAACTTTTCAAACTTCAAGTAAGACGATAAGTTACTATTTAACTCATCTTATCTTCTCATGAATTCAAGTTATATGATTTCGGCAAATCATAACATAAATTCTCAAGTGTTATCATCACACATACTTCACACACAGTTGAGCACTTAATCCAATCATCGAACATTCATATCATAGTCTATTACTCACATCATAATCAAACATTCATGTTATAGACTCAAACATTTATCATATTCGGGCATTCATTATTAATTATTCAATACTCAATATGAATAACTTCTCAAGTAAGTAGGTTATTAAATTCCTACTTAAGCATATAATTCAATCAAGTTTAATGACTGAAAAACAATTCTATTAATTAACTGCTAATTTGTTACTGCTTGACTCTTATTCCTTAAGAATTTATAACTCTTTGAACTTTTAACGAAAATAATTTCGTTATCTAATAATAACTTAAATAATAATCATTAATTTGAATTTAATATTCAAATTTCTATTTCGTATTTCTTATTTCAAAAATACGACATTATTATTCTTAAAATACATATTCACATACGTCATCATTTTCAAAGTACATATTCTTATACATACAAAATACGTATTCATATACGTAGAAAATACGTACTCATATACGTATATAATACTTAATTAAATACTTAAGATAAAATAATCATTATTTTATCTTTTTCTTTATTTAAAAATTATTTTTGTTTTTATTTAATAAAAACTCGATTTTTCATTTTAGAACTTTATTGCCCGATAAGTTCTACGTTTTAACTCCTTTTTAAGTGTTTCAAAAAGCAAACTTGCTTATTTCTACTCAAACATCATCATCAAATCACTTAATAAATCATGTATCATCAAGAAATTATCATTCAAACAATTATAACTTAATAATTTCTTTTTCCTTATATATTACGTATTTTTGCTCGTTTTTCAACTTCTATAACCTTTCTTCATAGACTTAGCATTTCATATCATCAATCAGTCATTAAACATACTCAAAGAATATAAGTATCAACTTATAACTCATTTACTCAATATTTTCTATTTTTCTAGAAGTATTCAAATAATTGAATATTTTAATATTATTATTATTTCTCTAATAATTCTTAATTAATTTTTCGTTTATCAAAACAAACTCAAATACGAGTAACACTTCTCTTTGACTCGTATACTCGACTTTCAAGACATCTTTTTATCTAAAATCTCATTACTTTATTCTAATTTCTTTTTTATTTCTCAAAATATTAATAATATTAATATTCTATTTTCCATTTTACACTATCCTTAAAATCATACATTTCATTACTATATCATTAAAAAATTTCTCATACTCAACAAAGAAACATTTTTCTTTGTTTTATTAAACTTAAAACTTCTTTTATTATTATTTTTTTTCTCTCATTTTCTTTTATTTAATATGTAAATATATCTATATATATATTTTTTGAAATTTCTCATTACAACTTATAAAATTTTATTCTCTTCTCAACTCATTTATGACATGCTCAACATTTCATTTACTTTAATGAAATGATTAATATATATATATAATAAAATAATTAATTTCTAATTATATTATATCATCTTTAAATCTTCAAAATTCTTCAAGAACATGAAGAACATATCTTCATGTCTTCAAAAACTCATACTAACTCAAGAATCATCAAAAATACTTATTTTTATATTTATTTTTATTTTAATCGAATTTATCACTATAAATTCAATAAATTCCTTAAAAAAGATCATATCTTCTATTTCTATGCATATAACTTACTTCAAAAATTTATTTTCAACATCATAACATCATTAACATCATCAATATCATCATTTTCATCAAAAACATCCAAATTTCATTTTCTTCACAAATATATATATCAAATTTTTATCCAAAATTTAATAAATTCATAATAGGACTTAAAATCACATTTAAATAATATTATCATACTTCATCATACTCATACACATCATATAATTCACAAAATCCATAAATCACAATTTATTCATATTTTCTCTATTTTTAATCAATTAAATCGATTAAAAATGAGAAAAATTCATAGAAATACACAAAAAATTCTATAATTCACATAGATCACTCAAATCATCATCAAAAACATATATCATCATCAAAACATCAAATAATAGTCAAGAAATCATTTTTCCTATTTTTTTTCTTAATGATCGATTTTACGGCTTTTTAACCTACTTAGGTTATTTTCATTTTAAGCCTTAAATCATGTTTTAATCTTCATTTAGATCATCATCCCATCATCATAACCCTAAGGTTTGCCTAAGCATAAAGTAAATCATGCATGCTTTTCCTTATTTTTTTTCATTTACATATACATATTTTTGCATGAATAAAATAGAATCATACTTAGAAATTAAAACTCAAGCTCCTCGTTGGCTTGGTGTTTTGGCTGCTTGAAGGGTATGGAAAGGTTGAATTTTTCACTCTTTTCCTTGCATGAAAAGATAGGCAAGATATCAAGATCATTGCTTGAAAGAATAGGGTTCAAACCCTTATTTGTTATCCAAGAAAAATCTATGGATTCAAGATGATTCTTAAGCTTATTTCAAGCTTGAAAAGAAAGAATAAGATGGAGGCTTACTTTCTTAGATGATCTTGAAGGTAAAGGAGGTGTTAGGCATCAAGGAATCCTCAATACTTTCATGCATGAACTCATTGAAATAGATTTCGAAGGAGATGGAGATGATGATGTCGAAAGCTGCGGCTCATGGTGAAGAATGAAGGCTGCAGCTGCTGCTCTTCTTCACGGCAGAGGGAGGAGATGAAGGAGAGGATGAAGAAGGGATGCTCCTCACCATAATTATCACGTGAAGATGAGGAAGAGAGGAGTTAGCAGTTGATTTGTTGCCACAAATCTGCTCTCTCGGCAGAAAATAAAGAAGCGAGGACTGCTCTTCCTCAACGTGAAAAGGAAATGAGCTGCTACTGCTCTTCTTGCATTCCACGGCCAAGGAAGAGATGGAAGGGAAAGGTTACTCTTTGGTTGCTCACGGTGAAGGCAAGAGGAGAGGGATGGCAACTGATTTTTCTGCTACTCTCGGCTATAAACCAAGAGAAAGATGGAAGTTTGCTATTTTGCATCTTCTTTCGATGGAGAGAGAAAAATGGAGGATAAGTTGAGGATAAGAATTAGTGTAAGAGAATGAATACAAGTTGTGGAATAAGGGAAGGCATTTAACATGTGATAAGATATGAAAAGATTAGAGAGAGATAGAGAATCGAGAGTGAGATTCGGAGTGAGGGAGAGAGGACCATATGTGGCCACTTGAGAGGGAGAGTAGCCTCCACTCTCTCAAGTGAGAGTGGTTTAGAATTTAGGCCACTATTATGGATAAGCATGTAGCTTATAGCTGCTAATTATACCCGATTAATTATTTTTCCGATAGAAAATATCTGCGTTATTTTATTTTATTCCCTTAATCAAATAATAACTCTTCTCGTCTCTTTCTCGATGTCCAAATTCTCTCTAATTCATCTTATATCTCCCAAAATAAATTAAGGAATCCATTTATATAGTTTTTACGTCGAGATTCCTTATAACGATTAAATTTATAAAAACTGCTCGACTTAACGCATCGTTAAGCAATTTATATTTAAACTTTACTCAAATGATCTCGGAAAATTCTCCGACTTATCTCAAGAGTCTTAGAATAAATTCTAAATTCAAATGAAGCTAATTAGACTCAATTCTGAGTCGGTCGATAAATAGTAATTTCTCGGTTTACGTTACTATTTGTTGGGAAAATTATTAGTATAAGTTTTGATGAATTCCAAAACCGACTGACCCCAACCGAGTAGATGTTGCCAGAACCTAATGTTAGAAATTAGGCTCGCTGTTTGAGCAAAGTTGAGTTTTTATCTTTACAGGTCTCCAGCTAAAGATGGCAACAAGGCATCACTCAGACAGAACATCAGTTATGATGAAGGACAACTGAGAGTTCACATGTTCAGATGGAATGAAGGGGAAGTCTTCAGAACATCAGTTGTGAAGGAAACCAACTGAACGTTCATCAGATGAGAAACAGTAGAAAGGAAGAGAACATCAGATGAAAAGGAAAGTCATCCGAGGGTTCAAACCCAACTGAGTAAATACAAGAAAGACAACTGAGTGTTCAGTTTCAGAGCCTCAGTTGTAGAACTCGAACAAGAAGATCAACTGCTTGAAGTTCAAAGTCAGCTGAGAGTCCAACAGTTCAGAACATCAGCTGAAGACCACTCAGATGAAGATCAAGACTTTCAACCGACGAACCGAAGTTGACTGTCAGAAAGGTTAAGATTTGAATTTCAAAAGGAAGTCACATGAGGGTTTGACCATTCAGTCACTACCCCATCTGGCCCAACACAAGGCTGTCTCAGATGAAATGCAGAAGAGTACAGATGCCTTATCGGGAAAGTCTGCAGAGATGAGAGACAAGCCATCGCTATCAAACGATCAGAGATCAACTGCTCCTCCAACGGCTAGTTGATTCTCTCCGCCTATAAATAGAGGCATTCTCTCATTCGAGAGAGATACACATGAGACAGACTGAAGCAAGAGAGAAAAGTGCAATTACAAGAAGATCAAGCGAAAGAAAAATCTGCTAAAATCCTATTCTAAGAACATCAGCAGCTGAGAGTTCAAGAGTGATAGAACATTAGTTGCTGAGGGTTTATAGAGTGAAAATCTGTCTTAGATCTTAGTTTGAGTGTTTATTCGTTCAAGCCTTAGATCCAGCTCTCATTCGTGATCGAGCTATTGTTGGAAATCCCACCCTTTCTCATACCCTAAAAAGTGTGCTAGGACCTTACTCTTCCTGTAATTGAGTAGTCAGGTCGTCAACTACCCGTAAACTTGACATAGGCTGTTTAGTGCCCGGAAACTAAACTGTAAGGTCGATAAGTACCCGCAAACTTATCCTTAACGGTTGCTCAGCCCGCGTAAGCTGAGTGGTTCTGTCCAGAAGAACTTGGACTGAGGTGTGAGGATTCACATCTCCCCGTGGACGTAGGAGGGTTATCTCCGAACCACGTTAAATCCTGTGTCTGTGTTTGTTTTTATTCAGTTGCATCTGCATTTTTATCTGATCAATCTAACTGACATACAAACCTTATTTGCACATTTTCAACCGAGCTGTTTTGGTTCTTGACCAACCGAGTAGTTTTGCGTGAGTTGTTTTTAACGAGTTTATTTTCCACCACATTCCGCACAGCCTCACTCTTCCAGCTGAGGTCGCTTACTCAGCTGTGAGATTCCAACTGAGTCCTTTTTGCTCAGTTGAAGTGATTTCTCAGGTTTAAGTTTTTAAATCCTAACTCGTGTATTCCCCCCCCCCCATACACCAGTAACTCATTTCGGGACCATCAAGTGGTATCAGAGCAGTGGTTCAAAAGACTGCTGACTCTGTTTCACGAGGTGTGAATTCGAGAATTTTTCTTCAGTGGTCAACTGAACAGATCTTTTGACGCTAGTGCATACTTGCTCGCATTTTTTTGTCCTGTTTTTGCTTGTGCAGATGGACGTCAAGGACAAGATCGTAGTCATGTTCTCTGTAGTCAATTATACATCATGGAGAACTCGAATGAAGAAGATCCTTCTGTCAAAGCATCATAGGATGCAACAAGTTCTCACTTCTGGACCAATCGTCATACAAGACAGAATACTTCGCACTCCCACAAATCCCAATGATGGAGATGCAGTGGTGGAGTATGTGGAGAAACGGCCAGAAGACTACACTCCGGAGGAGGCCAAGGTGAGCTAGCTGGATATCTGGGCTCAGAGCACAATAATGTCCACGGTTGGACAAGATTATCTGCCCTGGATAGAGGAGTGTGAGACTGCAAAAGAGATGTGGGACATCCTGGCTTTGCTAAGTGAAGGAAGCGACGAGACGAAGGAAAACAAGTTCTCGCATGCATGTCAAGATTTCGACAATTTCAGTCTGCGACTTGATGAGACTATCGATCAGCTAGAGCTCCGATTTATGGACATCATCAGAAGAATCCAGTCCATTCGGAAAGGAAAATACACTTTAAGAGAAATAAACCTCAAAGTGTTGCAAGCTCTACCGGCTGAGTGGGATACTTTCACAAATATCCACGAGAGCCGAGCTGACCTTGGTGAAATGAGAACTGAAAGATTGTTCTCAATCTTGAAAGGAAATGAGTACAAGGTCAACAGAAGGAGATCGCAGCGCTCAGGTCAGACAAATAGAATTGAGGATGTTGGCTCGACATCAAAGTCAGTTGCCCTCCGAGCTGACTACTCAAAGTCGAGATCGTCAAGGCCAACCAGATCAGCTGATACGACTGCAAAGGAGCCGAGCAGAGAGGAACTGCAACAGAACATTGCAGCATTGTCAAAGAAGCTAGCCGATATGGACACTTGGTTCGGGAAATATAAACGTTTCTATAAATCAAACCGAACTCGAGACAGTTCGAAGCCAATCACCAATGGTTGTTTCGAATGCGGCAAGGAAGGACACTTCAAAGCTGACTGCCCAGACCTCTCAAAGAAGGAAAGAGAAGCACTAAGGGCCAAGCAAACTGCAAAGAACAAGGCCATGGTAGCTGAAGAGGCAGGTGCTGATATAGACATCTTCACAGACACTGAAGATGAGGATGAACCGACCTCTACCAACAAAGTCATCAGTCCGGATCAATGCCTCATGGCACTTGGAACCGACCAAGATGATATTGAGGGACATTTTAATCCTGCTCGCTTAAATTCTTTCAATACTTCTAACATGCAGGAATCTCTGAGCGATGAGTTGGAACCCTCCTGGAATGATTTTCAAGAACTCAGTGAGGAACTGCATCAGCAGTCGGTTGAGTTTAAGAGTCTTCAAGCTCAGTTCGTCAAGCTTGAAGATTCCTTAATCGAAAAGGAGGATCTGATCACGAGCCAAACTCAGGAGATTGAGAATCTCAAGAGTCAACTGATCGAGGCTAAGGCTCCAGCTGATGAGGAGTTGACAAAGAAAAACAAAGAATAGCAAGATCAGTTGAAAAATCAAGATGCTCAGATCGAACAGCTGATAAAGAAGTCAGATGGTCAAACCGAGCAGATAGCTGTACTCGTCAAGGAGTTGCAAACTGAGAAGGACAATCTAATCAAGCTGTATCAATCATCCAAGATCATCGAAAACCTTTTAAGTTACAGCAGACAGATGGATGACGTGTCAGGACTCGGTTATGATGTCGTCAAGGATACTGGAATTCCACCAGCAACTTTCATCAAACCTGTAGAAGTTACAGCTGTAGAGCCAGACACAGCTGAGTCTCCAGAAGCTAATTCAACTTCCACCTCTCAACAAACTCAAATGACCAATGAAATTACAACTGAGAAGGGAAAATGAGTAGCTGATGTAGGACAGAATATTCCATCGGTTGAGGTATCAACCGAAGGAGAATGTTCCAAAAGTCAGAAGAGGAATCAGAGGCGTCGAAAGCACAACCGCAACCGATCTCAGAACCAGAACCGACCTCTGCATTAACCTCAAAGTCAACGTCAGAAGGAATGGAACCGACCTCAGAACAAGCAAGGGTTCAATCATCTGAATCAGCAGCGGTTCCAACATCAGTTCGACCAAAGGTTCCAACATAGTCAACCATTGAGGAACTGGTCAAACAACTGGAGATATTCATGCCATAATATTAATCATCAACAGGGCATGAACAGCTACAGATAACACTCAGGAAGTTGGAATCATAATCAGTCTCAAAGATTCCAACAGGGCGTCCGACCTCACAGACAAACTCAACAGGATAAGAACCGCCATCAAAACAGGGGGAAAGCCTCACCTCCTAAAGCTCAACATACGAGAAACCCAATTCCTCCCAAGAAACAGAACATCACTACTAACAACAAGCCTAAGGATAACCGAGGTGTTGTTATAGTTGATGATGAAGGAAAAGTAATTTGGAATGATAAATCCATCCGAGTTTACAGGGAAAAGCGACGCACAGTTCCAGCGGGAACTGGTTCTAACTTTCCAGGACCCAACTAAAATTGGGGACCTAAGTGAGTTTCTCTTTGCAGGTACAGGAGAAACAGCTGAGGAAGAAGAAGGCGTCTGCAACAATGTGGGTGATGGATAGTGGATGCTCGAAACACATGACGAATCTAAAGGATTTGCTTGGAAGTTTCGTGGAAAAAGAAGGTCCATCGGTTACTTTTGGTGATAACTCAAAAGGTTATACCAGAGGTTACGGTACCCTTGAAACCAATCATGTTTCAATTTCTAATGTTTCTTATGTTGATGGATTGAAGCATAACCTGCTCTCCATCAGCCAATTCTGTGATAATGGTTTCTCTGTCAAGTTTGATGCACAGGGTTGCAGAATTAAAGATGTCGGATCAAAGCAAGTGATATTGTTGGGAAATCGATCTCCAACAGGGAATGTATACTACGCTGACTGGAACAGCAGCCTCCCTGACACTTGCCTGTTATCAAATAGCAGTTCGGATGTGAGCTGGCTGTGGCACAAAAGGCTCAACCATCTGAATTTCAAGACGATGAACCGACTCGCCAGACAAGAACATGCAAGAGGCATACCTAACCGAGTGTTTTCAACAACACACATCTGCAGTGCATGCCAGCTGGGAAAGCTCGCTAGAACCTCCTTCTGGTTGAAGTCAACTCCCTCAACCGACCGAGTGTTGCAGCTGATCCATATGGATCTCTTCGGGCCAGTTACACCAAAAAGCATTAACGGAAACGAATATACTTTGGTTGTAACTGATGACTACTCAAGATATACGTGGACCATCTTCATGCGCCACAAGAATGAAACCCGAGATGAGCTGCCCAAGCTGATGGATCGGATATCGAACCAACAAGAGATGAAGATCATATCTATCCGATCAGATCATGGAACGGAGTTTCTAAATGAAACCATTATTGAGTATTGCGAAAAGAATGGCATAACCCATCAGACATCAGCCGCGCGTACTCCACAATAGAATGGCGTAGCTGAGCGAAGAAATAGAACTCTGAAGGATGCAGCTACATCCATGTTAGCGAGCTCAGCACTGCCAAAGAGATTTTGGGCTGAAGCGATCAACACAGCATGCTACACTCAGAATTGATCTCTTCTCACCAAGAGGTTGGGAAAGACGCCCTACGAGCTGTGGAGACGCAGAAAGCCAGATATTTCTTATTTTCGTATTTTTGGATCTAAGTGTTATATTCACAACAATGGGAAGACTCAGTTGAAAACTTTTGATGCCAAAGCTTCGAAGGGCATATTTCTTGGATATGCAGCTCGGATCAAGGCATATAGAGTTTTCAACCACAGCTCTCGTGTTGTGGAAATAACACCTCATGTTAGTTTTGATAAATCTACCTTTGAGTGCAGGGAACAAGTAAAGGAACAACACGCGGATCCAGCTGTTCTACCAGTTCTTACCAGATCGCAAGCACTTCGGGAAAAGAACCAAGCTGAACCTCTGATATGGGCAACTGAGGATGAGGATCCATACTCTTCTGAAGATGAATGCGAAGACCTCAGCTCGTCCCAAGGGGGAACTTCAGCTGATGCCCCTCCAACTGCATCAACATCTGAAGCAGAACCAAACTCAGCTCGAACTATTGTAAATGTTGAGGATCCAGACTCAACAGCTGATAAATCACCAGCTCTGAAGACTCCAACTCAGAATTTTGAATAACCACAGTTGGAAGAAGAAGGAAGACGCAACCGAAGATGGTATGAAGTTCATTCCACCGATGACATCATCGGAGATCCAACCGAGGGTGTGCGCACACGGAGCAGGGTTGCAAATCCAGAATCAACCGAGGAAGATTCCAACTCTTATGCCCAATATGCTGAGGAATTGGCAGTTCTAGAGAAGTTCGAGCAAGCTGGAGATGTTGCCATGATTTCATGCTTTGTAGCTGATGTTCCAGAACCGAAGAATGTTGGGGAAGCTCTCAACTGTGTCCACTGGACAACAACAATGCAAGAAGAACTGAATGAGTTTCTACGCAACTGTGTATGGGAGTTGGTAGAAAGACCAAATGGTGTCAAGGTGATTGGATTGAAATGGATTTTCAAAAACAAGAGAGACGCCATTGGATTCATTGTGAGGAATAAAGCAAGCTTGGTAGCTCAAGGATACTGCCAACAAGAAGGAATTGACTTTGAAGATTCCTTCGCACTAGTTGCAAGGCTGGAAGCCATCCGGATTTTTCTAGCTTATGCCGCACATCACAAGTTCAATGTATATCAGATGGATGTGAAGTGTGCATTCCTCAATGGAGATATCAAAGAAGATGTATATGTTGAACAGCCTCCTGGTTTTGAGACTGGAGATGGAAGAGTGTACAAGCTGAAGAAAGCTATCTATGGTCTAAAGCAAGCGCCACGGGCATGGTATGACACTCTTTGTGGATTTCTTCTGAACTCGGGGTTCAAACGAGGTTCAGTTGATAAAACTCTGTTCACCATCAAAGTTGGAGAAGAAATACTTGTTGTGCAAATTTATGTCGATGACATCATTTTCGGCTCCAAGTCGGAGGAACTGTGCAAGAAATTCTCCGATCTCATGAAGGAGAAGTTCGAGATGTCAATGATGGGCGAGATGAATTATTTCCTTGGACTACAAGTGAAGCAGTCACCTGAAGGGATTTTCATCAACTAGTCCAAGTATACAAAGGAGCTCATCATCAAGTTCAGATTGTAGACAAGTAAGACAACCAAGATCCCTATGAATACGACTTGGAAGATCGAACCAGGAGCTGAGGGAAAGCTCGTTGATGCCAGCCAGTATAGAGGGATCATCGGTTCGCTGATCTACCTAACTGCCAGCCGACCAGACATTTCATAGGCAGTTGGAGTGTGTGCTCGTTTTCAAGTCCAACCAAGAGAAGCACACATATTGGCAGCAAAGAACATCATTAAGTATCTGAAGGGAACTGTCAATGTTGGGTTGTGGTACTCAACTGATGACAATATCCAGCTGACTGGATACTCAGATGCCGACCTAGCAGGAGATCGGTTGGACAGGAAGTCTACTTCTGGACACTGTCAGTTCATGGGAAGCAAGCTGGTTTCATGGTTCTCCAAGAAACAAGCGTGTGTTGCTACTTCGACAACCGAGTCAGAGTATATGGCTGCCGGAAGCTGTTGCATGCAAGTATTGTGGCTGAAGCAGCAACTGAGAGATTATGAAATCTCAACTGGACAGGTTCCCATTCATTGTGATAGCTCGAGTGCTATAGCTATCTCTCTGAACCCTGTTCACCACTCTCGGACTAAGCATATCGATATTCGTCATCATTTCATCCGAGATCATATTGAGAAAAAGGATGTGTCCATGGAGAAGATCCCAACTGAGATTCAGAGAGCTGACATCTTCACCAAACCTCTTCCTGAAGCCCGGTTCAAGATGCTGTGTGATCTTCTAGGACTCTTGGATCATAGCTAAAAACTCATTCGAGCTAAAGAATCATCCGAGATGAAGAGTCATCCGAGCTGATAAGGATCCATCCAAGCTGAAGAATCGGATATCTATTTAAGGGGGAAGCTCAAATGATAAGGAAAGCTCAGATAAAGGGGGAATCTCAGATGCGAACTGCCAACTGAAAACATCAAACGTCAGCTGAACAGACGAACTCGAGTCAGCTGATGGTATTCGGCAACTGAGGAGCACAACTGAGGTATACAGCTGATATCGACATCAGCTGCCAGGTATCATTTATGACTGAAGGTGTTATGATATTAAATGAGAATGTTTGAAATAAATTCAAACATTCCTAAACATGTCAGCTAGACTAAACAAGCCATCATATCGCATTTAATGTAAAGTCTGGCTGAACACCTATAGCCTTACTTTATAGTGCGATTGGGCTGACACCCTAAACTTTTCACCTTCTCACTCGCGCGCGTGGTATATCAGTCAAAATTACCCAACAGTCGCGAAATCACAGCCGTTGATAAATACGCGCGATTTAACCCTAGCCGTTGATTTTATCCGAGTCAAAGATTATATAATACGGCAAATCAGGAAGTGATCCTTACCTTCTCTTTTTGTGCATATCTTTACTCACTGTTCATCATCTTCTTAAATCTTGTCTCGCCATTTTCAGTAAAGTTTTTCCTTCTTCTTCGCATATATATCGAGTCGAGATGGCGCCCAAATCCAAAGCCTCTAAGAAGATGGTCTCCACGGAGCCTGCTACATTTCAGGAATCGTTCGACATGGTGATGTCGAAGATTTATTTTGAACAGATTTTATCCAGAGCGGCTCTCTCCTTGCCTGAGCTTGCTCCCGTCGCCGCCATCCTCTCCGACCACCATCTGCTTGATTGGGCAACCCTCTCTCCGGCCTTGTTGCTCAGGAAGCAGGTCGTACATTTCTACCGGAATCTGCAACGAGTTGCAGAAGACGGGCTTGTCACGATCATCCCGTGCAAGCAACGCCACAGAATCTACCGGACAGTAGAAGACTCTGTCGTGGAGATAAAGATGTCAAAGGAGCTGGAAAAGCTCATCCCCAGAAACCGCGAAGCCACAGATGTGCTGGGGAACTTCTCTGACAAAGAAGCTGACACCTTCCTTCAAACAATCCTCATAGTTCCCGAGCCATTGAAGGGGAGCATGCAGAGGACGAAGCTGAAGCCGGCTCACCGACTTCTCTTCGACGTTATCTCCAAGTGCGCCTTCGCATATGGTGGAGCCTTCGGTGACATAAGCCGTCCTAAGCTCAAGCAGCAGAAGGCCCTGGAAGAGCTACACCAGGTCGACTGGTTGGGATATCTGGAAAGCCAACTGATGATGGAGAAGCAGAAAATCTCCGAGACAACAGCTGAGTCCGGAGAACTGCTGTTGAGTGTCAAGGGGACACTCAACTTTGGAACAAAGATTTCTGCCCTCATCCTCCAAGCTACACAAGGACTACCGCTGACATGGGAAGGGAGTGAGGACACTCCAGTCAGCAAGCTGTCGCTATTCCCCTCAGCTAAGAAAGCCAGGGATGTTGTGGAGGCTGTCTACACCCCCAAGGGTGCCCCCAAGCCAGCCGTGGAGTCAGCAGCTCGCCGGCCTTCAAGGACCAAGCCGGCGAAGCGCCAGCTGGAGGAGGTAGCTGAGGAGGAAGAAGACGAAGAGGAGGAAGAGGAGGAACCTCTGCAGAAGAGGCCAAGGATAAGGATCATCCAGCCAGCGGCTCAACCATCCACAACAAGTCCAGTGGTGGTCAAGCCGGCTGAGGCAAAGGAGTCAACCGAATCCAGTCAATCGGTTGACCCAGCTGGATTCATTCTTCAGCCGCGTCAAGAGAAAGCAGCTGAAGATGTGGAGATCCAAGTGGAGGATTCCAGCTCCTCGTCAGATGACTTTTCTTCATCTGAGGAGTCCCACGACAGTCAAACTAGAGCTGATGCCAGCCAGGTAAACCCACCTGTGTCTGAAGAAACCCTCGAGCCAGCCGACTCACTACCTAAAGAGGATCCAGTTCTCTCAACTGGTCCTCAGTCAAATAGTCCGAGCCTCTCACTCGATGCCAACGTTGTGACCATTCCTTCGGCCAACGTTGATGAAACCATTGAACCTGTAACCTTCGATATCGAACCCCCTCCAATCGATGAAGAAGCCAACCGCTAGGCAATCCTGGCTGAATATGAAGGAAGACTCAGCTACTGCTTCCGCAAGCTGATTGGTATGTTCCCCGAGGCAGCCTCAATGCCCGTCTTTGCCGTACTCGGGACGGAACTGCTCTACCAGTTCAGCGTCATATTCAGCTACTGGTACGTCAAGGAGGAAACCCTCAGGATCCATGGTTGGGACAAGTTGAAGGTCGAAGAGTCCAACCTGAGGGAATACTTCGACTACCAAAACATGGAGGTAGCTTACAACCAGAAGGTGGCTGTGCTACGACGACGTCTGGACAAGAGCATCCAAGAAGGGATAGACACCAGGGAACTGTGCAACAATCCTGGAGCTGTTCAGTTTCTTGACGAGATGCTAGCCAAAAATGCCTCCTGCATGGACGACGTCGACGCAGCTGATGAGGCGGCCAAGAGAGAAGAAGACAAGCTCAAGGCCTACCTCGCCAGCCGATCTGCCATGGTTGTCTCGGAGCCTGCTGCCCAGCCACAACCACAGCTTCTGCCCGGACCCTCTGATCAGCCAGCTCTCTCAATCGACGCCATCTGCGAGCTGATTTCGGAGAGGGTCAACCAGCTGAGGCAGGAGATGCTGTCCAAGATCCAGCTGAGCAAGGTGGAGGAAGCTGACAGGATGCAGCAGCTGATGGCAGAAAATGCCAGCTTGAAGAATCAGCTAGAACACATCTCCTCTTCTCTGCAGCACAAGTTCGAAGACTTCTCCACTTCTTCCAGCTCGGAGGTCTCGGCTCTAAGGAAGGCCGTTCAGAGCCTCAGCTCGGATTTCAACGTGTTCAAGACCGTTGCTGAATCTGACCTAGCAAAGTCCCAGCAGACTCAGGACCAGGAGTGGATGTCTCAGTTCGCCTCTTTCCGAGCTGAGTTCGTCTCTCTCCACAAAGAGGTCTCTGCGACCTTTGCAGCTGTGCAGCGAGCTGAGCAGGAGCGCCAAGACTTGGAGTTGGCCAAGAAGGTAGCTGAGAAGGATGCTGTTGACGAGCTGTTTTCCCGAGTTCAACAGGCTGAAGCCAAGTTGACCTCCCTGGATGGCACTGTAGCCACCCTTTTGGATGATGCCAAAAAGGGGGAAGATAAGGAGCCAGCAGCTGGGGAAGACAAGGAACCAACAGCTGTTGCTGGACGAGGGAAAGCTGTTCTCCAGCAAGCTGAAGGGGAAGGAGTGCCAGCTGAAGGAGCTAAAGCTGAAGGATCGCAGCCCGAACTGGAAGTCTCCCACGACCTCGTAGCCGAGCTCGAAGCAGAACTTGACGGAGGAATATCTGTTGAAGACTGTATCGAAGCTGCCAAAGCTATGGGGGAGTCAAAGGAGAAGTACTTGAATCCCTCCTGGATCAAGAAGTTCGCTGCCGATCAGGCCAAGAAGGTGGCCAAGTTCGAGAAAGAGCTCGCCAAGGTAGAGAAGAACGTCGACAGGAATAAAGCCAGCCGGAGTGTGCGAAGAATCAACAAGCACCAGATGAAGGCTGAGGCTAGGAAGTCGACGCGCCAACTGCAGAAGAACGCTCCGCTCCCGTCTCGGTACCCACATATTGACAAGTGGATGAATGCTGAGTGGAACGATGACTGGGAGCAGTTCAAGCATGAATTCATCAATGACTTTTACTACAGGAAAGTCTACTCGACTGAAGACCTAAGGCAAGCCTTCAAGGAAGCCCTATGGGAACTCAGATCTGGAGACCCTGGAATGTTTAGTCAGTTCAAGCGAGCTATGCTGAATGCTCAGCTCGATCCCAACACCGTTCCAGTTCCAAAGAAGTGCATATACCGCCCTCAGATGATCAAAGGCACGAGTACGCCAAACAGAAACACGATCATGGCTGAGGCGAGACAAGTCTGCAAGGAACATGGTGTCAACACTGGGATCGAGTCAGCTGCGAAGAAAGAGATTTTCGACCGAATCTTCAGCAAGTACGGTGAACAGTATTTTTGAGCTGTCAAAGTTTTTGAGCTGTTGAAGTTTTTGGATGTTGTAGTTTTTGAAGCAACTGTTGTATCTTTATCTGTTTTGTGCTTAACCTGGTAACCTTCAGTTGTAACAAAAACTTCAAAGTATATAATACGATTCACCTTGATGAACAATTCCTCATTGTCCAAGCTCTGAATCACAAAGTCTTTCAATATCATGTTATATCTGCACTAACCCTTTGATGTTTCATCTTATAAACTGTCTAGAATTTCAGCTGAGATTGTAGATAAGTTAGTTAGTTTTAGATCAATAATGGTTTAAAGCTATAAGTGGTTTTGGCATCATCAAAAAGGGGGAAATTGTTGGGAAAATTATTAGTATAAGTTTTGATGAATTCCAAAACCGACTGACCCCAACCGAGTAGATGTTGCCAGAACCTAATGTTAGAAATTAGGCTCGCTGTTTGAGCAAAGTTGAGTTTTTATCTTTACAGGTCTCCAGATAAAGATGGCAACAAGGCATCACTCAGACAGAACATCAATTATGATGAAGGACAACTGAGAGTTCACATGTTCAGATGGAATGAGGGGGAAGTCTTCAGAACATCAGTTGTGAAGGAAACCAACTGAGCGTTCATCAGATGAGAAACAGTAGAAAGGAAGAGAACATCAGATGAAAAGGAAAGTCATCTGAGGGTTCAAACCCAACTGAGTAAATACAAGAAAGACAACTGAGTGTTCAGTTTCAGAGCCTCAGTTGTAGAACTCGAACAAGAAGATCAACTGCTTGAAGTTCAAAGTCAGCTGAGAGTCCAACAGTTCAGAACATCAGCTGAAGACCACTCAGATGAAGATCAAGACTTTCAACCGACGAACCGAAGTTGACTGTCAGAAAGGTTAAGATTTGAATTTCAAAAGGAAGTCACATGAGGGTTTGACCGTTCAGTCATTACCCCATCTGGCCCAACACAAGGCTGTCTCAGATGAAATGCAGAAGAGCACAGATGCCATATCGGGAAAGTCTGCAGAGATGAGAGACAAGCCATCGCTATCAAACGATCAGAGATCAACTGCTCCTCCAACGGCTAGTTGATTCTCTCCGCCTATAAATAGAGGCATTCTCTCATTCGAGAGAGATACACATGAGACAGACTGAAGCAAGAGAGAAAAGTGCAATTACAAGAAGATCAAGCGAAAGAAAAATCTGCTAAAATCCTATTCTAAGAACATCAGCAGCTGAGAGTTCAAGAGTGATAGAACATTAGTTGCTGAGGGTTCATAGAGTGAAAATCTGTCTTAGATCTTAGTTTGAGTGTTTATTCGTTCAAGCCTTAGATCCAGCTCTCATTCGTGATTGAGCTATAGTTGGAAATCCCACCCTTTCTCACACCCTAAAAAGTGTGCTAGGACCTTACTCTTCCTGTAATTGAGTAGTCAGGTCGTCAACTACCCGCAAACTTGACATAGGCTGTTTAGTGCCCGAAAACTAAACTGTAAGGTCGATAAGTACCCGCAAACTTATCCTTAACGGTTGCTCAGCCCGCGTAAGCTGAGTGGTTCTGTCCAGAAGAACTTGGACTGAGGTGTGAGGATTCACATCTCCCCGTGGACGTAGGAGGGTTATCTCCGAACCACGTTAAATCCTGTGTCTGTGTTTGTTTTTATTCAGTTGCATCTGCATTTTTATCTGATCAATCTAACTGACATACAAACCTCATTTGCACATTTTCAACCGAGCTGTTTTGGTTCTTGACCAACCGAGTAGTTTTGCGTGAGTTGTTTTTAACGAGTTTATTTTCCACCACATTCCGCACAGCCTCACTCTTCCAGCTGAGGTCGCTTACTCAGCTGTGAGATTCCAACTGAGTCCTTTTTGCTCAGTTGAAGTGATTTCTCAGGTTTAAGTTTTTAAATCCTAACTGGTGTATTCCCCCCCCCCCCCCCCATACACCAGTAACTCGTTTCGGGACCATCACTATTCATTCAAAAATAAAAGTTCTCAGAAAATTCTGAAATAAGCTCATACAATGCATCACATACTCGATTCGAATAATCGAAACAAGAAAAATCACATTAGAGCACATAAGGGCAATTTCGTTATTTCACAGAAAATTTTATTTTCGCGAAAATTTTTAGCACTCAAAACTCATCATATTAGCATATTAATTAAGTTAATACGCTCTTAAGACTTATAAAAGTTTGGGGTATTACAGACACGAGGTAGATGATCCCCAAGTCAAGAAGCTTAAGTATCTCTTTTATCACCACTTCTTTCATGGCGGGATTCAATCGCCTTTGTGGATCTCTTACGGGAACAACATCCTCCTCAAGCAAAATGTGATGAACATAGTCTATAGGATTAATGTCTTTGGTGTCAGTCAATGTCCACCCTATTGCCTCATTGTATTTGCCTAGTTCATCCATGCTCGATAGCTCAGAAGATATGATCACGGGCAAAGTCTCGTTCTTGCTAAGATAAATGTATTTCAGGTGCTTGGGCAAAGGTTTCAGCTCCAAAGTAGGGGCCTTTTGCAGTGATGGCACCAACCTGTCCTCCAGCTTCAGCTCAGGGATGTTGAGTGGTTCGAACCCCTGAGGTTGCATGTTGCCCGGAATCCTGGCATAACTACATTCCTCCACATCTGCTGGTTCATCATTCTGGGCAAGATCCTCTTATGTCTGCAAGCTGGCATCCTGCTTAAGAATTGTCTGTTGCCAGAATTCCTCCACTATCTCCTCGGTCTCATCATGGGGTAGTTCCTCGAGTTTCTCATCAAACTCGTTGAGGGGCTTTTTCTCACCTTCATTCTGATCCTCATCTTCATTGCCAAAGAAGTTGTTAAGAGTTTTTTGCACTCCCCAAACTCCTCATCCTTGAAATAGTCTTTTTTGGTGGAGTAGTTGAAACTATGCCCATGGACTGACTCCTCCCAGAAATCTCTATCACTTTCATACTCATCATCATCGGAAAACTCCATCATGGCACCCGCTCCCTTATTATCCTCATACTGGTCAAGATCCAGGTCAAGATCCTCAATGAGATCGAGATCCGCCAGAATTACATCCTGGTTGTTTTCAAAGAAACAACTTAAACTGTTCACCGTCTCCACTCGCTCACCACATGCATTGAGGGTGTTGAGGTGCTCCATGGTATCATTCTGATTTTGCCTATAAGCATCGAACTCTACTACTTCTCTAGCTACCTAAACTGTAAACCTCCTAGTATCACAATCGATCTTGGTGCATGCTGTTCTCAAGAACGGCCTCCCGAGCAAGATCACTGGATTCTTGGTTGCTTTCTTTCCCATGTCAAAATTATAAAAGTCTGCTGGGAACAGAAGATCCCCCATCCTGACCAACACGTCCTCCAAAACTCCATCGGGGTAGACTGTGGACAAGTCTGCCAATTGAATGGCAACACGGGTAGGAGAAAGAGGTCCAAACCTCATCTCGTCGAACATGGCCCTTGACATTACAATTATCGAGGCTCCGAGATCAAGCATCACCCTGGGTATTAACGTAGTACCTATTGTGCATGGGATAGCGAACATGCCAGGATTCTTCTTCTTGACCGGGATGTGGGGATTCATGAGTGCTGACACAATCTCTACATGGAAACGGGCATTATCAGGGTACTTGGTCTTCTTCAAACATATCTTCCGTAAAAACTTTGCACACTTCGGCATGGATTGTAATGCCATTAATAGTGGAAGGTTGATCTCCACTTTCTTGAACACATCCATCATGTCCTCCAACTCCTTCTGATCACGATCGCGGGCAAAACGTCTCAGGAACGAGGTTTTTGCCTTAGCAGTGTGAGGAACGGTCCTCTTGGCCAAAGCCTCTACCTCTCTCAGCCTTCAAAGAGTCCAACAACTCATCATCTTTATCAAATCCCAACCTTGATCTCTCCATCTTCACGTAATCAAACAAGGCTTCATCCTCCTCATTATCGAAGACGGGATTCATATTGGCCTTTATCCCTTCTTCGCGCTTTGCTTTCAGCTCCTTGTAGATGTCATTGATATCTCTCGTAGTCATCTTGGTTTCCTCTACTCGAATAGGTTCCTTAGGTTAGGTCTTGGGCAACAACTCCGGCAACACCTTCCCACTTTGCAAAGTCACAACATTTACTTGCTCATGGTTGATCTCCACTTGGGCAGGAAACCTTCCATTCTTGTCATCTACAAGTCTTGACAAGGTTTGGTTTATGTGGGTCAATTGAGCTTGAAGGTTATTCGACTGACCTAGACTTTCTAGTTGAAAGTTCTCAAAATCCCTCCTCAGCCTTTGGTTCTCTTTGGTAAACTGATCAATGGTCTCCTTCATGAACTCCGTCTTGGCTGGTTCTCGATGTGGAGGAACATAGTTATGTTGCTGTTGAGGTGGTTGTTGAGGTGGAGGAATGTATTGCTGTTGCTGCTGAACCGGCTGCTGCGGTTGTTGGTGGACATGAGGTATTTGATAGTGGTTGTTGCCATACCTCATGTCCTCGTGCTGGTTCTGCCTATAGCCGAAGTTGTTGCCATAGTTGTTGTTATTACCATATTGGAACCTTTGTTGCCCACCACCTTGCTGGTTCTGACCTATTGCCTTCACCTCCTCTCCTTCTTCCACGAACCAACTGGGACATTCTGAGGTGATGTGGGATGTTACCTGATATACTTCGCATTTCTTTATGGCTTTTTGAACTTCCTTACCATCTACCTTCTTATTCAAGGCCTCCATTTGACCATCCATCTTGGCCATGAATGCTTTCATGGTATTGACCAAGTTGTCTGAGCTGCCCTTGTTGCCTTCATACCCCCCTCTCAGGATATCATCTTCATCTCGTGATTGTTCCGCCATTGCTCAGATTCTCTTAAACACCTCCGAAGGTGGTTGATCATATATTGCTCCTCCACAAGCTGCAATTATCCATTTCTTCTCAAATGCCCTCAATCCTTTTAAAAAATGTTCAATCAAGTCAATGTCCTGAATTCGATGTTGAGGGCATCTTGCTATCAACTTCTTGAATCTTTCATAGTAGTCATACAACGACTCACTTCCACCCATCTTGATCGAGGAAATGGCATTCCTCCCATTTTGTATCCGGCCCACGGGTATGTACTTGTCAAGAAAAGACGGCTGCATCTTTTTGTAGGTGTCGATGCTTCCTTCTGGAAAAGTATAGAGCCACTCACGTGCTCCATCTAGTAGTTAAAATGGGAACGTGAGTAACCTTACGTAGTCAGGAAACGTATCTCGGGCAGGAGGGGCATTGTTTCTCACAGTGCTGATCGCCATCTCAATGTCTTGAAGATGGGTCTGAGGGTCTTCTCCGGGATGATCGCTAAACTTGGGCAATATCTGTATCAGTGAATGTTTGAGCTCCCAGTTGCCATTGATGGCGGGCAACTGGATACTTGAAGGTCTGATTCCCTTGTCGTTAGGGAACATAATCTAATGGATGGTTTTCTCTTGCTGACCTGCCATGGTTGTTGATGTCTCTACTTCTGAACTGGATGTTGACTCCTTGCTGTCTGTACTCGCTGTTGAGCAAGAATCGTCTTCTTGCTCAATATCCTGATCTTTTTTCAAGTACGAGGGCTCTGAAGGTTTGTTGACGCCTTCCTCCAGATCTTTCTTCTTCTTGCGTAGTTCTGCTTGATTTCTCCTAGCTATTACCTCCGGACATACACCGTGATCTTGTGTATCTGCGTTACTCCGTACATGTGGCTTAGGCATAAACCGCGCTCAACTCAAGCTAAAAGAGCACACTAGCTTAAAACCAAGTCCCCGGCATGTCACAGCCCTAAATCCCGAGGGATGGCAAAGCCGGGGTGTGACTAGGGGTTGGATTAAAGGATCGGGAAAGAAGGGGGATAAATAAATAAACAGACAATAATTAAAAGACAACTGATATCTATGAATAGATTTTATTGAAAGAAAGAGAGTCGACCTCGAAGAATCGCTCGACAGAATTGTTCTTAAAAGGAACTAAGTTCAAAGTACGGGACTTAGATAAAAAAGATATACAATAACTCAAAAGAAGAGTTTGGCAGCGGAAAGCGTAAAGCTTGACATACAGTTCTTCATTCTATTCATAACCCTACTCAACCTCCTGTCGCTCTCGTCACTCAACCTGCGCATTTATAAAACATATGCAGGGCTAAGTATAAACATACTTAGTGGGCACATTGCCGAAAACATATCATAAGTATAGATTAAATCAGGCATCTCGATAAATAGCGCATTGGGGTTTTTCATCAAATACCCGAGCCTACTAAACATTTTCTTTCACTTTTCACAATATAGCTTGGCCAAGCCTTTACTTGATGTTACGTTCAAACTTGCCCAACTTCTGTTTCAACGCCGGGGAAGAGTTAACTTCTTCCGCGCATGTTCTATTCACCATAGCTGGCTACCAATCAACAGGGTACCACACACACTGGCTACCGTGTACACTTAAACCCTGGAAAACCCTTTCTGGTTAACTCAGCGGTCCGATCGATTAGTTAGACCCCATTTGGCTAACTCAGAAAGGCACAAGAGAACTCACATAAAACAAAGTATTTTCATGCCTTGATAATCACTTTAAAACACAGTTATAAAGCGATAAGTAAACATTTTCGAGCATCGCTCATTTGATTTGATATATAGAAAAACCCACCTTAGGCGATTACAGAACTAACCCACGAGCTTCCGTCTTCTGTCTTCCATCCTGTCTTCTAAACTCGACTTCCTCCTTTGAACGTAAATAATCAAACTTTAATAAACGGTCGAGACGATAAAGGAAAAGGAAATCGAATTCGTTTTATAACTTTTAGGCCTTTGCACTTAACTAATCTCTTTTGATTAACTAAGAAATGAGACTCGAACATATCTCGTTTAAAAACTAACTCGGTTCCTTACTCGACACTTAGGTCAGTAAATATCGGAAGTTGATGACTTATAACGACTTAGAAGTTCACAAGGAACGAAGTTAAAAAGATTTCAACTTAAGAAATTAGGTTTCGGAAAATTTCTGCACAAGGCAGTAACTATGGAGCTCATACAGAATAGAATTCTGCGAAACAAGGTATCAAAATTGGTACTAAAAGAAAGCTACTGATGTCTAGTTTATTGTCCAATTTACGGATCTCAATTTCGTTAAGCGAGTAAAAAGTTATGACAGTTTTCGTAACGTATCGCAAAACAGTCCGGGTGAAACCCTAGGTGCTCGTACAATTCGACGCACGACTCCCTAGGTTCGATCAATGCTATACAGCCTTTAAACTTACGAAATTATTATCTTTTTACATACATGACACATGTTCCCTTGTCGTGAATACTTCACGTCTCTTGATTAAACAAACGACGAGCATTTTCTCGTATTTTTCAACTAATTATTTACTATACCAATTCCAATTCAATTTCCATTTCCAACTAACTTTCATTCTTCAACTTCTAGTTTATAAATTATAACTTATATCATCTCATATCTCGAATGGAAAAATTGTCAACTACAATCTCGTTTATTAAACGACAACAATCATTAATATCAAATTGATTTTCATTATTCGACTTTCCTATCGGCATTTAAACTCGATTTCTCGTCTCTTGCCGATATTTCAACTTCTTTAGAATTCGTTCAAATTTTCCAATAATGATCCTTGATTACTAAGATTAACAAATATTCAAACCATAAATCTATATCATTATTCAATCTCGACTTATCGACGATTCTTCGTCTCTTAATAAAAATTCGACGTTCTCCGATTTTGCTCAAACTTTCCACTAACGTTCATCAACTACCAAGATTCACCAATACGAAAACCACATACTCAAATTATTATCGAATCTTAACTTATCGTCGGTTTTTCGTCTCTTACGATTTCTATTTTAGTTTTAGAAAAATCCAATTAAATTATATAATCATCTATACACTTACTACATCTCATTTATATCAACCAAATCATAACATTTACTCATTCCAATTCATGCTTCTTCATCTCTTACCTTTTTGTTTTTATTTTTAGAAAATTCTAAATCAATTCATGCATCAATATACTAATACATAGAGTGATATTTCATCAACCAATCAACTTAAAACATGAAACTAAAACATCAAACCCTAACCCCTAAAATTTTCGGTATTCATTAATAAGTTAGGGGAATTGATTTCTCTTTGATTTCAACCATGGATATTCACTTCTATGCATAATTAATCAATTATCCAAGCTTAATACATCATACTACATAACCTCTAAATTTTCGGTCCATTTTAATTAATTAGGGGTATGATTTCTACTTGAATCCAACCATGGGAATCCATTTCTATGGATCTAATAACATGCTTTAACCATAGAACATCATCCTACTTCATCCTTAAATTTTTGAAAAAAACTATATTGAGGGAAAGAAGTTTTGTTCGGTTCAATCCGTAAAGGAAGCTCTTACCTTGTCGATTATGGACTTGGAAATAAGATCGATCGGTAGATGAATGACTTGTGGAGCTCTGAAAGCTTGAAGAACTCAACAATGGAGGATTAAGAGAGATGAGAGAAAAGAAAGAGAGAGATGGCGGCAATAGGGAGGGGAAAGAGAGAGGGAAATGTGATGAGGTGTTAGATAGATTTGTATAAAGTGAATAAAGATCTAACAAAGGATGACTCACCATCCTTATAGGCGGTTTAGAGGAGATATTTTAGTCGAAATATTGCGTTTTACGGGTCTAATACGACGTTATAAAATTGAGAAATTAAAACCCTAGACGGTTACATTTTTGACGCAATCTAATTCGATCGTTAGATTAGAAATAAATCACTTACTCGGAAAGCATATTTCGATTTCTAAAATTCGATGAAAAGTCGGGATATGACAGTCCAAATTTCGCCCGGAAAAATAATAAAAACTGACTTTCTCCGGTAGACTCGTATCGCAGAAAAAGTGAATGTAAAGTCTGACGATTTTTCGATCTGAGTTTTCGAACGAAAATTTTATTGGACGCAGTAGTCGTTCAACCGACTTCTGGAATTTATTTTTAGAAACGGATTTCACCGTTAGTCTTAGAATCGAAAATCCTTAACTTAGGCGTGCAAAGCCTTAATTAATAGTTAAATTTTTATTTTAGCGCCGGAAGAAATATCTGGGGTATTACATCCTACCCCTCTGACAGGAAATTTTGTCCCGAAATTTGCATACCTTCTTTGAAAAGGTAAGGGTATTTCTCTTTCATCTTTTCTTCGAGTTCCCACGTGGCTTCTTCTTGCCCGTGGTGATTCCATAGCACTTTAACCAATGGTGTCGACTTATTTCTTAATTCTTGTTCTTTTCGATCCAAGATCGATAATGGTTTCTCTTCATAACTTAAGTCGGACTCAAGAACAACGTCTTGTTGGTTAATTACGTGCTTAAGGTCAAAGACATACTTTCGTAATTGAGATACGTGAAACACGTTATGGACACTTCCTAGACTTGACGGTAAGGTCAATCTATAAGCAACAGGTCCTATTTTCTCTAAAATCTCATAAGGTCCTATAAACCTTGGCTTGAGTTTACCCTTAATACCGAATCTAATGATTCCTTTAGACGGAGAAATCTTGAGGAAAACCTTATCCCCAATTTCAAAGCTAAGATTGGTTCGACGATCGTCGGCGTAAGACTTCTGTCGGCTCTGGGCCTCTTTCATTCTAACTCGAATATGTCAGATGATCTCGATCATTTCACTGACCGTATCGGGTCCTAGGTTCTTTCTTTCACCTACTTCATCCCAATAAAGTGGTGATCTACATTTCCTTCCATACAATGCCTCGTAAGGCGCCATTCCTATCGTTGCTTGATAACTATTGTTGTACGCGAATTCGACTAATGGCAAGATCTTTTCCCAATTCTCACTTCTATCCAATACTACTGTTCTTAACATATCAACGAGTATCTAAATCATTCTCTCGGATTGTCCATCTGTCTGAGGGTGAAAAGCGGTACTAAAATTAAGTTCGGTACCTAACTCCTTCTGCATAGTGATCCAAAATCTTGAAGTGAATTTGGCATCTCTATCAGATGTTATTGTCTTCGGTATTCCATACAGACGTACAATCTCACGGACATACAACTGTGCCAACTTCTCTGATCCATAGGTAATTGGGATTGGTAAAAAGTGAGCTGATTTTGTGAGCCTATCGATAACTACCCAGATGACAGTATTTCCTCTCTTAGTTTTGGACAAACATGTCACAAAATCCATTGCTATATCTTCCCACTTCCATGTTGGAATACTTAATGACTGTAACAACCCGTATGGTCTTTGGTGTAGAGCTTTCACTTGTTGACAAGCCAAACATCTTTCTACAAACGAGACAACGTATCGTTTCAAACCGTTCCACCAGAAATTCTTTCTCAAATCTTGATACATCTTTGTACTCCCTGGGTGTGCTGTATACAGCGTATCGTGAGCCTCACTCATGATATCGTTCTTCAATTTGTCGTCTTCAGGGATACAAAGTCTGCCTTCAAACAAAATCGCATTATCTGGTGCTTAGTCGAAGCTTCTCAATCGACTCGTCCTTTCACTGCGCATTTATGATTCTTTCTCATAAGTCCGGTGTAGCTACGAGTGCTGCTATATGGTTTGTTATCGTTTCAGGTGCATCGAGCACTTCTAAGTCCATTTTCTCAAATTCTCGTACAAGAGCTTCTTCCTCAACAAAGAGACATCCTAACTTGGTTGGAGTCTTGCGACTCAGCGTGTCAGCTACAACATTTGCTTTTCCTGGATGATAGTTGATTCCGCAATCATAATCCTTGACTAATTCGAGCCATTGTCTTTGCCTCATGTTCAATTCCTTTTGCTCGAAGAAGTACTTTAAACTCTTGTGGTCTGTAAAAATCTCAACCCTAACACCATAGAGATGGTGTCTCCAAATTTTCAACACAAGCACAACGGCTGCTAGTTCTAAGTCATGGGTTGGATACTCAACTTCATGAGGTCGAAGTTGTCGTGAAGCATAAGCTATCACCTTTCCGTTTTGCATCAATATACACCTTAATCCGTTCTTTGAAGTATCTGTATAGACCACGTATTCCTTATTCGCTTCTGGCAGAGCTAACACGGGTGTTGTAGTTAACTTTTCTTTGAGTGTCTGAAAACTCTTCTCACATTCGTCCGTCCATTTATACTTGTTTTCCTTCCTTAATAGTTGCGTCATAGGTCTAGCGATTGTAGAAAACCCCTCGATGAATCTCCTATAATAGCCAGCTAAACCTAAGAAACTCCTAATTTCGTTCGGGCTTGTTGGCGATTTCCAATCGCGTACTGCCTCTACCTTGGCAAGATCCACTTTGATGCCTTTTGCTGATACTATATGTCCAAGGAACATCACTTCTTTCAGCCAAAACTCGCACTTACTAAATTTGGCGTAAAGTTTCTCAGTTCTAAGCATTTCTAATACTATCCTTAAGTGTTCCTTGTGCTCCTTCTCATTCTTGGAGTAAATGAGAATATCGTCGATGAATACTAAGACGAATTTGTCTAAGTACGGGTGAAAAACTCGATTCATGAGATCCATGAATACTGTGGGAGCGTTAGTCAAACCAAATGGCATAACTGGGAATTCGTAATGGCCATATCTGGTTCAGAATGCAGTTTTAGGTATATCCTCGGATTTGATTTTCAATTGATGATACCCAGATCTTAAGTCTATTTTCGAAAAGACACCTGTGTCTTTAAGCTGATCAAAGAGGTCTTCTATCCTTGGCAAAGGATACTTATTCTTAAGGGTGATCTTATTTAGCTCTCAATAATCTATGCACATCCTCATAGAACCATCTTTCTTTCTGACGAACAAAATAGGTGCTCCCCAAGGTGATACACTCGGTCTAATAAAACCAAGGTCTAACAACTCTTGCAGCTGAATCTTAAGCTCTTCTAACTCTTTTGGTGCCATCCTATATGGGGCTTTTGATTTGGGGGCTGATCCTGGTTCTAAGTTGATTGAAAAATCTAGGTGACGGTTGGGTGGTAAACCAGGTAATATTTCTGGAAAGACGTCTTCATATTCGTTAACAATCTTCACATCTTGTATAGCTTTTTCCGTTCCCGATTCTTCACTTAGGTATACAAGATAAGCTTTGCAATTCTTCTTCTTCATTAGTTTCTTGGCTTGTAGGGCGGATATTATCGGTATCCTCTTGCCCATCGCAATCCCATGAAATTCTGTCGGCTCTTTTCCCGGGGGTTGGAAAGAGATTTTCCTTTCGTTGCAGAGAATCGTGGCATAATTCTCAGACAACCAGTCCATTCCTAAGATTATATCTACATCCCACATTATCATAACGTTCAAATTGTTCGCTTTAACCTTAAGAGTCCCAATTTCTAGTTCTAGGTTAGAGCAAACATGCGTGGAAGTAGTGATCTCTCCTGAAGGTGTAGCTATTCTCATAGCGTGTTCAGCTCGTACAGGTCTGATATCTAAGTTATCCGCACACGAACCAGCAATAAAAGAATGCGATGCGCCAGTATCAAACAGTATCTTAATAGGGGTATTATGAAGTTTACCCATACCTGCTAGGTTTCCCTTGCCCTTATGCTGTGCATTCTGTTTGATCGCACATGCCCTGGCATTCTATTGCTGTTGAGCGTGCTGCTGAAACTGCTGCTGTGTCATCTGCTGCTGCGGCTGTGCTTGAATCGCCCTCAGAGGTTGGGGCTGTCCATATTGATTGTGTCCTGCCACTTGCAACGGTTTCAGACAATCCCTTTTAATGTGCCCCTTCTGTCCACAGTTGAAGCAACTTCCCGAGTTTGCTTGATAGATCCCGAAGTGTACCCTATTACACTTGGGACAGGCAGGAACGGCAGCTCTTCCTTGATTATTTCCTCCTTGGTTATTCCTTTGTTGCCCTTGTGGCTAACCTTGCTGATTATTTCCTTTCCATGGTCCCGCTTGATTATTTCCTTGTAAATACAGTCCCGACTGACTGTTTCCCTGCCATGGCTTCTTCCCATAATTGTTATTCGGGTTAGGCTGCTGATAGCCTTGCTGGTTTCCATTCCTCTGATTTCCTTGATTATTGGAGTGCTGATAGTAGCCACTATTGTTTCCTCCTTCCCATTTCCTTTTTCCCTGGTAGTTATTATTGTTGTTGTAATAGCCTCGATTCTGGGTTGGGGCTGGTGCGGGTGTTATTGCTTTCCTTTCATCAGGCACTACGACCTCCATCTCTAGGGCTCATCCTAAAACCTCGGTGTAGCTTAGTCCTCCATGACTAGCTAATGCTATACCAAACTCATGCTTCAGTCCCCTACAGAACTTCTTTGCTATCTTTTCTTCGGTATCTACCTGAGCAGGTGCATACCTTGACAATTCACAGAACTTGGTGTCGTACTCGGTCACTGTCATCTTTCCTTGTTTTAAATTATAGAACTCAGCCTCTTTCTAAGATCTATAGGTCTTCGGTACATACTTATCGTACAATGCTTCCTTAAATTCCTCCCAAGTGAAACGAGCCAGGTGCTCCGCAGGTATAACCTTCTGCCTAGCTTTCCACCAGTAGTCAGCTGGTCCGGAAAGCTGAAATGCTACGCATAACAGACTCTCCTCATCAGTACATCTGAGGAGTTTGAAAATTCTCTCAATGGTTCGTACCCAAAGCTCAACATCGCTTGGGTTACTAGATCCATTGAACACAGGTGGGTTCCGTTTGAGGAATAAGTCCTCAATATCACGACGGGGTGGTGGTGGAGGTGGTGATGGTGATGGTGGTGGAGGGGTATCTTGTCTTTCTTGTTCCTCTTCTCTATCGTTTTGTGCTGGACGTCTACCACGTCCCCTGGGCCTACCAGGTCTTTCTCTGTTGTTAACTACTCTTGGCGGGATTCTTGAACTATAGGAAACAAGAATTTTCATTAACATTTTGATTTTAAGCTTTCATTTACTGACTAAACCTTTTTCCATCTTAACAAGTTCATGGAAAAGAAATAGACCATAACTTCGATACTAGCTCTTTAAACTTTTAACTTTCCAAGTTAAACCAGAATATTCATCTAAACTTTTCTTCTAATCGCGTTTAGAAGAAACTTTCACAAGATCAAAGCCCACTCACGGGGTTATATATTATATACACGTCAAAAAGAATACTAATTCTGCCTCCAACGAGGACTTATACAAAAAGTTAGACTACGACTAGTCTAAACTAGGCTAACTGCCTATCTATGTACCAGGTGCACTAACAAGTTGCATCTCCGTATCTACTGGAAGTACTAGAACGGAAACGATCCCAAAAACTTCGTATCCGCATAGAGTACTACAAAAGAAGTCTACTGATCCGGCTATGTACAAGACAAAAAGAACTTCTACTATTACGCGTCTAAGACGCTCTGCTCAACTAGCTGCGGTCGAGTCACTGTTGCCCTCTACGGCCTGAAACTCCTCGGGGTCCTCCTCCGGGTCCTCTTCCGGATCCTCCTCCATCGGATCCTCCTCCGGATCCTCCTCAGAATCTGTACCAAAACGAGCTGAAGAGCCTCGTCAACCCTCAAAGTGGTGCCGTCTAACAGTACAAGTGGTGGTGGCGAAGGCATGTCTGAAACTGTCCTCTCTGAGTCGTCCAAACTAGGGTCTACTGTACGCTTCTTCAGGGGAAGAAGGTGCTCAGGAAGTGAACTAGACACGTACACCTCTACAGAACGGGCCCTGGATGGTCCCGCCTCAAACTGTCCTCGGACCCTCGTCCACTCAGCACAAATCTCCTCAAGTGGAGTAAGAGGAGATGGTAACTCAAGCAACGCAGCAAGCTCTGCGTCTCTCTCTAAGTACTCGGTTCCAAGAACTAACCCCTCACTAGGTGCAAGCACTGGCGGCAACTCTAACAGTGCGGCCATCTCCGGATCCATGGCAAACGGCTCAGATTCGGGATCAGTAGGGATGTGGAGGTAGGGAAAGTGCTCCTGAACCGGAACAGACCACATGACCCGACTCTCAAAGAATTGCCTATGTATGGCTAGAGCGAATCCAGAAAAGTCACCGATCAGCTCGGGATCGTCATCGATCAGTGCAATGTGGTACCAGGCTATGTCATGTGCCCAACCGTGCCACAAATCGGGCAGCCGTACAGTCAGATCGGCTATTGCCTGACGCTCTGAAACAAAGTGACGGGCTGCGTAGAAACGTGCAGCGAAGTCACTAACTAACTGCCCTATATCATGGTTTGGGTCCACCTCGTAGTCGTAGTACTCGTCCAAGATCTCATCCACTACTGTACGCTGTCTCAGGGGTTGGCTCTTCCGAGTCGTGACACGTGTAGCAGGCATCCTACAAAGATTTAAGATAAACGGATCAGTAACTGGTAGGTTAATAACATATCTTAAGGAATTCTTAAATTACAATTAAAATATTCCATTATTCAAATTGTAATACTTAACCACTTAATCACAACTTATCTTAATCATCTAGCAATTTTAAGAAATTGCATTTAAACAATATACATAAACAAACCATTTTCCCGCGATTTCTTTCCATTTAGCTTAATATCTTATTATCTTATTATTCTTCTTATTCTTTATTTTATTTCCTTACAAGGAAATTCTTACGGCTTTTATTTATAAAAACAAGTCGACTCCAATGAGTCTGTGTTCATGTCACTTTACGCATGTGACATTCGTTTATTCACTTTGATTCCCTTTATTCTATCATTTCCGATCCGATCATTTTTCTTTTTGAATTTTTTTTTGGAACCAACGCTTCTTAAAACGTCTATGTTCTCAAAGAATCGGGAAGGCCTTAGAATTAGTCTAAATTCTCATGCCAACAAAACATCTCAAACAAAGAAATTATAGCTCACATAGTTTCACATACTTTCACAAAGTATAGTACTCATACTTTCACATAATTCACATAATATCACAAAGTATAACTCTTATACTTTAATCAAATTCATTCTTGGCATACTTATTCTCAACATACTTGCATACTAAATCAAAAATTCTTCTTAAAAAGAAATCTCACTTCTGAAACTCTTTCCTTTCTTTCCTTCTTTGGTTGAATCAACGTAGCGGGAGGTTGAGTTGTCGTCTACACTCTTAAACTTAGTGTTACGACCTAACTTTACTTGAAAGAAGACTTAGGTGTAGAGCATATGCAAATACTCCACCTTACTACTGAAAGGAACTTGTATGCAGAGCAGAAACGACTACTCTAATACCACTCTGTCACAGCCCCGAATCCCGAGGGACGGCAAAGCCGGGGTGCGACTAGGGGTTGGATTAAAGAAGTGGGGAAGAAGGGGGATAAATAAATAAATAGACAATAATTAAAAGACAACTGATATCTATGAACAGATTTTATTGAAAGAAAGAGAGTCGACCTCGATGAATCGCTCGACAAAATTGTTCATAAAAGGAACTAAGTTCAAAGTACGGGACTTAGATCAAAAAGATATACAATAACTCAAAAGAAGAGTTTGGTAGTGGAAAGCGTAAAGCTTGACATACAGTTCTTCATTCTATTCATAACCCTACTCAACCTCCTGCCGCTCTCGTCACTCAACCTGCACATTTATAAAACATATGCAGGGCTAAGTATAAACATACTTAGTGGGCACATTGCCGAAAACATATCATAAGTATAGATTAAATCAGGCATCTCGATAAATAGCGCATCGGGGTTTTTCATCAAATACCCGAGCCTACTAAACATTTTCTTTCACTTTTTACAATATAGCTTGGCCAAGCCTTTACTTGATGTTACGTTCAAACTTGCCCAACTTCTATTTCAACGCCGGGGAAGAGTTAACTTCTTCCGCGCATGTTCTATTCACCGTGGCTGGCTACCCCTCAACAGGGTACCACATACATCAGCTACCGTGTATACTTAAACCCTGGAAAACCTTTTCTGGTTAACTCAGCGGTCCGATCGATTAGTTAGACCCCATTTAGCTAACTCAGAAAGGCACAAGAGAACTCACATAAAACAAAGTATTTTCATGCCTTGATAATTACTTTAAAACATAGTTATAAAGCGATAAGTAAACATTTTCGAGCATCGCTCATTTGATTTGATATATAGAAAAGCCCACCTTAGGCGATTACAGAACTAACACACGAGCTTCCGTCTTCTGTCTTCCATCCTGTCTTCTAAACTCGACTTCCTCCTTTGAACGTAAATAATCAAACTTTAATAAACGGTCGAGACGATAAAGGAAAAGGAAATCGAATTCGTTTTATGACTTTTAGGCCTTTGCACTTAACTAATCTCTTTTGATTAACTAAGAAACGAGACTCGAACATATCTCGTTTAGAAACTAACTCAGTTCCTTACTCGACACTTAGGTCAGTAAATATTGGAAGTCAATAACTTATAACGACTTAGAAGTTCACAAGGAACGAAGTTAAAAAGATTTCAACTTAAGAAATTAGGTTTCGGAAAATTTCCACACAAGGCAGAAACTCTGGAGCTCATACAGAATAGAATTCTGCGAAACTGTGATACCCCGAGTTCTTATTCCTTTAAAGAGCGTCTAATTAACCGAGTAAGTTAAAAGATGAGAATTTAGGAGTAAAATTTTTCTTTTCTAATCGAAGAGAATTGAATAAAATGTTTAATTTGTCTTGTGAATCTTGTGTGAATTTATTTGTTCTATTTATCTGAGATGATAATGATGTGATATGCTTGTTGAGTTGTCTATATGAAAATGAGTATGAAATTAAATTCCGGAAAATCCCGAGAAGTTTGTTTGATTGAGATAACATAACGTTAATCGCCGAGAAATATGTTTACGCCGACGAGACTAGAATAGAATTGAATTAGAACCTTCGAATCTAGAATTTCTTTTAAGATCACTGAGATAGGGTAAGAACTTATCCGAGAATTGAGAAGAGAAATGAGGCATTAGTCTTTAAAAGGATTAATAAACGAATTAATAAGCCGATTAAATTCTTTTAAGATTTAAAGGACTAAAATGATCGAAACCTTTAATCTTTTAATTTGAGACGGGAAATAGGATTGGGATGAGTTAGTGTCAAAAGTGAAACGAGAAGAGGTTAAGACCCGTTAAGAAAACAAAACAGATTTAATACGAATCGTTTTATCCGGAAAACCTTTACGACTGGATAATTAATACCCGTAACTACACGACGACGACACGTGTCATCCACCTCTCTCCCTCTCACGCCACCTCACACCTCCTCTCCCATCATCCCTCAATTTCCAAGACTAAAACATCATGATTATGTCTTATGCATGGTATTACCTAAAGTATGCATGCAAGTTAAGATCACATCACCTATCGAGTCTTGTCTTACTCCAACTTCCAACAAGTGCACTTTATTCTCTATGTTGGATTTCAATTCCACTCATCTAAGACAAGAGAGGAAGATAACAACTCATTCACTCCATCTCTCTCTCCATTTCGATCTCTCTCTCTCAAACAAGAAAGAAAACAATCTCTCAAACTCTCCCAAGCTCTCTCTCTCTCGGCAATCTCCCTCTCTCCCTCATACCTTGATTTTTCTTCACATGCAACCATGAATTCAAGCTCTCCATCCATGAAAATGAAGTAGAAGTTATCAATCTCCATCCATTTCATCCATATTTTCAAAGAATGGTAAGAATCTTCCAAGTTCTTGAAGTTGAATTCAAGAATCATCCAACACTTTTCTTTATTTTGATTCTTAAATCCTATGGATGATTAATTCCATGTTATTTCTTTTTCTTTGAGGATTCAAGAAGATTTCTTTCTTCTTTTCAAGTTCAAGCTTTGAAGCTACCATTTCCATCCAATTCAATCCCAAGAGCCAAGAGAAGGATTCTCATTTAATTAAGTATGAAATTCATTTGATTAGTTGTAAATATGTATGTCTATAAGTCCTAAAAGAAAGATCTATGCATGCATGTTATTTAATTTATGTTTAGGCAAACTTAGGATATGCATGTGCTAATCGAGTGAGAAGAATTCGCTAGGAGAATCGAGCATTAGATATTAATCGGTGAATTAAGAGAAGAAAAAGAAACTAAAACCCTAAAAATTTAATAAGTGCCGAAAATTTTAGTAAAAATAGGAAAAATATGAATTCTTTGAGTTATTATCATTATGATGCTTGATTTGTTATTTTTATCATGTTGAGAATGAGATTATATGCATGAAAAATTGAGAAATAAATTGCACAAAAAAGTGCATAAATGCCATGAGTTTTGAAGGAAAATAGAGGATTTATTTTGTTGATTTTGTTGATGAATTGAGTGATGTTTTGATCAATGAAATGATTGTATGTTATGTTAGTATAATCATACATGTGTTTAAGTTAAGAAAATAAGTTTGCATGTTGAAGTTTTGAAAGAAATTAATTGTAAAAATAATAAAAAGATTGAATGTTTAAGTATTTCAATATATATATTAATGATAGTTTAAATATGGAATGAAGATAGAAGTTTTGATAAAAAGATTTAAAGTTGAAAAGCTTTTAATTAAATAAAGGATGAAAGATGTATGAAAAGATATATCAATTAAATATCTTGTATTAAAATTTAAAGACTTGAAATTTTTACTAAAACTACAACAAAAAGATCTTTTATAATGTAACTAATAAAGTGAGCTAATTCATAAAAATGTTAATCAAAAGATAAAGAAATTATTAAGTAAGAAATAGGTTAAAGGATTAAATCAAATAAAGAAGAAATTATTAAAGAAATAAGCAAAAATAGAGAAAACTGAGTTTAAGAAGAATTAATCGATAAGAAGTAAAAAGAAAGTTAAATCGAGTAAAGAAAAGATGCTAGACGAGTTAAGATAGATACTCGTATAAGTTAATCGAGAAAATGAGAATAAAATAAGATGTCGAGAATTAAATGGAAAGAAGATTAATTAAATAATTAATTGAGTGCGTTGTTTCTAACCAAGCGAATAAAGAGATAAACCGAGATAATAATTAGAGGAACAATAGTCGAGATAAGAAGTAAGGATCGAATTAAAGATGAATAAGAAAATCCTAATTTTATAAGAGTCAATAATAATTAAAGAGAAATTTTGTTAATTGAATAAAAGTTATAAAATATCTTATAAGATAACAGATGTAAAGTAAATCATTGTCTATAAATAAGAAAGCTAGAATTAATAGTTTAAGCCTCTATAGAAGGAAATGCATAATCGAGTTAGATTTTAAGATCTAAATTGCATGAATGTTAATGTGTCTTAAAGTATGCTTGATTTATATGAATTCATTATATGTTTGAATAAGTGTTTAAATGCATGATAGTAGTTATAATGTGAAAGATGATTGAACTATTGTATGCAAGATGATTAATTGTTAAACCAAGTTTTGATTAAAGCCTTTGAAAGAAAGCTCAAGTAATAGAATATAGACGATGACATTATTAATTAAAACGAGAAAAGTGTACGACATTGAGTAGTAAAGTTAACCAATTCGAATAGAGTTAATAATTTAAGGACGAGAACGCGAGATCTTTTAGAAAAGTTAGAGCGAAGAGAGAGACGACTCAAATAGAAGTCCGTCAGTTAAAGTCCAACGCCTTTGTGTCCGTCTTTCATATATCTTATCTTCCTATCGATGTCGAACTGTGAAGGATCGAGCCGGACGGGTCGTTAAGCAAGGACAAATAGCCCTAGACCACCTAGCTAGTTCTTCGGAAGTCAGGTGGGCTTTTCTGAACCAAAACTATTGATGAAAATTAGTTATGCTATTGAATATTATGATATGATTTTCAAATATGATTGACTTGCCATTTTATTGAAGTTAGTATGTGTTATCATCTATTTATATGAAGATGTGATTATCCTGTGAAAAGCAGGAACCCACGTGTGGTATATGTTGAGGTGACTGTGAGCCTTGCTTCGGTTAGGCCGGTCACAGTGTTTGAGAAGGAGGCCTACTTCTCGACACAGTGAGATTATTTGTGATAGATGATACATGCTATTATATTATTATGTTATTTGACTGCGTAGTTTGTTTTAAAAGAAAAATGTTTTGACATGCACAAGTAAAACCGTTTTTAAAACTGCTTATATACTTGTGATGTTTGGCAAGGCAAGTTCAATTAATATAGCTTTAAGAAGCATCTTTATTCAAATGTTTTGGCTTGTGTTCACTGAGTACGAAGTACTCAGCCCTGCGTGTGTTTCTAAACATGCAGGTTGACTGGATGGCGATGGCGTGGATACTTGGTGGTGTGATTTGGTTTTGTTGGTTAAGTTTAGTAGAATTTCGGACTGGCATTTGTACGTCTTCATACGTGCAAGTGTTGGGTATTGATGCTAATTTCCGTTGCAATCCTTTGAAACTAATGTCTGTTGATGCTAGTACTTTAATATTCATGTTTTTGATTCCGAGCGTTGTGCTCGAAGACTTTGAATGCTTGTTGAATTCGTAACCCTTTAACTTGTAATCCCGAGCGATGGGCTCGTAACTTGATTTGTTGTTGAACATGATCCCTTATCTTGATGTATATATTTATATGAATTCTCTTTTTGTTGGAATTCCTTTCCCATCAGCATGAATTACTTGTTTGAATTCCTGTTAAAAGTGAAGTTAAGATGCTCGGTTATTAATTCATTATGCTTTTGAAAAACCAAATTCGATTGCCTTATATTCCATCTTTGTTTTCCCCGAAGCATGTTCCCTTTATTTGAGTTAGTTGTTAGTTGTTTAGGTTTGTTGTTGTTCGTAAGTCGCACCTCGAGAGTCGGGGCGTGACAGAAACAGGGGATGAAATTGGTACCAAAAGAAAGCTACGGATGTCTAGTTTATTGTCCAATTTACGGATCTCAATTTCGTTAAGCGAGTAGAAAGTTATGACAGTTTCCGTAACGTATCGCAAAACAGTCCGAGTGAAACCCTAGGTGCTCGTACAATTCGACGCATGACTCCCTAGGTTCGATCAATGCTATACAACCTTTAAACTCACGAAATTATTACCTTCAAATCATCACATTTACTCATTCCAATTCATGTTTCTTCATCTCTTACCTTTTTGTTTTTATTTTTAGAAAATTCTAAATCAATTCATGCATCAATATACTAATACATAGAGTGATATTTCATCAACCAATCAACTTAAAACATGAAACTAAAACATCAAACCCTAACCCCTAAAATTTTCGGTATTCATTAATAAGTTAGGGGAATTGATTTCTCTTTGATTTCAACCATGGATATTCACTTCTATGCATAATTAATCAATTATCCAAGCTTAATACATCATACTACATAACCTCTAAATTTTCGGTCCATTTTAATTAATTAGGGGTATGATTTCTACTTTAATCCAACCATAGGAATCCATTTCTATGCATCTAATAACATGCTTTAACCATAGAACATCATCCTACTTCATCCTTAAATTTTAGAAAAAAACAATATTGAGGGAAAGAAGTTTTGTTCGGTTCAATCCGTAGAGGAAGCTCTTACCTTGTCGATTATGGACTTGAAAATAAGATCGATCAGTAAATGAATGACTTGTGGAGCTTTGAAAGCTTGAAGAACTCAACAATGGAGGATTGAGAGAGTTGAGAGAAAAGAGAGAGAGAGATGGCGGCAATAGGGAGGGGAAAGAGAGAGGGAAATGTGATGAGGTGTTAGATAGATTTGTATAAAGTGAATAAAGATCTAACAAAGGATGACTCACCATCCTTATAGGCGGTTTAGAGAAGATATTTTAGTCGAAATATCGCGTTTTACGGGTCTAATATGATGTTATAAAATCGAGAAATTAAAACCCTAGACGGTTACGTTTTTGACGAAATCTAATTCGACCGTTAGATTAAAAATAAATCACTTACTCGGTAAGCATATTTCGATTTCCAAAATTCGATGAAAAGTCGGGATAAGACAGTCCAAATTTCGCCCGGAAAAATAATAAAAACTGACTTTCTCCGGTAGACTCGTATCGCAGAAAAAGTGAATGTAAAGTCTGACGGTTTTTCGATCTGAGTTTTCGAACGAAAATTTTATCAGACGCGGAAACCTTAATACAGTAGTCGTTCAACCGACTTTTGGAATTTATTTTCAGAAATGGATTTCACCGTTAGTCTTAGAATCGAAAATCCTTAACTTAGGCGTGCAAAGCCTTTTTTAATAGTTAAATTTTTATTTTAGCGACGGAAGAAATATCTGGGGTATTACACGGCAACGGCGCCAATTTGACGAAGAGTCGTCGTTACACTCTTCGCACAAATAAATTTATAAAACACCTCTTGCCCAACAAGGTAGTAGTTAATGGAAAGTGAGGTCGATCCCAAGGGACTTGGTGTAAATCTGCTCTTCAGGTAGTTCTCAACAAATGGGGTTATGGTTGAGATGTATCTTAATATCCTGTAACTCAACAAATGAAATATCAAATAACAAAGAAGTTTGGATTGAGTTTCGAATCAATGATCCTAATTACTCATTACTCGTCCATTGGTGCAAAGATATTCAATTACTTGATTTCATTATTTGGTTTAAGAAAAAGATTAGTTTATACCCTAATGGTCACGAAGTCATGATATAAACATACTAAGCCTATGTCTATCCAATTTTACAGATCTTGACCAGAAGACAAAATCTCATCTTTTGATCAACAAAGTCACGAAGACACTTCAGTAACGATGTTGCCCAAAAGACATTAAGAATAAACAGACCCAAGACAGTCAAGAGGTAGGTCAATACCGACTGCTCTCCAACACTCTTTACCTTCTTGGGCACGAGAGACTCTCTCGAGTTTAATCCCAAATCCTGTTAATGACTTATCTCAATATCTAGATGGTGATCAAGCATATGTCAATATCAATTAAATCTAGAATTATTCCTAAGTGTTTCGGGAATAAAATCAAATAACGAACTTACACAATTCGACCTCACAAGTTTAGAACGAGTAATTAAGATCACATCATCTACATCCAACTAAAACAATAAATTTAGCTAGACATAATCTTAAATGAAAACACAAAACATATAAGAGAAATCATGCTTGAAATTAAACAGGAAGATTGCTGCAACATGTTACAACATGAAGTCGGCCATATATATAGGCGATGGAATTAGGGTTAGGTTAGATTCCTTGTAGGCCAAGGACTCTTTCCAAACACACCCGCCTTCTTTCTTATCCATACAGCTACGATTTTACTTCCCTTTCGTGGTAGATATCTTCATTGATTAGGTTTAGCTAAGATAAGGAAAGAAATCTTCGATCCTTACCCTCTTCCTTGGAGAAGAAGAAATCTGCAGCTGCTCCTAACTTACATCTTGACTTCAATGTCTACATCCTGTATCACTTCCTATGCTGACCAAGATCTTGGCTCCTCCGGGTACTCTGTCTGTTGGCTTTAAGAATATGGGGAGGTGCTTCCTGACTTGTAGATTGAATAGAACGTTGTTGCCCAGCTACAAGCTTTCAGCCCTATACCCATTAGTATTGTATCGCCATCTCAGCATCTCAACAACAGATTTTCACCGGTTTTGCCCAAGATCCCACTTGTTCTTCCATGCACACCATCTCTCAACTTTGTGTCCTTCCAAACACACTTTGACTCGATAAAGACTAAAAAAAATAAGAAAAACACCAGAAAAGATGGACACAAATATGGGTTCATCATCTAACTTTCAGATGTTGAAATTCTAACTCAGTTGACAGTTATGACAAATTGTGCGATCTCAAATATTTTGAAATATTTGATCTTGAGAACAAACATAGAATGCATTTAATAAAACATAACATAACATAAATTCATAACGCACAATAACACTTAAGACTATTTTAAAAACACTAGTCCGAGCAACGTGCATTGGCACGTAAACTTAATGATTCTTACAAATAAACTTTAATGAGTAAATTTTATACTTTATTTTATTTTTTAAGTAGTGTATTATTTTCATCTTGTTTTTTGATTATTTATTTATTCAATTTCTCGAATTTTTAAATATGATTATTGAAAATTAAATAAATTCAGAACATGTAATTGTTAAGGCACACTATTTTTTTGTGGGGAGGGGGGGAGTAGGGGTTATAGTAGTAGAGTGTTATTAATATATCAAAATTCTTGATATGTACATTTTCATTCAATTACTTTTTCGTGTGCCTATTATCTAAAATAAGTGAATGCAATGTTTCCGAAGTATTTTAAATAGTTAAAATTAGATTTTATAATATCAATAGTTTTCACTTTGAAAATTTCAATAATTTTATATGACTCAAAAATATAATAAAATTTAAATATGCACAGAATATAGTATTGATGATTCAAAAGAAAACTTATTTATTTATGTTATAAAATGTACATAATTGTCATTTATATCATTATGCTACTCAATTTAATGTACTCTAATATATTAATTAATAATATAAACTCCTTATATGCTTATAATTCAAATTAAATTTATATTTATAAATACTTTACTAAATTAAAGTGGACATGTTACTACAATATATAGTGATAGGAAGCACCATGGAAAAAATGTGTGATCGAAAATCAATAGTCTTTTATGATTTTGAGTTAAATAATATTTCATGCATCTCATTTTGAACTTCAGAAAATGAAAGTACGTACTAATTTTCCATTATCACAGCAAAAGGTGCGTACTCAATCTTGCTACACCACAATGAGTTAATATAATTACACTTTTTTAGTTCATGTAGCAGCTAACCTACAAGAAAAAGTGATATATTTAAATATAATAAAAATGGTTATAGTATCTATAGTCATATAAATATTGATTTATGTCGAAACAATGTCTTACTATTCAAATCACATGATTTTCATTGTTTTGAATAGAACTATTTTCATTTGAAGAAGTCTTCTTTTTTTATAAACCTCTGTAGCGGTGACATTACGCATACATAGATATTTTTAAATTAGATTGTAACAAATTAAATATATAAAAAATGAATTAATCTATATTTTTAATATATGATTGAGCAATTAAAAAATTACCTTACGATAGGTAGAGTTAGGGAATGCAGTGTGTATGGTCATACTTTATAATTAAGAATCAAAGTAGTATATGAATCTGCAATTAACATGCCTCTTTGTTATTCAATATTCAAAACTATGATAGTGGTACATGAAGTGGAAAAGATAAAAGGAAGCTAGTAAGATTCTATTTTAATATTTATTGTATAACATCATCATAAATTAAAATGTAATTTGTTAGTGTATAATAATAATGTATTCCATAAAATGAAAGAAATAAAAGCAAAGAATTACCAAAATATGCTCTGTACTAAACAATTTACTGCACATTACGTTTTTCCGAAGGTGCATTGAGACATTACTCAAGAGTTAATTAATACATATTTAAACCTATTACTGGAATACATGACTCGAGAGTATACCATCGACATGGGAATGATGCAGTCGTCGTTTAAGCTGCGACAAAATACAATTTATATTTCACTCCTATGCCTACCCCTAGGAACAACTAGTTGGCAAGTACAGGGTCGATCCCATAGGGAGTTGCTTGCGATAATCTCTGGTTGGGGCACAAAAAGGTTGAATTGTGTATCTATCTACTATAGCCTTGGGCAACTGTCACTATCACCTTTGGCAAACTGCTGAAAGTAAATATCTGTAACTTGACAAGCAAAAAGATTAGTAATAAAGATAATCCAGATTTAGGTTTCGAATCCATGAGTATAACTGTATCTCGATCATTGATTCAAGAATATTTGTTGTGTAAGTGTGTCAGTGGTTATAGGCTAAAACTATGCAGGGTCCCCAATTGTCACGCCACCACGTACGCTACATAGTCCGCTCAGCTCCATCCTTAGGTTCAGGTCTTGACAGGGACACCCTAGCCAATCCTCTTACTTGCCTAAATGTCCCCAACATAACACTTTATAAGCCGCATATTGGTCAAGCAGCATTTGGTTCTAGATGGGCCCACTCCGGCATCATGAGATATCGAGGATCTCCATCCGACTTACTCCAGCATTGACACATCTTTGTAGGTCTAGGCCAAGACATACAACCCGTTCTTGCCGCTCTCGAGGAACGTAAGGCAAGCTCGACCAGCACTTGATAATCCTCCTGCGATGTAGGAATCCGTATGTGCTCAGGGCTCGTTGGCCTTCCGAGTTACCCGTAGTCACCGAACTTCTTTGGAATCGTTTCCCAATGTCTCGGAAACACACTTATATACAACTATCAAGAACACTTAGACCTCACGAGATTTATAAGTTATACATCATATCATCTATCCTAAACCTGGATTTAAAAGCTTAGCTAGACATAAAGTAAATAACGAAAGCAAAAGAGATAAAGAAAAACATACTTGAATTAATACGGAAAGCAAAGATGTTCGCCCTAATAGGACTTAACAATAAACGTAAATTGTATCTAAACACATAAACTGCAGAAAATAAAAGTGTTTTGAATGAAAGATTGCGGTAAAAGATTGTCTCCTGCGCCTTGCATGCATGGATGTATTTATAGAGTACAAGAACTAGGGCAAACCCACAAACGGGCCTTTCAAAAAATGGGCCGGCTGCTTCCATGTAAGGATCGGATAAGGTTGGAAAGAATTCCTTCCTTATCGCTAAAACGTGCTGCTGTCAGAGTAAGAAACATCGATCTCTATCTTGTGCCGCAAGGAATTTGTTTTCTTGTAGGACTCTAACAGCTGCATCTTCACGCGCCAGCACCGTTTCCCAAGCTCTGCACTCTGCCTTCCCCAGTCTCTCTGCCATCTCTTGCCCACGACAGCCTGCACCTTGCCTTCTGGAGTGAAACACACAATCGTCTGGATTGACCATACCACTGAAAGTGGAGCAGCTTTTCATCTTGATTTGGACTTATGCCCTCGGTAGCTTGAGCCACGAGCACGGCTACTATGGTCATTGCCTCATATCGCCAGTTCCTTCTCTTTTTTGCATGTTCTGACTCCAGTCTTGCCCAATTTCTGCCTTTCCTTGCCCTGCCAACTCAAGTGTCCTCCCAGACACAAAACAAACACAAAAGACACTAAAATAGACTCGATCTAGACCTAAAACACACATGACAAGAGAACAAAATATGGGCTCGTCAGGGAAGAAAAGTTTTTTAAGCATGTAGGAGTATCTTCTTTTACCTTTTTTTTAGGGCCAAAACTTAAAATAACCATTTAAAAAAAAAAGATAAATTCTAACCATTAATTTTTTAAAAATAAATAATAACCATCTTTACTAAAATACCCTTTCTTACATCTTTGTGAATGCATACATAAATCCATACATGAATACAAATACATATACATGAATACATGAATCCTTTCACGAATACATGAACGACATACACGAATACATACATGACATACACGAATACACAAAGGTATACACGAATACATACATGACATACATGACATACGCGAATACATACATGATATACACGAATACATACATGACATACACGACTACATACATGACAAACACTAACACATACATGAATACAGACATGTACCATCAACTCCAAATAAGCTTAATTTTTTACTCGTAATAATCCATCAAATATTAATTTGAAAACACATAGTACATTCATGAATTCCATTTCTTCATGATTCTGCGATTAAATATCAGATTGTGACTTAGAGAGAGAGTTGAGATTCGTTGTTTTTTAGGAGGTTCAGATTCGATTCCATCATCCATCAGACAAAAGAGGCTGAAATTTGGAGGATTGATTGGCAGTGACGACGGCGGTGGTTTTCATCTAGCCTGCTGTTTCACCTTTATTTGGTTGTGATTTGCCTAGTTTAGGTAGTACATTTTCGTTGGTTTTATTGTAAAATAATTATATTTTGTTATGGAAATTGTACTAATCTCTTGGACCAAGTGTTGTGTGGATTTTGGTTGTTTGTCGTTGAGTTGTAGGTATTTAGATCAAGAAAGGGAGAAGAAGAATTTGAGACGAGCATGACTAGAAGTTAAGAAGAGTTTGATCGCGTAGTCTACCCAAGCGACGCTCGGAGCAAGAGGCGCTAGCTTGGTGAGGTGAGAAGAGACAATAGAAAGAAGGGCCAAGCGATCGCTTGACCCTATAGGTGATCGCTTGGTGATGCGTCTTCGACATTTGGGCCATTTGGCCCTATTTTTCATGTCTTTTTGTGTCATTAGTGTCTGTCCAGGGAAAGGAAACTATTGTTCGAAGGAAGAAAGCCCAGTCCGAGTCAAACAGAGGAAATGTGGTCAGAATGAGCAGACCTGGAGTGAATTCAGTCGGTTGCAAGGACTACGCAAAGGAGTATGCAGTGCAGGAGATGAAGTGAAGCAAGAGACGAGGTTGAAAGGAGAATTTCATGTGAACCCTGAAGCTAAGTTGTTGTTCATCATTCGCATTCGAGGTATTAATGCAATGCACCAACAACAAAGAAGATCTTGCAACTGCCTTGCTTACGAAGAATCAAATCATGAAGCATGCAACCAGTTTGACCACTACAACAATTGCCAGTCAGACACCATAGCTCAAGAAGGAAAGCCGCGTGGAAGAAGATTCGCACAATATCTGCCAAGCATCTATGGAAGGAAGGATTTGGAGGTCAGCGCCTTACCCTGAATAAACCAATCAATCGGAGATTGCCAATCATCAATCCAGTCAATCACAGATAATCAGAATCTCGCTCAACATGGAAATTGCCAATCATGCCGATTCAGTCTACTCGCTTAGGGTTTTGCTTGCTGCCAGTTCTACTATAAAAGTTCAGCCGGAGCGGCTGGCACAATGTTGGTTAATCGATCAGTCTCCAATTCTTAGTCCGAAGAAAACACTTTTACTTTCAGTTCTATATTTTCTGTTCAAACAATTTACATCCTTTGATTTACATTCTGCTGTGAAGAACAAACCCAAGGCTGTTTTTGCCTTAGGTACTTTTAATTCAAGCATTTCGTATTTCTTTTCATTCATGTGTTCTATTTCGCTTATCATTATGTATTTAATTATGTGTGAGTAATCTATTTGGTGAGATTTGGGTATGGGAAATGATTGACTGATGATATGTGAAACATTCGTCAGGCACTTGTGCCATCGGTTGAGTCAAGTAGTTCTGGAAGGACTGGAGCAGAATTCATGGGCAGACCTGACCTAACGGGTGATCTCCATTCGGTTGGAGCCGTACCATGTCAAGCAAAGGCAGGGCATGAGAGACGGTAACGTTCGGTGTGCCCATGACCGAGTAGCTAAGCAACACCTGACATGGTGCTGTAGATCTGGATAGTGAGGAATGGATAAGGGGATACTGCGTCCTTCTTCAGTCTTGGGCTTCTCTAACAATCACCCATCAACTGTGACGAGGCATCAAGCCATGGTTATCGACCAAAGGACTCATCTCGCGTATCGTAGGCATATCGATAACCGGTTGGACGTGGTACCGGAAATGAATATCCCGCGAGTTACGTCTACTCTGTAGGTGCGGACATGGGAAGTTTGGAAGAGAAGGTTGGTGAGGGTCATACTTGGAGAGATCGGGTATGACTACTATCTAAGGAGGAGTGAAGCACGGCCTTGTGACCGGGGTGAAGCGTGACCTTCGGACCAAGACGACAACAAGGGATTCAACCATCCCAAGTGTGGAGTATGAACTCTTGAAACGCCCCAATGTCTTTGGGCCACGCCTTGAGTTTATATGAAGCATGGACGGATCTTCAGTGTGCCCATGACCGAATCAACATATCAACAACGATCATAACCTACCCCAAATCTTACCCCCCTTTTAATATTTGATTTCCGTTTATTTATTGTGCAGATATACAGATTGAGACCGTGACAACTTGATTCGTGTACTGAAGAGTAAAGAGGTTCATCACTCTCCGTGGGATCGACCCTAGCTTACCGCTAAGACTAACCAGTCTTGTAGTTGGCATAGGAGCGTAACTGTCCGTCTGGGGCATACACAGGTATTTTGATCGTACCATACGACGGGTGCGTGTCAAAATTGGCGCCGTTGCCGGGGAGTGACGCGCAACAATTTTACTCTTCTCATTCCATCTTCCACTACTAGTGCATGCGTGGAACTCGTCGAGTACAGAGAGCATTAACCTTTGATCCAGATATTGAACGAACTGAACGACGACTACGCGCACTTGCACGAATAGCGAGACGCGACGCTATGGGTGAACAACCACAGCCGCCACAGACCCTCAAGCAGTTGGCTTACCCAACTAATCTGACTCTCAGGCCGAACAGGATCACCTTACCAACAAATCCCTTCGCACCTGAGCGGTTCGACTTGAAACCAGCATTAATACAGGTCTTACCGAAATTTAATGGATATCCAGGAGACGACCTGCATACCCATCTCCAGGACTTCGAAATGACAGTGACGCATCAGTCCAATGAGAATCAGCAAGAGTATGTGAAACTGGTTCTTTTTCCATTCTCATTGGTGGATAGAGCAAGGAGATGGCTGTACAATCTACCTCAAGGAAGCGTTACCACTTGGGCAGAAATGCAGCAGAGTTTCTTGGAAGAGTTTTTCCCAGCCACAAGAGTTGAAAGGATGCGATGGGACATCCGAAACATTAAGCAGGATGGGCTGGAGACTTTTTATGAGTATTGGACTCGCTTCAAACAGTTGTTAAGCAACTGTCCTCACCACCAGATCACCCCAAAAGATCAAGTGGAAAGCTTCGTAAAGGGCATGCGGAGGAGTGATCGAGGACTGGTATTGGCTGCATGCAATGGATCGTTGCTGAGCAAAACACCTCAAGAGATTTTCAAATTCTTGGGAACAATGGCAGAAGAATCTAGAGATGATGGACATGAAAGAAGCAGAGAGATACCAGAGAAAGGAGAGGAGAAAGATGAACTGACAAATCTGGAAAAGGAGATGAAGGAAATAAAGACACTGCTGAGTGGTCTAACCATGCAGAAGAAGGTTAGACAGTGTGGCCTATGCGATGTAGGGGGCATCAATCTGAAAATTGCCCCAACTTTGGTGAAGATATAATGGACGTAAATGCCATGGGGGGAAATGAAGGATTTCAGAGGAAACATGACCCGTTTTCAAATACGTACAACAGAGGGTGGAGGGATCATCCTAACTTTAGATGGAAACAGGATGGTCAACCACAACAGAACGGTATAGGTCTACCGGGATCATCTCAATCATTTGCCCAGCACCAACAGCAAGGACAATATCAGGGAGGCCCACCACAACAACAACACTACCAACCAAAGCAGCAGCAGGTGTATCACCCGCCTCATCAGAGGAGATCACCATGGGAAGAGGCCATGGAGAGTATGGCTAAGAAAAGTGAGAAGTTCCGCAATGAAATCCGAGCTGGTATGAATCAAACTAACGTGCAGATTGGACATTTGGCGAAGGCGCTGGTGAAAGTAGAAGAGCATACAGGGAAGCTCCCACCTCAAGGGATCAACCACAAAGAACAGGCACAAGTGATAATCACAGAGGTGGATGATGAGCAAGCTGGAAAATTTTTGGCGGAGGCAGAAGTTAACCGGCAAAGAGAGGAGGGAACCAGCAACGAAATTTCAGGAGAAATAGATGGTGATGAGCAGACCGAACCCCCTTATCCGGGTAGACTTCGACAGAAAGCTAAAGAGAAAGAAGCCAATGATATGATGAAAATCTTTCGAAAATTGGAACTTAGCCTACCCCTACTGGACGCGATTAAGCAAATTCCAAAGTATGCCAAGTTCCTTAAAGATCTCTGCTCGAGGAAGGTGAAGATTGATGAAGATGTTCGATATATTATGGGAGAAAGTGTGTCAACCATTATACAACAGAAACTGCCACCAAAAAAGAAAGATCCGGGGATGTTCACTATCCCTTGCAACATCGCGGGTAGGAACATGGACAAAGCCATGATGGATTGGGGGCATCTATAAACGTTATGCCCCTAGCAGTCTTCAACAGGCTTAACTTGGGGGAACTATGGAATACCCGAGTTGTCATACAATTAGCAGACAGGTCAAACGCGTATCCAGAAGGTGTTATTGAAGATGTGCTGATCAAAGTAGGAGAGCTGATTTTTCCTGCTGACTTCTACGTGCTGGATACCGGTTCAGAAGCAAAGGAGAACTCCATTCTGCTGGGCAGACCATTCATGATGACTGCAGGGACTAAACTGGACATGAAGACTGGAATTCTATCGTGTGAATTCGATGGCGTGGTGGAAGAGTTCAACATTTATGAAGCCATGAGAAGGAAACCTGAACTCGAGTCTGTAGAAATGATTGACATATTCGAACCATTGGTACAAGAGCAAAACCTGGAATTCAGCTCAAGCGACCCTACAGGAAGGGTGATACAAGCCGGACTGACCGATCGAGATGCCGTGCAAACGGAGGACCTCGAGATGAAGGAGGCCATCATGGAATTGTACTCTTTAAAGGAAAGCACTTTGGAAGCAGTAGTGGAGGTTCACAGGAAGATTAAAGATATTATCTTGGAAGTGTACTCCATCGGAGGATCGGGACAGGGCAAACCGGAGTTGTTCTCTTAGTATGGACAACACGAGAAACTGATGCCCTCGATTGTGAAAGCCCCAGTCTTGGAGTTAAAGAAGCTGCCAAAGCACTTGCAATATGCTTACTTGGGACCGGAAGAAACTCTTCCAGTGATTATCAGTTCTGATCTAACCATGGTACATGAAGAAAGACTAGTCAGAGTATTGAGAGAGAACAAGGAAGCCATTGGTTGGACCCTGGCAGATATAAAGGGTATCAGTCCAACAGAGTGTATGCACCATATATACTTGGAAGAAGGAGCACGACCAGTACGGGATTCGCAGAGGAAAATGAATCCTGTCATGAAAGAGGTGGTACTTAAGGAGATCCTAAAGCTTTTGGAGTTGGGCATAATTTACCCTATATCCGACAGCCAATGGGTCAGCCCGGTTCACGTCGTACCGAAGAAATCTGGAATCCAAGTTGTGGAGAATGACAAAGGCGAGCTTGTTCCAACAAGGCTACAAACTGGGTGGAGAGTCTGTATAGACTACCGGAAGCTGAACATGGTCACACGGAAGGACCATTTTCCATTACCCTTTATCGACCAAATGCTAGAACAACTAGCTGGTAATGTCTAATTTTGTTTTCTGGATGGATATTCAGGATATATGCAAATATTCGTAGCTCAAGAAGATCAAGAAAAGACCACGTTCACTTGCGTGTACGGGACTTTCGCATACCGAAGAATGCCATTTGGTCTTTGTAATGCACCTGGAACCTTCCAACGGTGCATGATGAGCATTTTTTCAGATTTATTGGAAAATTGCATAGAGGTGTTTATGGATGATTTCACGGTGTATGGTGATTCGTTCGACACATGCCTTAATCATTTGGAGCGAGTATTGAAAAGATGCGTGGAGAAAAGCCTGGTACTCAATTATGAAAAATGCCATTTTATGGTGAAGGAAGGTATTGTACTGGGCCATGTCATATCGGAGAGGGGGATCGAAGTGGACAAGGCAAAAATTGATTCCATCGCCAAGTTGCCGTATCCAGCTACGGTCAAGCACATACGGGCATTCCTTGGCCATGCAGGATTCTACCGCAGATTCATAAAGGATTTCGCAAAGGTTGCTCAACCCATGACCCGTTTGTTACAACAAGATGTACAGTTCGACTTTGATGACGACTGTAAAGAGGCATTTCTGAATCTACGGGATAGATTGGTATCAGCCCCTATTATTCAACCGCCAGATTGGGAGATACCATTCGAAATCATGTGTGATGCCAGCAATTACGCGGTTGGAGCAGTACTGGGGCAGAAGAAAGGTAAGGAAAGCCACGTTATATACTACGCCTCGAAGACTTTGAATCCAGCTCAGTGTAGCTACACCACAACTGAGAAGGAATTGTTGGCAGTGGTTTTCGCAATCGAGAAATTCAGATCATACCTTCTGGGCACGAAAGCGATCATTTACACCGATCACGCCGCCTTGAAATACCTCATGGCGAAGAAAGAATCAAAACCACGACTTATCCGATGGATATTGCTGCTCCAATAGTTCGACTTAGAAATAAGGGATAAGAAGGGAGCAGCCAACCTAGTAGCTGATCATCTAAGCAGGCTACAAATGGGAAAGGATGATGGCGAACCAATAGAAGACGCTTTTCCGGATGAGAGGCTGTACGCCGTACGAGATCATATGGAGATGGAAACTTTGTATGCGCTAACCGAGAAGGAGCCCTGGTTTGCAGACATAGCAAATTATCTTTTCACTAAGGAAGTGCCACCAGGGAAGACCAAGTTCGAGAAACAGAAATTGGTAACACAGGCCCGCTCTTATTTTTGGGAAGAACCGCATTTATGGAAGATTGGCACAGATCAAATCATACGGAGGTGCATTTCGGAGATTGAACATGCTCAGATATTGGAGATGTGCCATAGCACAGCGTACAGTGGCCATTTCGGTGGAAGAAGAACAACGCAAAGAATATTGGAAAGTGGATTCTATTGGCCTACAATCTTTGCTGATGCCAAGAAATGGGTACAGGGCTGCCCGAAGTGTCAGATGGTAGGGAGTATCACCGCAAGAGATGAAATGCCTCAAATGCCTATTATGCCTGTGGAAATCTTCGATGTATGGGGAATCGACTTTATGGGACCACTTCCTAAGTCAGGAAATTATGAATACATTTTGGTGGTAGTCGATTACGTATCCAAATGGGTCGAGGAAAAGGCTACAACCAGTAATGATGCTCATACGGTGGCAGAATTTTTGAGAGAGCAGGTGTTTAATAGATTTGGAGTTCCAAAAATCCTCATCAGCGACCAAGGATCTCATTTCTGCAATGCCACCATTAGAGCACTCACCAAAAGAATGGGGGTGAAACATAAAGTCACGACTGCATATCACCCTCAGGCCAATGGGCAGGCTGAAATTTCTAACAGGGAGATCAAGGGCATATTGGAGAAGGTGGTCCATCCCAATCGTAAAAATTGGAGCAATTACCTGGGAGATGCGTTATGGGCATACCGCACTGCCTATAAAACTCCAATTGGTATGTCACCATTCAGGCTTGTGTTCGGAAAAAGATGTCATTTACCAGTAGAAGTGGAACACAAAGCTTACTGGGCGATCAAGAGAATCAACTTCAATATGACTAGGGCAGGAGAAGAAAAGAAGTTACAAATGAATGAATTGGAGGAACTTCGGTTGGAGTCATATGACAATGCAGTTTTGTACAAGGAAAGAACGAGGAGAATCCACGATGCAAAGCTTAGGAAGAAGGAATTTTGGTCTGGCCAAAAGGTGTTGTTATTCAACTCTCGATTTAAGTTGATGAGTGGGAAGCTTAGATCAAAATGGGGAGGACCTTATATCGTGAAGGAGTTATTCCCAAATGGAAGTGTCGAAGTTTATGATTTGAATGGAAATGATACTTTTGTGGTGAACGGTCATCGCTTGAAACCGTACTTCGATTATTCAGAGTTGAAGAAAACCAAGGAGAAATGTTCTTTACTGGATCCTATTTATCAGTAAGAGCCAAAGCTGGAAGTCGAGCTCAAGACATTAAACAAGAGCGCTGACTAGGAGGCAACCCAGGAGTGGTCGTCAGTAAGACCACAACCGCTTTCCCTTAATTAGTTATTAAAGAATTTTTTTGAGTTAAGTGAGAATTGGACTAAGTCAGAGTTGGAGAACGTGGGCTAAGGTGTTTTTAGAGTCTACTTTGAGATTCGAACCCACTTTGCGATGCAAAGTGTGTAGGTGGAGGTCCAGGGTGAATTGCGAAACCACTTTGCGATACAAAGTGTGTAGGTGGCAGACCGGTGTGTGGAATGGGGACGGTCTAACCAGGGAATGACGTGGAGGCGCATCTGACAAGGACGGCTGGATATAATTGCGGCGCTTGGGATTTCGCACGAAATTTGAATTTCAAATTTGGTAATGATTTTATTCCCTTGATTGTTTCGACTTCCCATAACTGTCATCTCACCATTCCATCAGTTAAAAGGAGAAAACCCTCCTCCATTAACCCTTACGGCCTCCACAACCGCCATACACTCAGCCACTTTCTCCACTTCGCCATAACCGTCGTCTGCGAATCTGCCATTTAAACACGCAGACCCAGTTCTCACTCCACATACCTTCACCAGCCTTCGCCGTCTTTCTGAAAACCCCAACGTTCCAACCATCACCATGGTCAGAATTAAGAAAGCCGCGCACAAAAGAACGAACAAAAGTGTCGCCGCCTCCGGCAATACTCAAACCAAAGGCCCAGCCGCTACAAAATCTGTACCAGTGGAGGAGAAGAGAAAAACGCGCAGCACCACGTCCGAGGAAACTCCTGTGCACAGTTCCGAGAAGACCACACCTACTCGGGGGGTGGAAGAAGAGGAACAGGAGAAGATTCCCTCGCCGGAGAAGCAACCCACTGAAAAAGGAAGTGCTGCGGGTGACCAAGAGTAGGAACAGGTCGAGGAAGAACCAGATGTTCAACCGCCAAGGAAGAAAGAGAAAAAGAAGCCTGCGATCAAGGACACCACTACCGCAGCAGCAGCGAAGAAGAAGACCGCTGGAAAGAAAACAGCCAGTCCTCTACCAAAGGAGCCTGTTCCAGTCCCCAGTTCTTCCCGCTCCCAATCTCAATCAAAGGAGGGTGGTCTGACCACTTATGACCACAAAGAGAAGGAACAAGAAGGCGAGCAAGGGGGAGAGCCAGTAGGAGAGGAGGAGACAGAAAAAAGCATTCCCGTGCGGGCCCAAGAAGATGTCACCCCGCAGAGCAAGGAGAAAGGGGTGGGAGCAAAGAGGAAGCTTGAAACCTTGAAACCTCGAAACCCCCCTTATCGCAGAAGTCCAGACAGAGAAAATTAGGGGGTAAGGTTGGTACTACGAGCACGGCAAGGAGGATTACAGCTGAGGAAAAAGGGGAAGGCAAAGGAAGGAGAAAAAGAAGGGAAAGCAAAGGAAATCGAAGAGGAAGAAATAGGGAGAGTGGAGATCATCGACAGCTCTAACTCGGGGGAGATTCAAGCGCCTGTGAAGTCTACACCCAGTGTCACCGCCACAAAATCAGGAACCAAGAGGAAAGGCGTACTACGACCTGCATCATCTGGAGCAACCATACCACGAGACAGCCAGCGGTATGCTATCCTGCAGAACAGGGAGATCCTCCCTTGGTACTACCTGTTGACAGAAAGCTTGGAAGCATTTGGAATCAAAGAGAAGGTGGAGGGATACTTCAAGGGAATCGGCTGGGGAAAGGTTTTGGAACGGAACTACCCTGCGTTCAAGAAGCTGTCTGAGGAATTCATAGGGACAGTGGAGTTCAAACCCCGCGGCAACTACGGTATCGAGACTCCGGGCACCCTGCGCTTTCAACTGCAGGGCAGGATGTTCCCTCTCTCCATCAATGAGTTGAACATTCAACTCGGAGTACTCGAGCCGTAGGAGGTATATGAGGATGAGTATAAGGAGGCAGAGACGGTGGCCTCGGATGAGTGGAAGTCTCAGATTGACCACTACTGGTCAATCATCTCCACCAGGAATTGCTATGTGAAGAACAACAGCAAGTCCAATGAGATCAGAGATCCAGCGCTACAGATTTGCCACAGGTGGCTGGCTTACAACATCTACGGGCGTTTGGAGGGGTCCAACGTGGTGACTCAGCAGGAGCTTTTCATTTTATGGTGCATGATGGAGAAGAAACGGGTGAACTTTGGGTTCATAGCAGCACAGCAGTTTCAGTTCGGCGTGACCCACCACATCAAATTCCTTTCACTCTGCCCTTTGGCGACGATTCTTGCAAAGAATCTCACCAATTTCGACTTGGAGAAGCTAGATGATCTCGCAGCGGCTGATACAAGATTTCTGGACCAAGGGCGCTTCGTGAGGTGGAGGATTGTTGAGGTGGACGAGCATGGGAATTACTCGCTGGTCCATCCAGAGGGCACAGCAGGCAGAGCAGAACCGAGCAAGGCGAATGAGCAGGCGGTTTCGCGCCGCTCAAACATCGAGATGGTGGCCGTACTGGAAGAACTGAAAGAGCTGCGTGCAGAGGTAGCGATGCTGAAGGCAGAGATGACGGCAATCCATACCAACATGAAGAAGGGCTTTGAGGAGTTGATGGCAAAAGCGGACGGAGAGAAGGAGGATGCCTCCGACCAGAATGAATAAGTTTTCTTTCCCCTATCTGTAGTTTAGGTTTTATTTTTCTTTTTGTTCTTTTCATTTCTGTTTCTTTTACGTTTTGTGTAAGCTGGAGTCTAGTGTAAAGTAAGTCTGTGAGTCTGTGTGTGCGCATGATATATGGATTAGGGAAATGTGTGTATGTTGTTTGGTTTGACTGGTTTGAATGGTATGCTGAGCAACATTACATGTATAGCAATAGAGGGAATACAGAAGTCCATACCTGTGACAATTGAACCTATTTATTTCTATCTTCTGTGTATTCATGCTACTTAGTAATCCTAGAACTTGTTAGTGGATTTTAGCTGGTGGTGTAGATTAAAGGATAAGGGCAGTTTATTCATGATTAGAAGCCCCAGAATGATCTAGCTGAGCATTATAAACCATTGCTAACCACTTTGAGCTGAAGCATTTTTTCTTTCATAAGCCATTGTAATGATATTTGATTAAGAGTGTGTCTCTCACACTATATAAAACAAGAATGGCACGTAGATACTCTAAGTGGAAAGACACAAGTGAAAGAGGGGTAACAAAAGGGGTGGTCAATGTTTAAGAAGAAGGCATAAATGAAAAGAATGAAAATTCTAAGTGTGATCAGAGATCAATACATGCCTAAGGAAGAAATAAACCCCAAAGAAAATAAAGGAGTATGAGGATTAGTGGGAGCACTTATATTGAAAGAGCAGTCCATGTGACTGGAATCAAGTCTTAACCCACTGTCCAAAAGTCCTCACCCTGCTCCGTATACCCCATTACAACCAAATTAAGACCCTTTGATAAAGTGCACCAGAAATCCTCGAACAAGCTAATAAGAAAGCTAATGCAGCATGAAATGAGAGTAAACACTAGCCAAACACTTGAGTGTGTGAGGAAAACTGCTAATATGATCATGTGGTGTATTTGCTCAATGGGTTGTGGAATGTTAACAGGTTGATACATGCATGCACGTACTGATCCATTTGATTGCGCATTTTCGTGTCTTGAAGTTTTATTTCTTTTTCATTCATCTCTCTTCTTGGTGTCTTTGTGAATCCACCAACATACTTGAGGACAAGTATGGTTTAAGTGTGTAGGTGTGATGCGTCTTCGACTTTTGGGCCATTTGGCCCTATTTTTCATGTCTTTTTGTGTCATTAGTGTCTGTCCAGGGAAAGAAAACTATTGTTCGAAGGAAGAAAGCCCAGTCCGAGTCAAACAGAGGAAATATGGTCAGAATGAGCAGAACTGGAGTGAATTCAGTCGGTTGCAAGGACTACGCAAAGGAGTATGCAGCGCAGGAGATGAAGTGAAGCAAGAGACGAGGTTGAAAGGAGGATTCCATGTGAACCCTGAAGCTAAGTTGTTGTTCATCATTCGCATTCGAGGTATTAATGCAATGCACCAACAACAAAGAAGATCTTGCAACTGCCTTGCTTACGAAGAATCAAATCATGAAGTATGCAACCAGTTTGACCACTACAACAATTGTCAGTCAGACACCATAGCTCAAGAAGGAAAGCCGCGTGGAAGAAGATTCGCACAATATCTGCCAAGCATCTATGGAAGAAAGGATTTGGAGGTCAGCGCCTTACCCTGAATAAACCAATCAATCGGAGATTGCCAATCATCAATCCAGTCAATCACAGATAATCAGAATCTCGCTCAACATGGAAATTGCCAATTATGCCGATTCAGTCTACTCGCTTAGGGTTTTGCTTGCTGCCAATTCTACTATAAAAGTCCAGCCGGAGCGGCTGGCACAACGTTGGTTAATCGATCAGTCTCCAGTTCTTAGTCCGAAGAAAATACTTTTACTTTTAGTTCTATATTTTCTGTTCAAACAATTTATATGCTTTGATTTACATTCTGCTGTGAAGAACAAATCCAAGGCTGTTTGCCTTAGGTACTTTTAATTCAAGCATTTCGTATTTCTTTTCATTCATATGTTCTATTTCGCTTATCATTATGTATTTAATTATGTGTGAGTAATCTACTTGGTGAGATTTGGGTATGGGAAATGATTGACTGATGATATGTGAAATATTCGTGAGGCACTTGTACCATCGGTTGAGTCCAGTAGTTCTGGAAGGACTGGAGCAGAATTCATGGGCAGACCTGACCTAACGGGTGATCTCCATTCGGTTGGAGCCGTACCATGTCAAGCAAAGGCAGGGCATGAGAGACGGTAACGTTCGGTGTGCCCATGACCGAGTAGCTAAGCAACACCTGACATGGTGCTGTAGATCTGGATAGTGAGGAATGGATAAGGGGATACTGCGTCCTTCTTCAGTCTTGGGCTTCTCTAACAATCACCCATCAACTGTGACGAGGCATCAAGCCATGGTTATCGACCAAAGGACTCATCTCGCGTATCGTAGGCATATCGATAACCGGTTGGACGTGGTACCGGAAATGAATATCCCGCGAGTTACGTCTACTCTGTAGGTGCGGACATGGGAAGTTTGGAAGAGAAGGTTGGTGAGGGTCATACTTGGAGAGATCGGGTATGACTACTATCTAAGGAGGAGTGAAGCATGGCCTTGTGACCGGGGTGAAGCGTGACCTTCGGACCAAGACGACAACAAGGGATTCAACCATCCCAAGTGTGGAGTATGAACTCTTGAAACGCCCCAATGTCTTTGGGCCACGCCTTGAGTTTATATGAAGCATGGACGGATCTTCAGTGTGCCCATGACCGAATCAACATATCAACAACGATTATAACCTACCCCAAATCTTACCCCCCTTTTAATATTTGATTTCCGTTTATTTATTGTGCAGATATACAGATTGAGACCGTGACAACTCGATTTGTGCACTAAAGGGTAAAGAGGTTCATCACTCTCCGTGGGATCGACCCTAGCTTACCGCTAAGACTAATCAGTCTGGTAGTGGGCATAGGAGCGTGTACTGTCCGTCTAGGGCATACACAGGTATTTTGATCGTACCATACGACGGGTGTGTGTCACTTGGCATGGCATTTTATCCGACAGAGACGGAGGCCAAGCGATCGCTTGGCCAGGTGCGTTGTTGGACAGAGACGGGGGCCAAGCGATCGCTCAGCCTCTAGGCGATCGCTTGGCGAGGAGCGTTGCTGGACAGAGACAGAGGCCAAGCGATCGCTCAGCCTCTAGGCGATCGCTTAGCCAGGTGCATTGTTGGACAGAGATGGGGGCCAAGCGATCGCTCAGCCCTCTAAGCGACCGCTTGGCCCATGGCGGCGTGAATTCTGGGAATTGCTATAAATAGGGTTTATTTATTCCCTTCCACCTCTCTTCTTCTTTTGGGCGATTTTTACCTAGTTTTTTAGCATCTAAAACACTTTTTAGCTAGTTCTAAGTTTATTGCTTTGATAGTTAGTAATTTTATTCCGTATTTAAGAACAACAACACCACGGATTCGATTACAATTTCAGGTTTACTTTTAATTCAAGTTTGTGAGTTCTTTTATTTCTCTTTACGTTAATTGAATTCTATTATGATTGATTCCTCATCGTTCATTAGAATAGGTTTAATTTCTTGTCTAGGTTTAATTAATGCTTAAATTTATCTTATTGCCTAATAATAAACAACACAAACCCAATTGATTTACTGCTTTATTTTTCTTTTCTTTTCTTTTTGCAACATGTTAATTTCCCTGTTAAGTTTTCCTTGAGAGACGATATTCTGGTTAGCTTACTTAATCTACTACGCCCACGTTTAATTGCGTGCAACTAAGGTTAATTAAGTTGAACAAATTTGGCGCCGTTGCCGGGTAAAAAATTTGGCGATTATTTGTGTTGCATTATTTTATTTTATTTTATTTTATTTATTTTTGTTTCGTTATTTTTCTCCCTCCGATGTGTTTAATCCGTGTGTAAGTGTTGTGTATGCGAGGTCGCAGAAGTCTGAATCAACCATTAGCACCGTATATTGACAACATCAATCGGAAGAGCGCAGTTCTAGAAAAATCAAGGGGGGTAACTGAACCAAGGCCTAACGAAGTTGAGGAAGAAACTTTGTTGGGCAACCTTTTCTATGATCAACAAGAAGAAGAAGTAATAGTTATCAAGATGGCACAGAAGATGGGAGATTTTGCTCGACCAACTTTTGGAACTACTGCTTCGGCTATTGTCTTAACTGAAGGTGCAAGAAATTATGAACTGAAGGACAACCACTTAAATTTGTTGCCTACCTACTTTGGAATGGCAAACGAGGATGCACTGCAGTTCATCAAGGAGTTTTGCATTGTTGTTCAATCCTTCCCTTTACAAGGATTGAGTGAAGATCAATTAAAGTTAAAGTGCTTTACACACAGAAGGATAAGGTAAAATCGTGGTATCTCTCGCTGCCATCTAATTCATTGAGTACTTGGAAAGATATTCGTGAGAAATTCATGTTGAAGTACTATCCCAATCACAAAACTCAAGAGGTCCGAACTCAGATCATGAACTTTATACAAGCTGGAGATGAACCTTTTCATGAAGCATGGGAAAGGTTTAGGGACTTACTTCAACAGTGCCCTCATCATCAGATGGCTTCAGAAATGCTTTGCCAGTTCTTCTATGATGGATTGTAGCAAAACACGCAATTTATGGTGGACAGCACTGCAGGAGGAAACATAGCAGACAAGACATCTGAGGAATTACAAGCGATTTTTGAGACACTTGCCGCTAGTTCACAGCAGAAGTCCACTCGCCGTAGACATGTTCAAGCCAATGCAGTAGCTGAGAGTCATGATATGAAGAAGCAACTGGCTAGTATGATCAAGGGGTTGCAAGAATTAAAGATGACTAAATTTGATGCTTCTCCACCACGACAAGGACCTACTAGACAAGATATGGTTATTGAGCCGTGCGGTATTTGTGGGGAGTTGGGTCACAATCCTAAAGAATGCCAGAGAATGGGGGAGTTGACATATGAATGAGGAGCATAAGTGTATGCTGCACAGGGATATCCTCCACGATAGCAGTTTGACCAAGGCTAAGGATCCAATCAGAATCAGTGACAGCAGAACTCGGGATGGCAGAATCAGTCTAACACTGGATGGAGGAATCAAACCCAAGGACAAGGATATGGGGGGAGTTTTCAAAATCGTCGACCTCCACAGCAGTTCAATCAGTATCCTTCCCAACAGTTTAGTCAGTTCCCTACACAGCAACAGTGGTACCCACAACAGCAACAGAACTTCAACCCTCAATGGCAGAATCCATCGCAGCAGAGTCAGTTTCAACAGGGGCCATTGCAATTTCAACGCCCACTACCGCCACCTGCTCAAAGAAACCAGTTTGAAGATAACTTCAATGCATATATGCAAGAGAGCAAACAGGCGAGAGAAGCCCAAGATGCTACTATCAAGCGTCTTGAAACAACTTTGGGACAAGTTTCTCGAACTGTAAATCAAATGCAGCAGCAACAAGAGACTGGGAAAATTCCTAGCCAAGGTCAACAACCACATCAAGCTTCAGCGGTAACTATTTTGAGAAGTGGAAAGATGATAGATAATAAGGTGGGAGACACACTCTCAGAGGAAAAACAGCCGAGGGTCAAGAAGGAACAATTGGAGATCCGACTACATAAGGCTGAAAAGCCTTACCGACCACCAGTGCCCTTTCCTAGCAGATTGAAAAATAAGAAGCAAGACCAGCAATCTCTGACTTTTATAAAATGCTGTCCAAGGTAAATCTGAATTTACCATTGTTGGAAGTGATTAGGAATGTGCCTACATATGTTAAGTTTTTCAAGGAATTGGCATCTAAGAAAAGCAGATTTGAGGATAATGAACAGATTCTGGCATCTGAGAGTGTTAACTCTATTATGCAGCAGACTTTACCTCCGAAACAGCAGGACCCTGGGAGTTTTGTGATCAAGACTGCTATGGGGAATGGAAAAGAAGCATCGGGGATGTTGGACTTAGGAGCCGGGATTAATTTGATGCCATACTCGATCTACAAACCGTTGGAATTGGGAGAGTTGAAGCTAACTAAGATGTGCTTACAGTTGGTTGATCGATCCATTCGACATCCTAGAGGAATTGTAGAAGATATTCTGGTACGTGTTGGAAAGCTGATAGTACCTGTAGACTTTGTGGTGCTAGAGATTGGAGATGTGCAAGAGGATGGTCGAGAACATACTTTGCTATTGGGGCGACCATTCATGGCTACTACCAACACTCTGATTGATGTTAAGAATAGGATTATAAAGATGTCAGTGTTGGGAGAGACAGTCTCCTACAACATTCATGCACACCGAGCAATACCTTCAGCTAGCAGTGTTGAGAATTGTTCTTACATAGATGCCATTGACATGCTCACTGAGGCATATTTTGTGGAGGAAAAACAAATCCAGGAGGTGTATGAAGGATCAGCTGATTTGGAGGAGCGGCTCAGAAAAGAAGCATCTATGGAAGCATTGTTGCCGACTAATTTACCTGTTGACAAGCCAGTGGTAGTCGAGGCTCCTAAGGCAGAAAAGAAGGTAAAGCTGGAACTCAGGAGCTTCCAACTAATTTGAAGTATGTTTTCCTCGAAAAAGGAAAAAGGAAACCAGTCATAATCTCCTTCAAGCTCAATGCAGAAGAAGAGGCATTGGTTGAGCTGCTTTGTCAGACATTAGGGGCATCAGCCCTGCCACTTGCATGTACCAGATCAATCTTGAGGAAGGAGCCACTCCAAAGAGGGATGGCCAAAGGAGATTAAACCCCGTACTTATGGAGGTTGTGCGGAAGGAGATTTTCAAACTATTGGGAGAAGAGATCATTTTTCCTATTGCTGATAGTGAATGGCTTAGTCCCGTACATGTGGTATCGAAGAAAAGGGGTATCACAGTGGTTTTGAACGATAAAGATGAGCCGGTGCCTACTAGAACAATCACTGGATGACGGATGTGCATCGACTACAGGAAGCTCAATACGGCCACTAAGAAAGATCATTTTCCTTTGCCGTTTATTGATCAGATGCTTGACAGATTGGCTGGCCGTAAATTCTATGCTTCCTCGATGGATTATCGAGATATTATCAGATTGCCATTGCACCCAAGAATCAAGCAAAGACTGCTTTCATTTGCCCATTCGGGACCTATGCATGCAAACGGATGTCGTTCGGACTCTGCAATGCACCAGGTACATTTCAGTGATGTATGATGTCTATATTTTCTGAGATGATTGGTGATTTTGTTGAAATTTTCATGGATGATTTTTCTGTTTTTGGATCATCCTTCTTTGATTGTTTGAGTAAAATTGAACGTGTCTTAGGTAGGTGTGTCGAAAGTGGGTTGACTCTTAGTTAGGAAAAGAGTCACTTTATGGTGGGTAGTGGTAATATCTTAGGGCATATTATTTCAAAAAGGGGCGTAGAGGTCGACAAAGCTAAGGTTGATGTGATTGAAAGATTGCCCCCACCTTGCAATGTCAAAGAAATTAAGAGTTTTCTTGGGCATGCCGATTTTTATCGGCATTTCATTAAAGATGTTTCTAAGATCAGTCAACCTCTATGTCGTTTGCTTTCTCAAGATGTGCCATTTGTATTTGATGATGCTTGTCTTTATGCTTTTAATTTGCTTAAGAAGAAGTTGAGCACTACACCTGTTGTTATTGGTCCTATCTGGTCAGAACCTTTTGAGATAATGTGTGATGCGTCTCATTCTGCTGTTGGTGCTGTTTTGGGTCAATGTATAGATAAAATGCTTCGTGTCATTTATTATGTGAGTCTGACCCTCACCTCTGCCCAAGTGAATTACACAACTACAGAGAAGGAGATGTTTGCTGTTGTGTTTGCATTAGATAAATTTTGTGCATACATCATAGGTTCTAACGTCATCATTCACAGTGATCATGCTGCTTTGCATTATTTGTTGACCAAATCTCAAGCTAAGCCTAGACTCATTCGTTGGGTGTTGTTGTTACAAAAGTTTGATTTGGAAATTCGTGATAAGAAAGGTAGTGAAAATGTTGTAGCTGACCATTTGTCTCGTCTTGATAATCTACCTTCTCCTAGAATGTGTGATAATTTACTTGAATCATTTCCTTTTGAACAAGCTTTGAGTGCAGGGATAGTCCCTTGGTATGCTGACATTGTCAATTACCTTGCTTGTGATGAGTTAAGACCTGGCCTTACTTCCCAAGAAAGGAAGCGTTTTGTGTCTGTGTGCAGGCAATATTTTTGGGAAGATTCGTATCTTTTCAAAATTGGCAAGGACGATATGATACATAGGTGCGTGCCCGATGATGAACAAGTTAAGGTACTCCAACTTTGCCATAAGACTCACTGTGGTGGCTATTTTGGAGGTCAGAAGTGCTACAATCAGGTTTATTCTGGTCTACATTGTTTAAGGATGCTCAGTCTTTTTATATTTCCTGTGATCATTGCCAAAGGGTTGGTTCAATTGGTCGTAGGAATGAGATGCCCCTCAATAATATTCTTGTTGTAGAGATTTTCGATGTTTGGGGCATCAATTTCATGGGACCGTTTTCCAAATCTTTTGGCTATGAATACATCTGCTTAGCTGTTGATTATGTGTCCAAGTACGTCGAGGCAAACCCCACTAGGACTTGTGATTCTCATGTCGTGCTAAGGTTTGTGTAGGAAAACATTCTTTGTAGGTTCGGATTTCCCAAAGCAATAATTAGTGATGGTGGGAAGCATTTTTGCAACATGCTTTTTGAGAAGCTTATGAAGAAAAATGGGATCACACACAAGGTTGCCACTCCTTACCATCCACAAACATTCGGGCAGGCTGAGACGAGTAATAAGCAGATCAAGGGGATCTTGGAAAAGACAGTACAACCATCTCGGAAGAATTGGTCTTCAAAGTTGAATGATGCTCTTTGGGCGTATCGCACTGCTTACAAGATTATCTTAGGAATGAGTCCATATCGTTTGGTGTTTGGGAAGAATTTCCATTTTCCTGTTGAAATCGAGTACAAGGCGTATTGGGCAATAAGAGCGGAAAATCTCGATCTTGATGCCGCGGGGCAATGGATGTTGCAAATGTCCGAGCTGGATGAACTTCATAATGAGGCGTACGAAAACGCCAAAATTTACAAGGACCAGGTGAAGAGGTTGCATGATAGTCAGATTTTATTCAAGGAGTTGAAGCCCGGGATGAAAGTCCTTTTGTTCAACTCAAGGTTGAAATTGTTTCCGGGCAAGTTGAAGTCTCATTGGACCGGTCCGTACCTCATTGAAGAAGTTCTACCATTTGGTGTTGTCCGTTTGCTCAATGAGCAGACTCAAGACTCTTTCCAAGCCAACGGTCATCGAGTGAAGCCATACCATGAAGGAGAACATGTCATTAAAGAAGTGGAATCAATTTAGCTCGTGGATCCGCGATAAAGGGATCATTTCTGTCTATCGAGCTAATGACATTAAACAAGTGCTGCGTGGGAGGCAACCCACGATGTAAAAAAAAAACCGTCAAAGGCACCGAAGCGATCGCTCATAATGCTAGGCGTTCGCTTGGTAATCGGGCCTATTTGTCAGAGGCACCACCTAGGCGATCGTCTCACCTCTAAGCGATCGTCTGGCTGTCGTGAGCTGTTTCAGAGACACCACCCAAGCGATCGTCTCTACGCCAAGCGATCGCTTGGCCTCCCTTTTTGGGTTTCAGAGGCGCACACCAGGCGAACGCCTTTCTCCCAAGCGCTGGCTTGGCTTCTCGAGACCGATTTCTGCAGCACGTACGGAGCGCTCGTCTACCTCCAAGCAATCGCCTCCCATGTGTTTTGTCCCTTTCATATAAATGGACCCCACCAAACCCTACATCTTCATTCCTTCTTTTACTCTTTCTAAACCGCCGCCTACCAACCCCCTTCTCTTTTAATATTTCCATCACCCACCTCCTTTCCACCACCACCAATTCTTACTTCTCCCTAATTCCCCACCACCCACCTCACTAAAGCGCCGCGCAGCCCGTTCTCTCCATGACTTAAACATCACCACCCTCGTTACGCATTCGTTCCAGTGCCTACGAGAGTGCTCTTGCCATATCAGCTCCGGCCACGCGATCGCCTCTTGTATCCAAGCATTTGCGCCGGCCTCACTGCCGGCCAAGCGTTCGTCTTCCATTCCGACGCATTCGTTCCGGTTCATCTAGCCTGGCCGAGCGATCGCCTCCCTCCCTGAGCACTCGCTTAGGCCATTCTGCTGTCCAAGCCCTCGGTTCTGTTGTTTTACCCTTGAAAAATGGGTAGAGCTAAGAAGGCCAAGCGCACCGACGAGTCTTTGGAGCCTCCGGAGCAACCAAAGAATCTCCGTGCCACCTATGGCGCCTCTTTCCAATTTATACGCCGGAGAAAAGTCAAATTTACTCTCGTTTTCTTTATAAACGTCAACCTACTGCTCATTACATTGATTGGGAAGAAATTGGTAAATTTGGTGTTGTGGATGAATTAGATAAGTACCTTAAGGTGTTGGCATTATATAAGTATGCTCATTCGGAATGGGATTGTTATATGCCTTTATGCTTTGAGTTTATTGCTACTATGACGTTTGAAGATGACCTTCTAGGTATCTCTTTTCTGTTCTTGGGAAAGGAATGTCGGGTCGGACCGACTGTTATGTATCAGGTGTTTGGGTTTAGAATGGAGGGTGGAGTGATGGTTGTGCCTCAGGATTTTGATGCTTCTACTGCGTAGAGGAATTTAACTGGTTTGGACAGTTGGAAGACTGGGGGCGTTTCTTATGGTTTCATTCGTCAGCTGGCATTGTGCATATTACACAAATTTCTTGTGAATAATGTTATTGATTGGGAAGATTCTAGTAAGGTACACACCACGGAGCTTTTTCTCCTAGATTGTGCAACACGGACAGTTCCAGTTTGCCCAGCTCAATTTATTTATGCTTCTTTGCAAAACATCAAGATAAAATCCTCTGCTGTGGCTGCTTTTCGTCAGCTAGCCACTGCCTTAGCTCTTAAATTTAAGCTTTTCCAAGGCAATTATCCTCCTCGCCCATATTATGAAGTGGATGTTAAGTATTTGGGCTACTCTGAGCTCAAGCATGGTTTTCTTGCGCAAGATCATAATTCTTTTGTTCCTTTTGAGAAACATGCTGTGGTTAAACGGTATCGCGCTGATCAGCTTGCTGGCATTGTTGCTCCACCTGATGCAGATCGTCAAAATAAAGATAGGACTGGGGGGCAATAGGAGCAAGGCCATCCACAAATTGTTGGGCCTTTCCAACCATCGAGTTCTTCTCAACCATCTGGGTCCGCCTCTTTTGATTTTGGTGGTTTTCAGAATAATTTCGCTACTTTCCGGACTGACTTGGGGCTCAGTTGGGCCAGCTGCAACAAAGTATTGTTACTTACGGCGACTAGTTGCACACTCAAACCGAGTATTTACAGTGCAATGAGCAACGTTGGATGGAGAATGAGCAATGTTGGGTTGCCAATGATCAGCGTTGGGGTTTGGCTGAGTAGCATTGGCAAGGGGTTTCTCAGTTTCACGCTGCTAGTAGTCAGTATTGGACCGAGCAGGCTCAGCAGTGGACTCTTAATGCCCAACGTTGGGAGGGGCAGCGGCAGTATAATGCAGCTCAGACACAGCGTATGGACGCCTTCGAGAGGCAATTTGCTAGTTGGCATTTTTGGCCTGACGGTCCTTCTCAGCCACCACCTGATCAATAGTGAGCTTCACTGTTGATGCGTACGTTACTTTTTCCTTCTTTGTTGATCTGTGGTGTTATTTTATTGTTCTATTTTATTATTTGTTATTTGTGCTTTGGTTGTGCTTGTTTTCGTGCTTTGTATAGGATGCTTGAAGTTGTGATTACGGTTATCTCGTCCATTCTCTCTGGTTTGCATTTTTCTATCACCCTTTCCCTGTTCCTTTTGCTTGTGTTGTGACAATAGGGACATTGTTCATTTTTGTTGTATGGGGGGGAGGGTATATTTTCTTGATGGTCTAGCTTGTTTGTCCTTGATTTATTTTGTTTCATAATTGAATTGCGGAAGTAGGAATTGAAGTTTATAGTTTATTCTTCGATTTGCTTGATTGATCGGGGTATTTTGTCATGGTTTGACTGATATGATTGTTGCATTCCAATTGTGGGGCATTTCATGCTTGGATGATTGAAACTTGATGTTTGAGTGTGGGTGAAGGGTGAGAAAATCTTTATTTTAAGAATTGTATCCCGAATAATGCGCTGTTAATTGTATATTTTGTTAAGTTAAGTTGGGAGGCTTCTACTCTTCTGGGAACCATGAGCATGGGAAACCACATGAGGATACTTTAGATGATCTCTAAATGTTCACACTTCATGAATATTGGCCATATAACCCGACTTAACTTGAGAACTTTATGTGATGCCTTTGATTGAAATTGTTGTGATTTGAAGGGCTCTACCCCTCTTTCTTGTCTGTTCAATGTTGAATATATTATACGAGAAATGGGTATGGGAAACCATGTTAGGCGGCCGGAATTCTCCGTGAGTAAACCTAGCGAATATTGCCTGGAATTCACTTAATATCTATAATTTAAGAAATGACTTGAATTTGGGATATTTTTTGTTGTTCAAGTTTTCTCATCTAGATCTTGCAGTTGAATGTTGAGTTGATTGAGTTCTTGTGTGAAGGGCAACTCATTGTTTTGTGATGGTTATATTTGGTTGATGAATGATAAATCTGTTTTGAAATTGAGAGCCTATTGGAGTATGAACTATTTAGTTCAATTTATTACTTTTTCATTTTGATTAGAAATAAGATTTGCTTGAGGACAAGCAAGGTTTTGTGTGTGCCATTTGGCTGAAATCTGCAACAGTGGTTGGCGGCGTGACAGTGGAGAACGACGTTCATTCAGAATACGACAGACATCTCTTTGATCCTTGTTGTAATTTAACGGTGGCAGCAACACCTTAGCCGCCACCGTTCGTTGCTGTTGTAGATGGGCGACAAACTCGCTAATTCGAAAAGAGGAGAGAAGGTTTCGAATTGGGGGTTAAGGTTTCGAATTAGGGTTTTTTTGTGTGTTTCAGAAAGATAGAGCTCAGAGAGACAAAGTGCTGCTGTTATTACAGCGGCGGGGCAGAGTAGGTGATGGCGAAGTCTGGTTCCGCCGGAAGGAGAGTTGCTGCATTTGTTCTTAAAAAGAAATAGAAAAAAAATGAGAGAGATAGCTTTGAGATGAGAGATGACAGGGTGGTGCTGGAGTGAAAGTGCCAACGGTGACTGGCGGTAAGAGGATGGTGGTGGCGTGAGGACAGAGACGGTGACCGGCAAGGCCAAGTGGGGGAGAGAGAGAGTCGCTGTAACAAGGGATGAGGAGAAGAAGAAATAAAAATTTAGTTGAAAATTTAAAGGCAAGGATAATAGAGTAATTCTGCAGAATTTTTGGTTATTATTTATTTTTTAAAGATTAATAGTTAGAATTTATCTTTATCTTTTAAAAATAGTTAATTTTCGATATTATCTCTTTTCTTTACTCTGCTAACAAGTTTTCAGAAGAAAATCATACGTAGGTTCTTATTAAAAGGGTTTAGATAATTCTATTTGTATTTTTCATTTTTTTTATAGCCCCTTAACTAAAAATATTATTACATGTACTAGTCTATCTTTAAGTCCAAATTAATATCAATAACTCTGATAAAATTGAGAAAGAAAAACAGCAGCAATCCATCAAAAATAGAGATTCGAATAAAAGAAAATCAATGAGATGATTGTTGGAGTTATATACTGAAAAATATACTTTTATAAATGCTTTGTACAATACCTTTGATGGTCCCGATAAAATTTTCCCAACAACCTTTATTTCCTATTTAATGAAAATATTATTGTTACATGAATTACATAATTTATTCGCGTTATATTATGTAAATAAAGTCCAATTACTTTATATTATAGATAATACGATGTGCAGCGTTACACAGATGATCACATTATTGTAATGCTTATAAAGTAATACAAGTGTTTACAATCTAATAATTAATGGATAATTATTTGATAAATTGTAATATAAGGTTGAATTAGCTGGTCTTGACTAGCTATTAGTGTATATTAGGAGGCGTTTACTAAACAGGATAAGCTGGATAGATAAAAATAATATAAGCTAATCAAGCATTTACTTCTAAGGATTAAATTCAAGGATATTTCATCACACACGATCATTCTTCATATTTGGAACTACACATGTAGGATTAAATGAATCATGGGATAAGAATAGTCAATCCTATCCTAATTAGTAAACGCCCCCTTAGTGTGTTTCATACATTGAACCGGATCAGCGATGAAATTAATTATCCTATATTGACCTAAGTGGATAATTAAAGATCTCGATTAATTATTATTTCTTAATTCTAGTTGTATAATATTTAATCATATATTTACAATAATTATTGCTTTGATTTATCAATGAGTGAAAGTTAGTTAATGAAAGCTCAATATACTCGATATTTTGAGTTTGTGTTCAATATGAATTCTTAGCAATGTTCATGTATTTATACGCAAAAAATTCAAAATATAAATAAAATGTGGAGCTTAAGAATGTGAGAAACATAATACACTTTGGTTTGTGCCTTTGTGGTCTGACACTAACGTACCTTTATGGTGTGTTCACTTGAAGTGAAATGAGTAAATATGAGGTAGGAGTATAATACTATTTTACCACTTTATATTTTGTTTGGTTTCATTTTAAGAGAAACGCGATCAGGAGGTGCAAAATTTCGGACAACTCTTTTTTACTTGTCCAAGGTATAAATTTATACCTCAGAAGGTTTAATATTATACCTTACCTTTCATGTCTTTTAGATATTTCTTCCTTTATCCATCAATTTACGTGAACAAGATATATTAATTATGATCCCCTTGAAGATAGTAAATATATTATGATTTTTAACAACCAAGATATAAAATTTATGACCTACAATATTAAAGTATAAATTTATGTATCTACCTTCATTTATAGGTATAACAAGTGAACACAACCCTAAAGTAAACCGCTGCTAGCACACGAGTCTATGCTCTTTTTCTATACACGCCATATTAATCGCCATTAAAATAAAAAACTTAAATAGTTCTATACTCAAAATACTTTTCAATCGTAGGCCACCTATATCCATCCAACCAACGGTGTGGTCAGAATCTGCATTTGACAAGCACAATCATCTTTTCGAAGTTTGAATCCTCAAGGCTGGCCAATATTCTTGAATACTTATTCCAAGATCAAGGGAAACAATAAATTTATACAACCACATTATGGGTAGCTATAATTTGGTTTAAATAGGAGAAGAAATTGATTTATTTTTAATTTTTAGTTATAAATGACTTTTAATACTTTAAATTTTTAGTTTATACAAATTTATATTGAGATATTTGAATTTGGAGGCAACAAAAATCTCGATATAGATAAAGTGAATACAAAACCTTTTATCGAAAGAATGAAAGAGTTTTATATTTACACTAATGGTGACATAATTTAAGTCAAGAATATGATAATAACATAAATATATATTGTACTTATTAAAATAAATAAATAAAAATTAACTAAATTGGTCTATTTTCACATAATTGACCGAATTATAACTAAGCACATTATTGCTAAATAACATCACTCTTTAAGAAAAAACTAGAAATCCGTTTAACTTTTAGAAATACTATTCATACTAAATATCAGACCACACAGCCATAATTTAGCATTTACGTACAACAAGTATAAATATTTCAAGAGCTATCCATATTAAATAATTCTATAACATAGAACGAAAAACATCCCTCCATTCTTGTTTTATCTTTATATGTTATTCGAAACGTTGCTAGTTTACTTAGAGTGGCGATATGTCAATATCATTGTTAATTATTGCAATTATGTTATCGTGCCCTACACGAGGTTATACTCTAAGGTGGTGTTTGGTTTGTTTGATTAAGAGTGATTGATGAATAATCCTACCGAATTATATGTTTGGTTTTGTTAAAAGATAAACCAAAGCTCAAAACAAGAGAGAATTGCAGAACTCATTTTCATTGATTAAAGGTGAAGAATCTGGATACAACAGAAGAGTATTTAAAGTTCTAAGCTATGCTGAAAACTACCGTCTAACTTGTTAGATCTAAAAGTATACTTTATCCATATAAAGATTTTAAGTTACTGGAAAACATAGCACAGTCAGTGTAACAGAAATAATAAACTGTGCTGAAATAAAAGACACACAATGTGGTAACCTAATTCGGTTTTGCAACTATGTCTGGGGGGCCTTCGCCCAAGAGAGAATCAATCCACTATTAGAAGAAATGACTACATAGAATCTTACAAATACAGGTTGACACCTTATGCTACCCTTTCGCTCACCCACTTCCTAACTTCAAGTGAATTCGTGATTGATCGATCTACAATCGTTCAACCTAAGCTCGAACCTCCAGTCTAACCCTTAACTCTCTTACAGACTTAATTTATCAAAGATAAACTCTCAATATTTCGTGCTCTCAAATATAATACTCTCAAGAAAGTATAAGCACTCAAACAATAAAACAAAGGGTGTCTTCTCACAATGTTGATGTCGAATATATATAGGTTTGAAACCATAGATCTCTTCGCCATCATGTATATCTTCTTAGATCTTCTTTCCTTGTGAGGATAAGGCTTGGGGAACACGTCCGATATCTGCTTGATAAGTATCTTGTCCGCATCTATCACAATCATGGAAAAGATCCCACAAAATTTGCGCAGATAAGGAAAGTGTCTGCCAGACTGTTCCAGGTTCCCTTGGCACAGACTGAAGCACACATAACAGAGTTTGTTCTACGAAGCGGCTTCAACACTTCAGCTGTACTTTTGGCTACATAAACTTTGCCAACATCTTTGAGCAGCATTACCTCTTGAGCAGCAATGCTTTGGCATTTATGTAGACAAAAACCAATCATTAAGAAAACAAACAATCATAAGCATCTTCATACCTCCAAATCCTCCAAGTCCGAACTTGTATGAAATATGCCAAAACTCCCCTTCTAACTAGCAATTGGAGAAACTGTGAAACTGTGTTGAACTCCTCCTTAAACAAAGCATGGAGTAAACTGACCACCAAATAAATCTACAATCATCGAGTAGATGATCTTCAATACAGCATCAAAGTAAACCATCAAAACAATAAGTCATAAACTGTAATACCCCGAACTTTCATAAGCCCTTAAGTGTGCTTTAAATGACATTAAATGCTTAATTAATGAGTTTGAGTATGAGTATGATTTTCAGTGAAATTCGAGAACTTTTATTTTTTAGTGAATAGTAACGAGAACCGAGAAAATACTATTCACCAACGAACTCAGAATTAGACCTAATTAGTGTCTTTTGAATCTAGAATTAATTCTAAGATCATTGAGATAATTTAGAATCTCATCCGAGATCACATGAGAAAACTCTAAGAGTTTAGTCCTTAACGGATTAATTAGCCAAATGATTTTTAGGTTTTCTATGTTACTTGGAATTTTAACCTAAAAATTAGATATTCGGGTTCCTTGATTTATTTTGTGAGACATGAGATAGGGTCGAGAAGTTTTCGATGTCAGAAACGAGACGAGGAGAGATTTAAGCCGTTTTCAGTAGAAATGAAATAATACGGATATATACTACCGGAAAACTTTTTCATCCGGGTAAATTTTTATCTGTAAAAAAATAAAATCTCTCTTATCTCTCTCCCTCTCTCTCCCTAAATCTCTCCATAGCCTAGGGTGCCTATTTTCTACCCTAGAAAGAATATCATCATGAAATTCATTTAACTTGGCAAGATTCTTTTCTTAGCCTAAGAAATGAATTATCTTCATTCAATTTATCTACCAAATGCATGTATCAATCCCATCAACCTATCTATCTCATTTCCAATGTGTATCACCACAAAGGAGAGAGAGAAAATTTTCTTACCTCAAATTTCTCTCATTGCCGTGAGCTACCAAGAGAAAAAAAAATATTTCCTCCATTCTCTCCCCTCCCAACCGTGAGTTTCCTATACACACACACTTGAGAAAATTCTCCATTGAAGCTCCATCTTCAAGCTTCAATCTTCCAAGAGTTCAAGAGATCTTCATCATCCTTATTCCATGCCACCCTAATTGAAGAGGTAACTTAATCCTTCAAATCTTGAAGTTCAAATTCAAGAAAAATCATCTCTTAATTTCCTCTTAATTTCGGCAACTTTGCCCTAGAGGAGATGATTGATTGTTGTTTATTTTTTTTGAGGATTCAAGATGCAATCCATCATGGAAATCAAAGCTAGAGCTTGAGCCTCCAAAGCTACCATTTTCGGTTCAACCATCATCAAGAGAGAAGCTTCGATTTAATCTTTTAAAAGTAGTTTAAATCATTTGATTACTTGTATATTTGTAATCTATAATCCCTAAAGAAAGATGCATGCATGATTTGAATTTATGTATAGGCAAACTAAGGATTCGATGTGAGGATCGAAGTGAGGAACTTGATAGGAAATCAAGTCCTAGAAATTAATCTAGGAATTAAAAGAGAAAAGAAAAATAAATCCCTAAAAATTTGATGGAAGCCGAGTTATAGGAGAGAAAAAGAGGAAAATCGTTTTGCATGATTTATTGATGATTTGATGATCTATATATGTTTATAAGCATGATTTGAATGATTATATATGCATGAAATATTGAGAAAATGCATGCCTTAATTCTATATGTGTGTGCTGTGAGTTTTGGGAGTGTGGAGGAGTATTTTATTTGATTATTTAGTTGATGTTATGATGATGTTATGAGTACGAGATGATTATGAGTATAAGATGATTTAATCTCCTATGATGTTATTTTGAGGAAAATCGAATCATATGCATGATTTTAGAGGAATAATAAATTTTATGACGATTTGATGATTTATGATGAATTTCGATGATATGATGATTTGAGTATGTTATTGTTAGTGTTGAGTATTAGATGTTTCAGATGAAAGAAATGAGATTTTTAATGTGAAAATCGAAAATTATGAGTAAGAATACCTAGTGTGTGTTCTAGGTGTTCTTAGTGAAAAATATGATTTTTTGAAGATTTGAAGAAATGCCTAATGTGTGTTCTAGGTGTTCTTGGTGTAAAATTTTAAGATTTGAATATCATTAAAATTAACTCTAAAAGAAATTAATTAATTATTTAATGAATAAAATATTCAAGATTTTTGGAGAATAAAATTAAATATAAAATGAAAAGAGCAAAATCATTAAATTAATGATGAGTCATTAAGTTGAGAAAATAAAGAAAAAAATAATTTCTTTATTAAATAATTAGAGTTTTAGAAAAAAAAATTAAGTGAGATTAATTCTTGAGATTAAGATGTAATACCCCGGATATTTCTTCCGTCGAGAAAAATAAAATTTAATTATTAATTAAGGCTTTGCACGCCTAAGTTAAGGATTTTCGATTCTAAGACTAACGGTGAAATCCGTTTCTGAAAATAAATTCTAGAAGTCGGTCGAACGACTACTGTATTAAGGTTTTCGCGTCCGATAAAATTTTCGTCCGAAAACTCAGATCGAAAAACCGTCAGATTTTACATTCACTTTTTCTTCGATACGAGTTCACCAGAGAAAGTCAGTTTTTATTATTTTTCTGGACGAATTTTGGACTGTCTTATCCCGACTTTTTATCGGATTTTGAAAAAACGAATTATGTTTTCCGAGTATGTAATTTATTTCTAATCTAACGGTCGAATTAGATTTCATCGGAAACGTAACCGACTAGGGTTTTAATTTTTCATTTTTTATAACGTCGTTCTAGACCCGTAAACGAGATATTTCCAGCAATTAAACCCCCCCCCCCCCCTAAACCGCCATGCACGAGTCATCACTTAAGTTGGATATTTTCTACTTTATCAAATAGTAACTAACCTAGTCTTTCCCTCTCTTCCTCACTCACCATTACCCCCCCCCCCCCCTCTATTCTCTCTCATTTTTCCTCCATTGAAGAGTTCTTCCAAGCTTTCTCAAGCTCAACAAGTCTCTCGTCTACCGATCATTCTTATTTCCGAGTTCATATTCGACAAGGTAGGAACTTCCTCTACGTATTGAACCGAACAAAAACTCTTTCCATCAACCTTTATTTTTTTCGAAATTTTGGAAATGAAGTAGGATGATGAATCTATGTTTAATAATATGATATAGTATGTTTAGGATTGGTTTTATGGATTGAAATCATGAAGAAATCATCCCTCCTAATATTATTGTTAATACCGAAATTTATAGAGGAATTAGGGGTTTGATGTAGTTCGATTTTCTTGAGGATTGATTGATGGATTAGTGTTCTATATGATGTTAGATGATTACATGAATTAATTGGTAATTATCTAAAAATAAAAATAGAAATGTAAGAGATGAAGAAGTAATGTTTTGATGTAGTATATGTTATGATTTGCATGTTATGATAATAGAAATAGGATGTAGTACGTTTGAGGATGATTATATAATTATTTGGAATTTTTCTAAAAATAAAATGAAAATCGTAAGAGACGAAAACTCGTCGATTAGTTGAAATTCGTTAATGATTTGAGTATATGTTTACGTATTAGTGATTCTAGATAGATGATGATCGATATTGTAAAGTTTGAGCGAAATCGGAGAATGTCGAATTTTCGCTAAGAGAAGAGGAATCATCGATAAGTCGAGAATGAATAATGATTTAGGTCTATGATTTGAATATATGTTAATCTTGTTAGTTAATGATCGTAACCGGAAAATTTGAACGAATTCTAAGAAGATTGGAATTTTAATAAGAGACGAAGAAACGAGATTAAATGCCGATAGAAAAGTCGAATAAGGAAAACCAATTTGATATTAATGATTGTTGTCGTTTGATGAACAAGTTTGTAGTTGACGATATTTCCATCCGAGATGATATAAGATATAGTTTATAAACGAGAAGTTGAAATAGAAATTGAATTGGTTTAGTAATTGGATTAGTTGAAAGACGAGGAATCATACGTCGAGTTTGTAATCGAGAGATATGAAGGAATTTGTCATAAAAGATATTGCGTATTGACTGCCTTAAGATGAAAATTTCGTAAGAATAAAAGTGGAATAGCATTGATCGAACCTAGGGAATCGTGCGTCGAGTTTTATCGAGCATTAGGGTTTCACGCGGACTGTTTTGCGACCTTGCACGGAAACTGTCATAACTTTTAGCTCGCTTAACGAAATCAAGATCCGTAAATTGAAGAGTAAACTAAACACCTGTGGCTTTATTTTGATACAGAGCACATCCCCTGTTTCGAAGGAACCTGTTCTGTATGAACTCCAGAACCTCTGGTTTGTGCAGAAACTTAAGTAAACCTAATTTCTTAAGTTGAATCCTTTTCAACTTCGTTCCTTTTAAACTTTTAAGTCGTTATAAGCTATCAACTTCCATTTATCTACTGACCTAAGTGTCGAGTAATGAGCCAAATCAGTTTATAAACGAGAATTGATCGAGTCTCGTTTATTCGTTAAATCAAAAGAAAGTAGTAAAGTGCAAAGGCCTAAAAGACTAAAACCGATTTCGATTTCCTGTTTCTTTTATCGTTACGATCGAGTTTTAAAGTTTGTTTATTTACGATAAAAGGAGGAAGTCAGCGCCAAGGATAGGACGGAAGACAAAAGACGGAAGCTATAATAGTTTTGTAATCAGTAAGGTGGGCTTTTCTATATATCAAATCAAATGAGCGATGCTCGAAAATGTTTACTTATCGCTTTATAACTGTAATTTAAAGTGATTATCAAGGCATGAAAATATTTGTTTTATGTGAGTTCATTTGTGCCATTCTGAGTTAGCCGACTGCTTTCCAGAAACTATGAGTTAGATACAATGGGGCTAACTAAATCGATCGTACTCTGAGTTAGTATACAAGGGGGACTTTCCAGAGTTTGTGTACACGGTAGCCGGTGTGTGTGGTACCCTAGTTGCCGGATGAGATGGAGGATAACTTGGTGTGGTTTACTGACTCAAATAAGTCTAGGAATTAAATCTAGACTCAACTCATCAAAGAATAACAGACTTTAGAACAAATAAGAACCTGGCTCTGATACCAACCTGTCACGCCCCGACTCTCGAGGTGCGACTTACGAACAACAACAAACCTAAACAACTAACAACTAACTCAATTAAAGGGAACATGCTCGGGGAAAACAAAGATGGAATATAAGGCAATCGAATTTGGTTTTCAAAAGCATAATGAAATAATAACCGAGCATCTTAACTTCACTTTTAACAGGAATTTAAACAAGTAATTCATGCTGATGGGAAAGGAATTCCAACAAAAAGAGAAATCATACGAATATATACATCAAGATAAGGGATCATGTTCAACAACAATTCAAGTTACGAGCCCATCGCTCGGAATTACAAGTTAAAGAGTTACGAATTCAGCAAGCATTCAAAGTCTTCGAGCACAACGCTCGAAATAAAAAACATGAGTATTAAAGTACTAGCATCAACAGACATTAATTCAAAAGGATTGCAGCGGAAACTTGCATCAATACCCAACACTTGCACGTATGAAAACGTACAAATGCCAGTCTGAAATTCAACTAAACTTAACCAACAAAACCAAACCACACCACCAAGTATCCACGCCATCGCCATCCAGTCAACCTGCATGTTTAGAAACACACGCAGGGCTGAGTACTTCGTACTCAGTGAACACAAGCCAAAACATTTGAATAAAGATGCTTCTTAAAGCTATAATAATTGAACTTGCCTTGCCAAACATCACAATTATATAAGCAGTTTTAAAAACAGTTTACTTGTGCATGTCAAAACGTTTTCTTTAAAACAGACTGCGCAGTCAAATAACATATAATATAACAGTATGTATCATCTATCACAACAATCTCACTGTGCCGAGAAGTAGGCCTCCTTCTCAAACACTGTGACCGGCCCAACCGAAGCAAGGCTCACAGTCACCTCAACATATACCACACGTGGGTTCCTGCTTTTCACAGGATAATCACATCTTCATATAAATAGATGATAACACATACTAACTTCAATAAAATGGCAAGTCAATCACATTTGAAAAACATATCATAATATTCAATAGCATAACAAATTTTCATCGGTAGGTTTGGTTCAGAAAAGCCCACCTGACTTCCGAAGAACTAGCTAGGTGGTCTAGGGGTATTTGTCCTCGCTTAACGATCCGTCCGGCTCGATCCTTCACAGTTCGACATCGATAAGAAGATAAGATATATGAAAGACAGACACAAAGGCGTTGAACTTTAACTGACGGACTTCTATTTGAGTCGTCTCTCTCTTCGCTCTAACTTTTCTAAAAGATCTCGCGTTCTCGTCCTTAAATTATTAACTCTATTCGAATTGGTTAACTTTACTACTCAATATCGTACACTTTTCTCGTTTTAATTAATAACTTCATTGTTAATATTCTATTACTCGAGTTTTCTTTCAAAGGCTTTAATCAAATCTTGGTTTACAAATCATAACTCAATCATTCAATTATTTTTCACAACATAACTAACATCATGCATTTAAACACTTATTCAATCATATAATGAATTCAAATAAATCAAACATACTTCAAGACACATTAACATGCATTCAATTTGGACCTTAAAATCTAACTCGATTATGCATTTCTTTTTATGGAGGCTTAAAATATTAATTCTAGCTTTCTTATTTATAGACAATGCTTTATTTTACATCCGTTATCTTATAAGATATTTTATAACTTTTATTCAATTAACAAAATTTCTCTTTAATTATTATTAACTCGTATAAAATTAGGATTTTCTTATTCATCTTTAATTCGATCCTCATTTCTTATCTCGACTATTGTTCATCTAATTATCATCTCGGTTTATCTTTTTATTCGCTTGGTTAGAAACAACGTATTCAATTAATTATTCAATTAATCTTCTTTCCATTTAATTCTCAACATCTTATTTTATTCTCATTTTCTCGATCAACTTATACGAGTATCTATCTTAACTCGTCTAGTATCTTTTCTTTACTCAATTTAACTTCCTTTTTATTTCTTATCGATTAATTCTTCTTAAACTTGGTTTTCTCTATTTTTGCTTATTTTTTTAATAATTTCTTCTTTATTTGTCTTTAACTTACGCCATTTCTTACTAAATAATTTCTTTATCTCTTGATACACATTTTTATGAATTAGCTTACTTTATTAGTTACATTATAAAAGATCTTTTTGTTGTAGTCTTAGTAAAATTTCAAGTCTTTAAATTTTAATACAAGACATTTAATTAATATATCTTTTTATACATCTTTCATCTTTTATTTAATTTAAAAGCTTTTCAACTTTAAATCTTTTTATCTAAACTTCTATCTTCATTCCACATTTAAACTAACCTTAATATACTTAAACATTCAATCTCTTTATTATTTCTACAATTAATTTCTTTCAAAACTTCAACATGCAAACTTATTTTCTTAATTTACACACATGTATGATTATACTAACATAACATACAATCATACCATTGATCAAAACATCACTCAATTTATCAACAAAATCAACAAAATAAAAAGTCCTATTTTCTTCAAAACTAACGGCATTTATGCACTTTTTTGTGTAATTTATTTCTCAATTTTTCATGCATATAATCTCATTCACAACATGATAAAGATAATAATTTAAGCATCAACATAACAATAACTCAAAGATTCACATTTTTTTCTAATTTACCTAAAATTTTCGGTATTTATCCAATTTTTAGGGTTTTAAATTCTTTCTCTTCTCTTAATTCACCGATTAATATCTAATGCTCGATTCTCCTAACGAATCCTTCTCACTCGATTAGCACATGCATATCCTAAGTTTGCCTAAACATAAATTAAATAACATGCATGCATAGATCTTTCTTTTAGGACTTATAGACATACATATTTACAACTAATCAAATGAATTTCATACTTAATTAAATGGGAATCCTTCTCTTGGCTCTTGGAATTGAAATGGATGGAAATAGTAGCTTCAAAGCTTGAACTTGAAAAGAAGAAGGAAATCTTCTTGAATCCTCAAAGAAAAAGAAATAACATGGGATTAATCATCCATAGGGTTTAAGAATTAAAATAAAGAAAGTGTTGGATGATTCTTGAATTTAACTTCAAGAACTTGGAAGATTCTTACCTTTCTTTGAAAATATGGATGAAATGGATGGAGATTGATAACTTCTACTTCATTTTCATGGGTGGAGAGTTTGAATCCATGGTTGCATGTGAAGAAAAATCAAGGTATGAGGGAGAGAGGGAGATTGCCGAGAGAGAGAGAGAGCTTGGGAGAGTTTGAGAGATTGTTTTCTTTCTTGCTTGGGAGAGAGAGAGAGATCGAAATGAGAGAGAGAGGTGGAGTGAATGTATTTAGTCTCCCTTCTTGTCTTAGGTGAGTGAAATTGAAATCCAACATAAGGAATAAAGTGCACTTGTTGGAAGTTGTAGTAAGACATGACTTGATAGGTGATGTGATATTAACTTGCATGCAAACTTTAGGTAATACCATGCATAAGACATAATCATGATGTTTTAGTCTTGGAAATTGAAGGATGATGGGAGAGGAGGTGTGAGGTGGCGTGAGAGGGAGAGAGGTGGATGACATGTGTCGTCGTCGTGTCGTTACGGGTATTAATTATCAGGTCGTAAAGGTTTTCCGGATAAAACGATTCGTATTAAATCCGTTTTGTTTTCTTAACGGGTCTAACCTCTTCTCGTTTCACTTTTGACACTAACTCATCCCAATCCTATTTCATGTTTCAAATTAAAAGATTAAAAGTTTCGATCTTTTTAGTCCTTTAAATCTTAAAAGAATTTAATCGGTTTATTAATCCGTTTATTAATCCTTTTAAAGACTAATGCCTCATTTCTCTTCTCAATTCTCGGATAAGTTCTTACCCTATCTCAGTGATCTTAAAAGAAATTCTAGGTTCGAAGGTTCTAATCCAATTCTATTCTAGTCTCGTCGGCGTAAACATATTTCTCGGCGATTAACGTTATGTTATCTCAAACAAACAAACTTCTCGGGATTTTTCCAGAATTTAATCTCATACTCATTTTCATATAAATAACTCAACAAGCATATCATATCATCATCATCTCAGGTAAATAGAACAGATAAATTCACACAAGATTCACAAGGCAATTTAAACGTTTTATTCAAATCTCTTTGATTAGAAAAGAAAAAATTTTACTCCTAAATTCTCATCTTTGAACTTACTCGGTTAATTAGATGCTCTCTAAAGGTATAAGAACTCGGGGTATCACATCCTCACCCTCTTAAAAAAAAATTTCGTCCCGAAATTTACTGACCTTAAGAAAATAACTCGGGATACTTTGCTTTCATCTTTTCTTCGAGTTCCCAAGTGGCTTGTTCAAGATCATGATGACACCATTTGACTTTCACTAAGGGAATCGATTTCGTTCTAAGCTGCTGGACTTTATAGTCTAAAATCTCTTCGGGTTTCTCTTCGTAGCTTAGATCGGGCTTCATCTCGACATCTTCTCGACGTATTACATGCTTCGGATCAAAGACATATTTTCTCAACTGCGATACGTGAAACACGTTATGCGAACTTCCGAAACTAGGCGGTAAGGCTAAACGATATGATACGGATCCAATCCTCTTGAGGATCTCGTATGGTCCTATAAAACGAGGTTTAAGCCTTCCTTTAACTCCAAAACGATAAACTCCTTTCGAGGGGGATACTTTCAAAAACACTTTATCTCCTTCTTCAAATTCCAACTTGGATCTTCGATTATCGGCATACGACTTTTGTCGACTCTGAGCTTCTTTAATCTTCTCACGGATTTGACGTACAGATTCTATCATTTCTTCAATCGCTTCTTGCCCTAACACTTTCTTTTCACCGACTTCATTCCAAAACAACGGCGATCTACACTTCTTTCCGTAAAGAGCTTCATACGGGGCCATTTCTATCGTATTCTGATAGCTATTGTTGTATGCGAACTCAACAAGAGGTAAAACTTTTTCCCACTCGACTCCTTTATCTAACAAGACGGCTCTCAACATATCTTCAAGAATTTGGATCGTTCGCTCGGATTGACCATCGGTTTGAGGGTGGTAAGCAGTGCTGAACTGCAATTGGGTTCCCAACTCTTTGTGGAAACTTTCCCAAAAACGGGCGGTGAACTTCGAATCTCTATCTGGGGTAATCGTCTTCGGAACTCCGTGCAACTTCACAATTTCTTTGATGTTGATCTCGGCTAACTTGGCTGATCCATAGGTATGTGGAATAGGTATGAAATGAGCAGACTTCGTCAACCTATCCACGATTACCCATACTACTGTATTTCCTCTTCTTGATCTTGGCAATCCTGTCACAAAATCCATTGTGATTCCATCCCACTTCCACTCTGGGACTGGTAACGGCTGTAAAGGTCCATACGGTTTTTGATGTAAGGACTTCACTTGCTGGCAAGCTAAACATCTTTCAACAAACAATGCCACATCCGTCTTCATTCCATTCCACCAAAACTGGTTCTTTAGGTCTTGGTACATCTTCGTGCTGCCGGGATGAGCTGTATACGGGGTTTCATGAGCTTCACTCATTATTTCGTTCTTCAACTCGTCATCGTTAGGTACGCAAATTCTTCCTTGATACAACAACGCATTATCGCTTGACTCTGTAAAATCTTTAACTTCTCCACTTCTCACCTTCCTTCGTAGATTTTCTAATTCTTCATCTCTTCTTTGGCCTTCTACGATACGGGTTCTTAAGTCAGGCATCACTACTAAGGTAGCAATTACTTGATCTACTGTTGCTGGAGGTACGATTACTTCAATCTTCATCTTTGCAAACTCTTCAATCAGATCGACTTCATCGGTTAAAAGAAATCCTAACTCGATTTTATCCGAATTCTCCTTTCTTCTCCTTCTACTTAACGCGTCGGCTACTACGTTCGCTTTACCGGGATGGTAAGATATCTTGCAATCGTAGTCTTTTACTAGCTCAAGCCATCTCCTTTGTCTCATGTTCAACTCCTTCTGCTCGAAGAAGTACTTCAGGCTCTTGTGATCTGAGAATATTTCACACTTCGCTCCATAAAGGTAATGTCGCCATATCTTCAAAGCATGAACGACGGCTGCTAATTCCAGGCCATGGGTTGGATACTTCTCTTCGTGAGGTTTGAGTTGCCTGGAAGCATATGCAATCACTTTTCCATTTTGCATTAGCACAGATCCTAGTCCTTGAGCAGATGCATCGGTATAAATAACATAATCTTTATCTGGCTCGGGTAGGGCTAGAACTGGGGCTGTCGTCAATCTCGTCTTGAGTTCTTGAAAACTTTTCTCACACTCTTCCGTCCATGTGAACTTTGTTTCTTTCTTCAACAGGCTCCTCATCGGCTTCGCGATCTTAGAAAATCCTTCAATGAATCTCCGGTAGTATCCTGCCAAACCAAGGAAACTACGGATTTCATGCACTGACGTCGGGGACTTCCAATCTTGCACAGCTTTCACCTTCTCCATATCCACTTTGATGCCTTCGAACGAAACTACATGTCCTAAGAAATTTACTGCCTTCAACCAAAATTCGCACTTACTGAATTTGGCATACAGCTTTTCCGTTCTAAGCGTTTCTAACACGATTCTTAGATGTTCTTCATGCTCAGCTTCACTTCTTGAGTACACCAAAATGTCATCTATAAAGACAATCACGAATTTGTCCAGATATTCGTGAAAAACTCTATTCATCATATCCATGAATACTGTCGGGGCATTTGTTAATCCAAATGGCATTACTATGAATTCGTAATGTCCATATCTCGTTCTAAAAGCAGTCTTTGGAATATCTTCTTGCTTGATCTTCAGTTGGTGGTATCCAGACCTTAAGTCAATCTTGGAGAAAACACCAGCTCCTTTTAGCTGGTCAAACAAATCATCTATCCTTGGCAAAGGATATTTATTCTTCAACGTAATCTTGTTTAACTCTCGGTAGTCTATGCACATCCTCAAACTACCGTCTTTCTTCTTAACGAACAAAATCGGAGCACCCCAAGGCGATACACTCGGTCGAATATAGCCTAAGTCCAACAATTCTTGCAGTTGGATCTTCAACTCTTGAAGTTCCTTTGGGGCCATTCGATATGGTGCCTTGGATATCGGGGCTGATCCTGGTTCTAAATCGATTGAAAACTCTAACTGACGATCAGGGGGTAAGCCTGGTAACAACTATGGAAACACGTCCTTGAATTCTCTTACGACTGGAACATCGTCGATACTTAACTCGTGATTCTTGTCCTTATTCAGATAGACTAGGTACGCTTGGGTTCCTCTCTTCCGCATCAATCTCTGCGCTTTCATGGCTGAAATTATTGGCACGCTTTTCTTCACTCTCTTTTCCATTCCAAAATCTATAGTTGACTCTTCTCCAGGGGGTTTAAACGATATCTGCCTCAAATCGCATCGAATCGTCGCAAAATTCTCGGTTAGCCAATCCATTCCTAGGATTATATCAACGTCACGCATCTGGATCACATTCAGGGATTTCGCGACTAACTTACGATTTCCGACTTCAAATTCTAGATTCGAGCAAACACGCGATACTAACGCAGACTTTCCTAAAAGGGTTGCGACACTAAGCATCTGATTCGATTCTTCTACTTCTAGTTCTAGGTTCTCTACGCAGATACTAGATATAAACGAATGCAAAGCTCCGGTATCGAACAAAACAATAACAGGTATGTTGTTAAGCTTTCCCATACCTGCCAGATTTCCTTTCTCCTTCTCCTACGGTTTCTGTTCAATCGCGTACGTTCTTTGGAAAAGCGGCGGTTCTTGCTGAGGAGGTTGCTGCCTTGGCTGCGGCGGCTTACGTTGATGTGGAACGAACTTCTGCAAAGGAGCTGCCTTGATAGCTTTCATCTGCGACGGCTGGAACTGGTTTGGTCTTCCGCTTCTAAACCCTTGTTGCTTACTCGGGCACTGGTTCGAGAAATGACCAGGTTGACCACAAGTATAGCAAACGTTGCTTCCACTCTTACAAACACCTTGATGCATCTTTCCGCATTTCGCACAGGGAGGGAATCCTAAAGGTCCGATGGGTAGGTTGCCTCGGTTTGTTTGCGGTACCTTTCCCTTCTGTGGCTGCGGTTGGCTCTTTCCTTGCCACTGCTTCTTGGTTGGTTGGTTTCCACTATTCCACTTCCCTTTCCTCTTTCCGTATTGGCCGAACTGGGGTTGTTGAGCAGACGTGGTTTTGATCATCTGGCTTGCGGGTTGGGGATTCGCTGGGGGTTGCGATCCTTTTTCCGGTTGCATTGCCAATTCCATATCTAAAGCTCGGTTTAAAGCTTCAGCGTACGTCAAACCACTTTGGCTGGCGAGAACCACTCGAATATCTTGCCTAAGTCCTGCTCTAAACAACTCGCACATCTTCTCATCGGTGTCGACCATATCGGGCGCAAAACGGGCTAACTCACAAAATTCCCGGTCGTATTCGGCTATAGATCTTTTTCCTTGCTTCAGATTGGTAAACTCGTTGGATTTCTGCTTACGGTAACTTCTTGGCACAAACTTTTCGTACAACGCTTCCTTAAACTGATCCCATGACAATTCTTCGCGTTCTTCGGGAGAATACATCCTCTGCTTTACTTCCCACCAATAATCGGCTGTCCCTTTCAACTGGTACGCCATGCATTCCAAACGCTCGCGATCGAAACAACGGAGGAAACGAAAAATTCGCTCTAAAGAACGAATCCAGTCTTTGGCATCAGCCGGACTGCCTTTACCGTCAAACGTCGAGGGATTTTGTCGGAGAAACAGCTCTTCGACTCGTCTTTCGTTTTGAGGGGGCGGAGTAGGGTCACGCTGCCCTTCTGGATTGTCTTCAGAAATCCTGACGTTTCTACGTCTTGGCGGCATTCTAAAGATTAAAACAAGGGAAAAACTTTAACCACTCTAGATTTTTAGCTTATAGGGAACCTTTCTCGATTCTGAACACATTTCTCTTTTGGGAGGAACACGATTCTCGATCGGTACTTAGATAATTAATAACAATTAAAAACTTGCTCAAATAATTCATTACTTCAATTTCTCATATATACATGCATCTCATTCAGTTTCTAGTAATTGTCACATACTCATATCATCATATATTCATATCATCATCATAGTCACAAAGCAAATATCATCATCATAGGTTCTTGAAACAATCAATCATAATCACAGAGCAAATATCATCACTTCATACTCAAATATTCAATTCGATTCAATAATTCAGAAATTTCAACTTCAATTCAAAGAACTTAATGTTTCAACTTCCAAACGCTTAACAGCGGCCTTCTCGAGGAATTATAACACTTAAGGAATTTACTTTGGAAAATTTTCCCTTTTTCCTAGTCAAATTATGATAGTCTTCATCACAGGTTACAACACAACTAAAAGAAAAATAAAAGAGTTCAACTCTCAACACACTCGAATAACGATTGAAATCAACAACTTTCTTGGAACACTCCTACACACAGGAGTCATCTTCACTTGGTCCGTTATCATCATACTGTTCCGCTTCGGGATCCATTCCGTAGTGCTCTATAATCTCCTCATCTTCTTCCGGGTCCTCTTCCTCCTCCTCTTCTTCCTCTTCACGCATTTGTCCTTCAAACCGCTCATCATCTTCCTCGACATTATCATCCTCTATGGCAAAACACTCGCACTCGGCTTCTCTCAAGGCTTCTTCGCAATCTTCCAGGGTATAATTCATCGCAGCTAGCTCAGATTCGACCCAAGGCGGGGTATTAGGATTCTCTTCTTGATGACGGTAGAGAGCTGCATCGGTGGAGACGCCAATCTGGAAGTCATGTTCGTCTTCTGGCCTTGACGGAGAGATAGGTGTAAAAGAGGTAGGAAAAACATTGTTAGGTAGAGTCTGAAGATATCCGGTTCCTACAGTCGCTGCATCAACTGGCTCGCTTCCATTCTCTTTGTCGTCGCTTGAGCGGGTTTGACTAGAGGATTCTGCTCTAGGATGGCTTACAAAGGTTGCTTGCGGATGATTCAAATAAGCAGCTATTTGGTCCTCATTTGAAGAAGAATTTTCATTACATCCATTCGGCTGCAATGTTGATTAGTCAGAAAACAAAGGAATCAAGAAAATTAAGTTAAAAGCACACCACTTACAAATGGATAATCTGGGAGGGGGTTCTGAGGTTGAAGATTAGTTCGTGGCGGCGAATTGATGTGGAGAGAAACAGTTCTACTTGGAGGAATTGGTGAAGGATTACTAACAAAGTCATTCAATAAGCTTGGAGTATCATCTTCATAAGGTTCGGGCGGAGGAGCACCATAAGACATAAAACGAGCTGAAATTGCGGAGATAAAAGCATTTACGTCGCCGTAAAGGGTTCGGTCGAAGTAACGGTAGCCTAGAAATCGAGGGACAAGAGATGCTGCCCAGTCCTTCCATTCTTGTGGTAAAGCTTGAATCAGGTGCGTCATGCTTTCTAACGGTCCTACGTCCATATATTGAACTTTTCCCCAAATCGTATGGTATCGTGCTAAGAATTCTGCTAAAGATTCGTTGTTTTCCATTCTCGCATACAAATACTCTTGCATCCAACCAACGTTGTCCATCCTATATGAATTTTAAATGCATAAGCACACTTAACGAATTATCGAAAAATATTACGAATTCTACTACATACTCATTTATGTGTTCCAAAGAGGGATTTTTGGGCAATTCCAAATCACGTAACCAATCGCACACACGCCTTATTCTTTCCGATCTTTTCACACGCACTCGCAAAGGGGAAGACATTCTAAAGCAATCTAGTTATTAATCAATTCAGCAAATTCATCTCAAAACATCATAGCTCAATAAATAACTTTAAAAAAATTCTCAACATTTTAATAACTCAAACATCATTTTAACTTGAAACAGAAAACTTTTAGAAAAAGACATACCTGGTTGCCGGATGAGATGGAGGATAACTTGGTGTGGTTTACTGACTCAAATAAGTCTAGGAATTAAATCTAGACTCAACTCATCAAAGAATAACAGACTTTAGAACAAATAAGAACCTGGCTCTGATACCAACCTGTCACGCCCCGACTCTCGAGGTGCGACTTACGAACAACAACAAACCTAAACAACTAACAACTAACTCAATTAAAGGGAACATGCTCGGGGAAAACAAAGATGGAATATAAGGCAATCGAATTTGGTTTTCAAAAGCATAATGAAATAATAACCTAGCATCTTAACTTCACTTTTAACAGGAATTCAAACAAGTAATTCATGCTGATGGGAAAGGAATTCCAACAAAAAGAGAAATCATACGAATATATACATCAAGATAAGGGATCATGTTCAACAACAATTCAAGTTACGAGCCCATCGCTCGGAATTACAAGTTAAAGAGTTACGAATTCAGCAAGCATTCAAAGTCTTCGAGCACAACGCTCGAAATAAAAAACATGAGTATTAAAGTACTAGCATCAACAGACATTAATTCAAAAGGATTGCAGCGGAAACTTGCATCAATACCCAACACTTGCACGTATGAAAACGTACAAATGCCAGTCTGAAATTCAACTAAACTTAACCAACAAAACCAAACCACACCACCAAGTATCCACGCCATCGCCATCCAGTCAACCTGCATGTTTAGAAACACACGCAGGGCTGAGTACTTCGTACTCAGTGAACACAAGCCAAAACATTTGAATAAAGATGCTTCTTAAAGCTATAATAATTGAACTTGCCTTGCCAAACATCACAATTATATAAGCAGTTTTAAAAACAGTTTACTTGTGCATGTCAAAACGTTTTCTTTAAAACAGACTGCGCAGTCAAATAACATATAATATAACAGTATGTATCATCTATCACAACAATCTCACTGTGCCGAGAAGTAGGCCTCCTTCTCAAACACTGTGACCGGCCCAACCGAAGCAAGGCTCACAGTCACCTCAACATATACCACACGTGGGTTCCTGCTTTTCACAGGATAATCACATCTTCATATAAATAGATGATAACACATACTAACTTCAATAAAATGGCAAGTCAATCACATTTGAAAAACATATCATAATATTCAATAGCATAACAAATTTTCATCGGTAGTTTTGGTTCAGAAAAGCCCACCTGACTTCCGAAGAACTAGCTAGGTGGTCTAAGGCTATTTGTCCTCGCTTAACGATCCGTCCGACTCGATCCATCACAGTTCGACATCGATAGGAAGATAAGATATATGAAAGAAGGACACAAAGGCGTTGGACTTTAACTGACGGACTTCTATTTGAGTCGTCTCTCTCTTCGCTCTAACTTTTCTAAAAGATCTCGCGTTCTCGTCCTTAAATTATTAACTCTATTCGAATTGGTTAACTTTACTACTCAATATCGTACACTTTTCTCGTTTTAATTAATAACTTCATTGTTAATATTCTATTACTCGAGTTTTCTTTCAAAGGCTTTAATCAAATCTTGGTTTACAAATCATAACTCAATCATTCAATTATTTTTTACAACATAACTAACATCATGCATTTAAACACTTATTCAATCATATAATGAATTCAAATAAATCAAACATACTTCAAGACACATTAACATGCATTCAATTTGGACCTTAAAATCTAACTCGATTATGCATTTCTTTTTATGGAGGCTTAAACTATTAATTCTAGCTTTCTTATTTATAGACAATGCTTTATTTTACATCCGTTATCTTATAAGATATTTTATAACTTTTATTCAATTAACAAAATTTCTCTTTAATTATTATTAACTCCTATAAAATTAGGATTTTCTTATTCATCTTTAATTCGATCCTCATTTCTTATCTCGACTATTGTTCATCTAATTATCATCTCGGTTTATCTTTTTATTCGCTTGGTTAGAAACAACGTATTCAATTAATTATTTAATTAATCTTCTTTCCATTTAATTCTCAACATCTTATTTTATTCTCATTTTCTCGATCAACTTATACGAGTATCTATCTTAACTCGTCTAGTATCTTTTCTTTACTCAATTTAACTTCCTTTTTATTTCTTATCGATTAATTCTTCTTAAACTTGGTTTTCTCTATTTTTGCTTATTTTTTTAATAATTTTTTCTTTATTTGTCTTTAACTTAAGCCATTTCTTACTAAATAATTTCTTTATCTCTTGATACACATTTTTATGAATTAGCTTACTTTATTAGTTACATTATAAAAGATCTTTTTGTTGTAGTCTTAGTAAAATTTCAAGTCTTTAAATTTTAATACAAGACATTTAATTAATATATCTTTTTATACATCTTTCATCTTTTATTTAATTTAAAAGCTTTTCAACTTTAAATCTTTTTATCTAAACTTCTATCTTCATTCCACATTTAAACTAACCTTAATATACTTAAACATTCAATCTCTTTATTATTTCTACAATTAATTTCTTTCAAAACTTCAACATGCAAACTTATTTTCTTAATTTACACACATGTATGATTATACTAACATAACATACAATCATACCATTGATCAAAACATCACTCAATTTATCAACAAAATCAACAAAATAAAAAGTCCTATTTTCTTCAAAACTAACGGCATTTATGCACTTTTTTGTGTAATTTATTTCTCAATTTTTCATGCATATAATCTCATTCACAACATGATAAAGATAATAATTTAAGCATCAACATAACAATAACTCAAAGATTCACATTTTTTTCTAATTTACCTAAAATTTTCGGTATTTATCCAATTTTTAGGGTTTTAAATTCTTTCTCTTCTCTTAATTCACCGATTAATATCTAATGCTCGATTCTCCTAACGAATCCTTCTCACTCGATTAGCACATGCATATCCTAAGTTTGCCTAAACATAAATAACATGCATGCATAGATCTTTCTTTTAGGACTTATAGACATACATATTTACAACTAATCAAATGAATTTCATACTTAATTAAATGGGAATCCTTCTCTTGGCTCTTGGAATTGAAATGGGTGGAAATGGTAGCTTCAAAGCTTGAACTTGAAAAGAAGAAGGAAATCTTCTTGAATCCTCAAAGAAAAAGAAATAACATGGGATTAATCATCCATAGGGTTTAAGAATTAAAATAAAGAAAAGTGTTGGATGATTCTTGAATTTAACTTCAAGAACTTGGAAGATTCTTACCTTTCATTGAAAATATGGATGAAATGGATGGAGATTGATAACTTCTACTTCATTTTCATAGGTGGAGAGTTTGAATCCATGGTTGCATGTGAAGAAAAATCAAGGTATGAGGGAGAGAGGGAGATTGCCAAGAGAGAGAGAGAGCTTGGGGGAGAGAGAGAGAGAGATCGAAATGAGAGAGAGAGGTGGAGTGAATGTATTTAGTCTCCCTTCTTGTCTTAGGTGAGTGAAATTGAAATCCAACATAGGGAATAAAGTGCACTTGTTGGAAGTTGTAGTAAGACATGACTTGATAGGTGATGTGATATTAACTTGCTTGCAAACTTATTATAGAATTAATTATTAAATACATATAATTAATTAATTAATTAAGACATATAATTAAAATATCAATTAACAAATTATTATAGAATTAATTATTAATAATAATTAATAAATAATTAATCATGCATAAATAATAATAATAAACATTAATCATATAATATACAACTTCACATTTAATTACATATAGATATGGACTAAGGGTCCATATCACACATAACAAGTCATATTGGACTATCATAATTACATTAACTATATAAGACTAAGCCCATTTCATATTTTTTTTTATTAACTTAGGATAGTCCAATCCAACAATATTATAACAACATATGTACAATTTTATATTACTAGGCTTCTTCAATTTTAAAGAATATAGCCCATTTTTAAAATAAATCCGGGCCCAACCGAAATCAATTCAAAAGCCCACAATATTTTAATTCGAACCCGAACCACATAGCCCACACACACAATTTATTAAGTTGGCCCAAGTACATACAAATCTGAAAACTTTGGCCCATTGGCCCAAGTCCAATTCATTATATAACACATTGGACTCATACACTATAATAAGTTGGGCTTAACATATTGTCTAGGCCCAACCGAATCTTTTTCTTTACTCATTCATAAAGTGATACTTGGCCCAATATCTCTAGAGTTCTCATAAAAATAATAAGTCCAACAACATTAGCCCGATTTTAATAATTAATCGCTTAGCACACAATATAACTTCTTATATTCATCAATTAATTCATAAATCATCACTTTAACTTATAAAAATGTTATAACATGTCTTGATATGAAATTTGGTCATATTTTTACCCAAAAACCGAAATTAACATAAAATAACACATAATTCATTTTCTGCAGATTTTTCTTCAAGACGATCATCACCGTAAATTCCGATTAAAATAGTAAACGAGCTCAAAATATCTTGAAATTTTTATAGGATGCTTCTAACACATAAGAGAATTTCCAGAAGTCACTACACTTCAAAAATATAAGGTTTTACTTGCCCAAACGGGGCCTTGTTTGCAGATCAGTGAATCCGCCAAACATTAAAGTTCTACTGCACAACAGTCTACTTGAAAATTCAATATAAAATCGTTCATTTGGCCACAAGGGATGAGAAATATCAACTTAAAATCCTTAGGATGTCTAGTTTCAATTTCCAAAAGACTAAGCCTTCAAAAGTTACGAATCAAAGCAGAAAAATACTTATACATTTTTCTGCGCAGATTAGATTTTCAAACAAGAGCAGTAGAGTATTAAATCTACCAAAATTACATGCTTCAACGAAAAATTATGAAAAATTTACATAACCATCCTAACATGCTTATCTACAACATATAAAAATTTTAGATTCAAATTCGAAACCTATCATATTCAAACGGACAAATCAGAGCAGTGCAGTTTCATACGTTGCACACGGTTCATTCCAAGCTTCGTTTATTCAAACTCAAAACACCAACACAACAGCAATATACTCGGTTTTCAGCCTTAAACACACTCACATATCATCTATAGCAACCATATGATTATGAAGAACATACATTCCTAAGTCATGTTCTTCCTAGAATGCATATAATCGAGTATAACTTCACAACAAGCATCAAGACCACACAAAATCATATTTGCCATCACTACACTATGAAATCACATAAACATCATCTTCTTCACACCAAGATCAAAGATTGCACCATTTTCTTTCCCCAAACATGCTTCTAAGATATTGAAAAGAAGGAAGAAAAAAGAGAAACGAGGGTTTAGACTTTACACCTAGCCTTCTTCTCCTCCCTCATCTCTTACTCTCGGTTCTCTCTCCTTCTCCTTCCTCCCTCACGGCTGCCCGTTTCTCCGGCTTGACTAGATGGTGGTAGTGGTGGTTCCGATGGTGATAGATGGTGGTAGAAGAAGAAGGGGTTAGGGCTTGAGGAGAAGGTGATTTGCAGAGATGGTGAAAAGTTTCATCTGCAACCTTTTTTTTTAACGTGAATGAAGGGGTGGGGGAATCTCTAGGCAATTAGGAATATCATTACTCTATTTTATTCTGATTGGGGATTACGGAAGGTGATTTGGGAGAATGAAAAAGGGATAATGATTATGTTAGGGAGAAAAATCTAAGCAAAATCTAATCAATTAAAGAAATAAAAAAAAATCTAATTAAACACACGCACACTCACCTACACGGCACACACGCAATACACATTCACTTACCTATATATAATATATATTATTATATTATATAATTTCCTTTTATATAGTATTTCGATTATTCTTCCATTATACGACATTCGTTCATCCGATCAAAGTTTCGATCGAGCATATACGTAGAACTAATTATTTCGGTTTTAACGAGACCAATATCCATATTATTCTATAAATTAATTCTTTTACAAAATTAAATAAACAAACGCTTCATATTTATATTATATATATATAATTTATCTTTTTGATTAATTATTTCTAATTAATCACATTATTGCATAGACGATAATAATATCGACATATTTCACTCGAATAATAAAATATGAATGCTCGTGCTATGCAATGCATATGACGTCTAAATTTTTATGATTTAGACGTATAAAATTTATCGGGAATAAGTGATCTTTCTATTATCTGATTAACTCTCTTTAAATTTTTATATACTTACAACGAAATCTTTAGGCTCGAATTTTCGGGGTTCTACATCCTACCCTCCTTAAAATAATTTCGTCCTCGAAATTACGTACCTTTAACGGGTAAGTCGGGGTAGAGTTCTTTCATCTTGGATTCTAGTTCCCACGTAGCTTCTTCTTGTCCGTGGCGCATCTATTGGACCATGACTAATGGGATTTGCTTATTTCTTAGCACTTGCACTTTCCTATCGAGGATACATTGGGGTCCTTCTTCATAGCTTAAATCTGGGTTAAGATCGAGGTCGTCGAATCGGATAATGTGCTTTGGAACATATATGTATTTTCTCAGTTGAGAAACATGGAAAACATCGTGCACATTTTCTAGACTTGGAGGTAAGGCAAGTTTATAAGCGACTTCCCCAATCCTTTCCAGAATTTTGAAGGGTCCTATGAATCTAGGATGCAATTTACCCCTCTTGCTAAAACGAACTACGCCTTTAGTAGGTGATACTTTAAGAAAAACATTGTCTCCAACTTGGAAACTTAGTTCAGTCCGGCACTCGTCTGCGTATGACTTCTGTCGATCCTGGGCTTCTTTAATCCTCACACGAATTTTCTCAATAATCTCGATCATCTCTTGGACTAATTCCGGTCCTAACATCTTTCTTTCACCAATCTTGTCCCAATGAAGAGGTGATCTACATTTCCTACCATAAAGAGCTTCATATGGCGCCATTCTTATGGTTGCTTGGTAACTGTTATTGTAGGCAAACTCGACTAGTGGTAGATACATCTCCCATTGTCCTCCTTGATCGAGGGTTACAGTTCGTAGCATGTCTTCCAAGGTCTGGATAGTCCTTTCGGACTGTCCGTCAGTCTGAGGATGGTAAGCGGTGCTAAAACGCAAGCACGTTCCCATGGCATTTTGCAGACTTGTCCAAAATTTTGACGTGAACCTTGTATCTCTATCGGAAATGATCATGGCCGGCACACCATGCAGTCGTACTATCTCCTTAACGTACAGTCTAGCTAAACGATCTAAGTTCCATGTCATTTGCACTGGCAAGAAGTGTGCAGATTTGGTTAAGGTATCAACTACGACCCAAATCACGGTGTTTCCATGATTTGATCGAGGTAAGCCTACTACAAAGTCCATCGTGATGCGTTCCCATTTCCATTCGGGTATCTCTAATGGTTGAAGGGTCCCATAAGGTTGTTGGTGTAACGCTTTGACTTGTTGGCAAGCTAAGCATCTCTCAACATATGCAGCTATATCTCTCTTCATGCCTTCCCACCAGAAGTTCTGTTTCAGATCTCGATACATTTTGGTACCGTCGGGGTGGGCAGTATAAGGCGTATCGTGAGCTTCACTCATGATTTCTTCTCTTAAACTAGCATCATCGGGTACACATAATCTTCCTTTGAATGTCAGGGCATTGTCCGGTGCTTCATTATATTCAGACTTGTCATCCGTTCTTGGCTTCAAGCGCATTTTCTCTAGAAACTCACATTGACGTTGAGAACTTATGATCCGATCACGAAGGTCAGGTTTTGCCATAACAGCGGCGATACGACCTTGGATCGTCTCAGGAGGATAAATCTCTTCTATTCTCAACTGCTCTAAATCTCTCACGAGTTCTTTTTCTTTGGTCAACAATGATCCTAGCTTCGATCGAGGTTTTCGACTCAAGGCATCAGCAACGACGTTGGCCTTTCCAGGGTGATAACTAATCGTGATGTCGTAGTCCTTGACTAGCTCAAGCCATCTTCTTTGTCTCATGTTAAGTTCCTTTTGCTCGAAGAAATATTTCAGACTTTTGTGGTCAGTGAATATCTCGCACTTGGCTCCATAGAGGTGGTGTCTCCATATCTTCAGTGCGTGCACAACTGCTGCTAGCTCTAAATCATATGTTGGGTAGTTCACCTCATGTGGTCTTAATTGACGTGATGCATACGCCACTACCCTTCGTCCTTGCATCAGGACACATCCTAAGCCCAATTTTGACGCATCCGTGTACACGATGTACCCTTCATTTCCTTCTGGTATGGTGAGAACTGGCGCTGTCGTTAACTTCTTCTTCAACTCTTCGAAACTGGCCTCACATTCAGGATTCCATTTGAAAGCGGTATCTTTCTTCAGTAGTTGCGTCATTGGTTTTGCTATCTTAGAAAAGCCTTCGATAAATCGCCTATAGTATCCAGCCATTCCTAAAAAGCTACGGACTTCTGTTACAGTAGTTGGAGCTATCCAATTGTTCACAGCTTCGACTTTTGCAGGGTCGACTTTCAATCCCTCGGCTGAAATCACATGGCCTAAGAAAATTACTTGGTCAAGCCAAAATTCACACTTGCTAAACTTGGCATAGAGTAGTTCTGATCTTAAAGTTTCCATCACCATTCTCAAGTGTTCTTCATGTTGCTTGTTATCCTTCGAATAGATGAGTATGTCATCTATGAACACTAACACGAAATTGTCCAAGTATGGGTGAAACACTCGGTTCATCAAATCCATGAATACTGCTGGCGCGTTGGTTAGACCAAATGGCATCACTACAAACTCATAGTGACCGTATCTGGTTCGAAAAGCTGTCTTTGGAATATCCTCTTCCCTGATCTTCAACTGATGATATCCAGATCTCAGATCTATCTTTGAAAAGACAGATGCTCCCTTGAGTTGATCGAATAAATCATCGATTCTTGGCAACGGGTATCTATTCTTGATAGTCAACTTGTTCAATTCCCTGTAATCGATACACATACGAAGTGATCCATCCTTCTTTTTGACGAAGAGAACTGGTGCTCCCCAAGGCGAAGCACTGGGTCTGATGAATCCAAGATTCAATAATTCTTGTAGTTGCACTTTTAGTTCTTGAAGTTCCTTCGGTGCCATCCGGTACGGCGCTTTGGATATTGGTGCTGCTCCTGGTTCGAGGTCTATTGTGAATTCCACTTGTCTATTAGGCGGTAGACCGGGTAACTCTTCTGGAAATACATCGGGGTATTCTCTCACTATCGACACTTCCTCGATTTTTGTCTTGACTTCTGTGTCACCTTCCAAACTAACCAAGAAAGCTTGGCAGTTTCCTTTCCTCAACATCTGGACTGCTTTCATGGCAGAAATTATTGGTATTTGACGTCCAGCTCCGACTCTTGGTCCATAAAATCTTGTTTCTTCTTTTCTGGAAGGTTGAAAGGAAATTTCTCGGTCTTGACAGTGAATCATCGCACTATTGGCCGAAAGCCAATCCATTCCCAATATGATATCGAAATCAAACATATCTACGACATGGAAATTTGCCTTGTGGAGTGATCCTTCTAAGCCTAACTCTATGTTCAAGCACTTATCCTTAGATCTCATAGTTTCTCCTGACGGAAGTAATACTTCTAAGGTTTGACTAGAGCTTACTAGGGTTAGACCTAATTTGTGGCATGCTTCCAAAGATATAAAAGAATGTGATGCTCCAGTATCAAATAAGGCTAAAATTGGTTTTCCAGCAACGTTGATCATACCTGCCAGATTTCCTTGCTTCTGTGCTGCTTCTTGCTGGTTTATGGCATAAGCTCTAGCTACTTGAGGTTGCTTCCCTTTTTGATTGCCTCCTTGATTCTGATTTGGTCTAGGAGGGTTCGGTAGAACTTGCCTTAGTGGAAGTGGTGAAGGATTTTTAGGACAGTTCTTCTTGAAGTGCCCCGGCTGTCCACACTCAAAGCATAAGTTGGTTCCCAATTTGCACTGTCCAGAGTGTTGCTTCTTACATCGGGGGCAAGGTTGTTTTTGCAGTGGAGGTAACGCTTTGAATCCAAGTTGAGGTTTCGACTGGGCATGCTGGTTTGGTCCTTTCCACGGGCCTCTTTCCCTTGGGGTAGTGCTGATTATGACCACGTTGGTTGAAATTCATGTTGTCCCATTTTCTCTTGTGCTCTTGAGTGGAGTGAGCAACTTTTTTCTCTTCCTTGGGCAGGACTGCCTCCATGTTGAGTGCTCAACTAAGCGTATCGGAGTAAGTTAAGCGTCCATGACTAGCTAGAGGTAGTCTAATCTCCGCTCTCAATCCTTGACGAAACCTGAACGCCCTCTTTTCCTCAGTACTCACTAGATGTTGAGCATAACGTGACAGCTGGTTGAATAGTCGATCATATTCAGTCACAGTCTTCGTTTCTTGTTTCAAGTTCCAGAATTCGTTCTCCTTTTGATGACGGTAAGTTTCTGGGATGTACTTTTCGAAGAATTTTTCCTTGAACTGGTCCCAAGTCAGGTCTCTCAGAGTTTCAGGGTTCATTGCGTTCTTTTCAGCTTCCCACCAATGATCAGCTTCGTCAGTCAGCTGGAAAATAGCACAGATGGCCCGTTCATTAGGATTAAGTTCCATGAAGTCGAATATCTTTTCTAGGCTACGTGCCCACTTTTCAGCTTTCGGGGGTTCAGCGAGTCCTCCAAACGTTGGCGGATTTTGCTTCTTAAAGCGAGTCTTGACTCGTTGCTCAGGTGGTGGGGGTGGAGGTGGTGCACGCTCCTCGTGATCCGATTCCTCGTCATGTGGTTCAGGGCCTCCTCGGCCGCCTCCTGGACCACGACCACGACCACGGCCACGGCCTCGACCTTGTCCTCAGCCTCGACCTCGTCCTCTTCCTTGGCCTTGGCCTCGCCCTTGGCCTTGCCCTTGCTCAAACCCTTCTCCTTGTCCTTCCTCAAAGTTTTCTTCATGTTGGTCAGCCATTCTGAAACGGTTTGTAAGTTAAGAAAATGAAAATCCGACTCTCGATTTGTTTGAGGTACGTGCACTTAAAAGAGAAAACTCGAGGTTAAACTATTAGTTGTACGCCTCTCATTATTGCCTTATCATTTTATTTCATTGTCGAATGACTATCATATCTTATTTTGGCTTGTCTATCAGGACTCGTCATTATTATAATAAGATAAAAAAAAACTTTTTCGGCCATAATGTATCGTAAATTGTCTTGTTTGTTCATTTCAATATCATATCATCACATCATATAACATTATAGCATTTCATTTCATATAACATCATAACATTTCACTTCATGTCGATCATATCACATCACATCATAACCTAACATTGCAAAAAGCTTTTCATAACATGTCATACCATAGCATATCACAAGTTTGCCCAAACAAAGGCCCATCATGAAAACTTGCCTCATACAAGAGGTCTCATGTCAACAAAAATGCCTCAAACCGAGGACTTATGAAAACAACATAACCTTAAAAGGAATCATAAACTTGTCAAAATGTGCCATCATAACAACAAAATATGGACTCATGAAGGAAACATAAAAGTGCAACAACATCATCATATCAAAACATGAAATAGTACAACAATAACAACAAACATATCGACTCTCTCTCTCTAACTTTCGTCCTCATTGTCGTCCTCCATTGGCTCCTCCTCCTCTGGGTCCTCCTCCTCTGGGTCCTCGTCAGGGTCCTCCTCGGGATCCTCTTCGTTTGTGAATGAATCTCCGGACGGGTTAGTCTCGAGGCCCTGTCTAGCTCCTCAATCAACCGGTCGAGATCCCTAAGCAACTTTTTCTCCGGCTCCTCCTTCCTTTGAATTTTCTTCTTCACGATGTACTTTGAATACCACATGCTAGGTCCTCGTAAGCAACTGCTAGTCTCATGGGCAGGGGAGTCGGGTAGAGGTGGCTGCTGGGGACAAGGTGGAGAAGTAGGTGCAGCTAAAGGTACATTAGGAGTGTAAGTAGGTGAAGGTGGAAAGGAGCTCGGGGTGTAAGTAGGGGACTCTGGTGTGTAGGAGGGTGAAAGTGGTGTGAACTGAGGTGGGTGAGAGGGACCGCCCTCTTTGTCGTGTCGCCCTTTGGGGGCAATGTGGTCACTGAAGTAGAGATAGTCTGAGTCGGTGTCTGGGTCAACGGTTAAGTCGACAAAAGGCCTCTTCGTCCCGGAGTGAGGCTGGACTGCACTAGGTGCTTGAGGAACAAAAGTAGATCCATCCCTCGCCGGGGAATGGATCCTAAGAGATGGAAGTGGGTGTTGAGGTTGCACATGAAAATCAGCTGGGAAGATTGGAGGGATATAACCCGGGGGTGGTTGAGGTATCGGGTCGTACGGGCCTGGGGCAGGTGGTCCTACCGGATCTTGAATCCAGCGAATTATGATCAGTAGGGATAGGTCATTTAGGCTTGCCATTGGCCGACATTGAAGGCCCTCCATCTTCATCAATTCTAACTCTTGTCTTGTCCAAACGCCCCAATTCAAGGGCAACCAATAGACCATGATTCTACAGCTTTCGTAATTTGTCCAGCGACCTCCTCCAACTAGGCGACTCTCTTCCAGGAAACGGGTCACGAACTGTCCCACTGACTCATCCGGGTACCTCCGGATAGCATGGAAACGCTGCAAAAGCTCATCGTAGGCTGGTCCGGGGTATCCTGCCATCTACAAGGACAAAATAAAAAGAGTGGTTCTATTAGTACATATCTTACAGTGAAAATCTTAAAACAACTAAGTTCAGGACTGTAGTTTAGGTTCGGTTTGGGTCCTCTCAACGATTGTTCTAAGAGGTTCCGACCTATACAATTTAGTCCCGGTGCACACTCGTCAGTCAACTCGGGATTCCTATCCCAACTCGTGACTGTAAACGATCATCGAATGTTGGCGGCCCTCATACGAACGAATTTGCGCAAAAGAAATAAAATTACACGTAATTTGAGTAAGTAAACATGTATTGGCACACATAGCATGATATGAGCATAGTATATGCAAGGGTAAAGTTCATGAGCATGAATTCAAATATCAAACATAGCAATTTAATAACCCACGTAAGAGTTCAAGTATAACTTTCCTTTTTTTTTTCAACCGACATGGAGGGATGGAAGGGATGTCATGAGAAACTTAGCATTGAACTTTAAGAGTTCCTGAATTTGGTTGGTTTATATCTATTGACTCTAAGTAGAAAGAATGATTAAGGCTTCTAGGGCTCAGAGCGAACGAACTGCTCTGATACCATGTCAGAGAGTTCCTAAAACAGTTAACGGTTCGAACCATAGAGCATCTCACATTCTTGGGTTACCACCCGATTCAATTAGAGGGGAGCCACTCCCTCCAACCGAACCGTCATAACTTCATGTGTACACTACCTTGGCTTATACGGAGCACAAGGCCGATCGTATTATAAAACTTTCAACATAGGTAAACCACAAGCAATTGAGCATAAAACATTTAGCATGCATATCACACTTTGAAAGCATTGGGTTTAATAACCCTAAAGTTACCTCAGTGGGAGTTTGTAATCCCACAGTTTGAAGATAGAAACCCACCTTGGTTCAAGTTCGTTTGACTAGTCCTCGAATTAGGGATTGCTCGGTCCTACAAGAGTTGTCTTAAACACTTAGGTTCACAAGCATAAAAGTGTCTAAAGTCTTAGCATCCTAAGTCAAGCTTATTCCCGAGTTATAACATGTATGTCATGCATGTTGTGTAACGTGAGTCACATAGATGTCTTATGCATACTATATACTTTTCATCACATCATATTAATTCATGTACACTTGATTAATCGCTTATCTCATGTCATATGATCACACTTTAAAACATGTAAGATATTCATTTGACTATTGAATACATAACAATTATTCAATTGACTTAGATCATTTTAATCGATTAATTAAGAATTAATTAATTATTAAAGGCATATAATTAATTAATAATTAATTATTAAAGATATATAAATTAATTAATAAAGAATTAATTAATTAATTAAGGGATATAATTAATTAATCAATAATTAATTATTAAATGTATATAATTAATTAATTATTAATTATTAAATACATATAATTAATTAATTAATAATTAATAATTAATTAATTAATTAAGACATATAATTAAAGTATCAATTAACAAATTATTATAGAATTAATTATTAATAATAAATAATAAATAATTAATTATGCATAAATAATAATAATAAACATTAATCATATAATATACAACTTCACATTTAATTACATATAGATATGGACTAAGGGTCCATATCACACATAACAAGTCATATTGGACTATCATAATTACATTAACTATATAAGACTAAGCCCATTTCATATTTCTTTTTATTAACTTAGGATAGTCCAATCCAACAATATTATAACAACATAGGTCCAATTTTATGTTACTAGGCTCCTTCAATTTTAAAGAATATAGCCCATTTTTAAAATAAATCCGGACCCAACCGAAATCAATTCAAAAGCCCACAATATTTTAATTCGAGCCCGAACCACATAGCCCACACACACAATTTATTAAGTTGGCCCAAGTACATACAAATCTGAAAACTTTGGCTCATTGGCCCAAGTCCAATTCATTATATAACACATTGGACTCATACACTATAATAAGTTGGGCTTAACATATTGTCTAGGCCCAACCGAATCTTTTTCTTTACTCATTCATAAAGTGATATTTGGCCCAATATCTCTAGAGTTCTCATAAAAATAATAAGTCCAACAACATTAGCCCGATTTTAATAATTAATCGCTTAGCACACAATATAACTTCTTATATTCATTAATTAATTCATAAATGATCACTTTAACTTATAAAAATGTTATAACATGTCTTAATATGAAATTTGGTCATATTTTTACCCAAAAACCGAAATTAACATAAAATAACACATAATTCATTTTCTGCAGATTTTTCTTCAAGACGATCATCACCGTAAATTCCGATTAAAATAGTAAAAGAGCTCAAAATATTTTGAAATTTTTATAGGATGCTTCTAACACATAAGAGAATTTCTAGAAGTCACTACACTTCAAAAATATAAGGTTTTACTTGCCCAAACGGGGCCTTGTTTGCAGATCAGTGAATCCGCCAAACATTAAAGTTCTACTGCACAACAGTCTACTTGAAAATTCAATATAAAATCGTTCATTTGGCCATAAGGGATGAGAAATATCAAATTAAAATCCTTAGGATGTCTAGTTTCAATTTCCAAAAGGCTAAGCCTTCAAAAGTTACGAATCAAAGGAGGAAAATACTTATACATTTTTCTGCGCAGATTAGATTTTCAAACAAGAGCAGTAGAGTATTAAATCCACCAAAATTACATGCTTCAACGAACAATTCTGAAAAATTTACATAACCATCCTAACATGCTTATCTAAAACATATAAAAAGTTTAGATTCAAATTCAAAACCTATCATATTCAAATGGACAAATCAGAGCAGTGCAGTTTCATACGTTGTACACGGTTCATTCCAAGCTTCGTTTATTCAAACTCAAAACACCAACACAGCAGCAATATACTCGGTTTTCAGCCTTAAACACACTCACATATCATCTATAGCAACCATATGATTATGAAGAACATACATTCCTAAGTCATGTTCTTCCTAGAATGCATATAATCGAGTATAACTTCACAACAAGCATCAAGACCACACAAAATCATATTTGCCATCACTATACTATGAAATCACATAAACATCATCTTCTTCACACCAAGATCAAAGATTGCACCATTTTCTTTCCCTAAACATGCTTCTAAGATATTGAAAAGAAGGAAGAAATAAGAGAAACGAGGGTTTAGACTTTATACCTAGCCTTCTTCTCCTCCCTCCTCTCTTACTCTCGGTTCTCTCTCCTTCTCCTTCCTCCCTCACGGATGCCCGTTTCTTCGGCTTGACTAGATGGTGGTGGTGGTGGTTCCGATGGTGATAGATGGTGGTAGATGGTGGTAGAAGAAGAAGGGGTAAGGGCTTGAGGAGAAGGTGATTTGCAGAGATGGTGAAAAGTTTCATCTGCAACCTTTTTTTTTTTTAACGTGAATGAAGGGGAGGGGGAATCTCTAGGCAACTAGAAATATCATTACTCTATTTTATTCTGATTGGGGATTACGGAAGGTGATATGGGAGAATGAAAAAGGGATAATGATTATGTTAGGGAGAAAAATCTAAGCAAAATCTAATCAATTAAAGAAATAAAAAAAACTCTAATTAAACACACGCACACTCACCTACACGGCACACACGCAATACACATTCACTTACCTATATATAATATATATTATTATATTATATTATTTCCTTTTATATAGTATTTCGATTATTCTTCCATTATACGACATTCGTTCATCCGATCAAAGTTTCGATCGAACATATACGTAGAACTAATTATTTCGGTCTTAACGAGACCAATATCCATATTATTCTATAAATTAATTCTTTTACAAAATTAAATAAACAAAAGCTTCATATTTATATTATATATATATAATTTATCTTTTTGATTAATTATTTCTAATTAATCACATTATTGCATAGACGATAATAATATCGACATATTTCACTCGAATAATAAAATATGAATGCTCGTGCTATGCAATGCATATGACGTCTAAATTTTTATGATTTAGACGTATAAAATTTATCGGGAATAAGTGACCTTTCTATTATCTGATTAACTCTCTTTAAATTTTTATATACTTACAACGAAATCTTTAGGCTCGAATTTTCGGGGTTCTACAAATAGTCTCAAGAAAGTATAAGCACTCAAACAATAAAACAAAGGGCGCCTTCTCACAATGTTGATGTCGAATATATATAGGTTTGAAACCCTAGATCTCTTCTCCATCATGTATATCTTCTTAGATCTTCTTTCCTTGTGAGGATAAGGCTTGGAGAACACGTCTGATATCTGCTTGATAAGTATCTTGTCCGCATCTATCATAATCATGGAAATGATCCCACAAAATCCGTGCAGATAAGGAAAGTCTCTGCCAGACTGTTCCAGGTTCCCTTGGCACAGACTGAAGCACACATAACAGAGTTTGTTATACTCAGCGGCTTCAACACTTCAGCTGTACTTTTGGCTACATAAACTTTGTCAACATCTTTGAGCAGCTATGCCTCATATCCAACATAACTATCTAACAAACTTGCTAACTAATTTTGTAATTAACTCTGACTTTTCAATGTTGACATGGCCACACTAACGTGGATACATAACTTAATCCAATACACTCCAAACAATATCAAACTTTTTCCAGATTAGCAAGATTTAACTTGCTTCGCAGCAAACAAAACCTGGTTTCACCTAAAGGTTTGGTGAAGAGGTCTGCAATTTGATCTCTGAAGGAACAAACCCAACCTCCACAGTGCCATCTATCACTTTCTCTCGAACATAATGTACATCAACCTCAATATGTTTGGTTCGAGCATTAAAAACTGGATTAGCAGCAAGAGCAATTGCACTGGTATTGTCACTTCATATCTTATGAGGCGATGTAAGAGATATTCCCAACTCAGAACACAAAGTATGTAGCCACACAACATCTGTAGTAGCATTTGGTAAACTTCTGTACTCGGATTCAACACTGATTCTGAGACCACATCTTGTTTCTTTACAGACCAAGTGAGTAAATTTTCAGCAAAGAAGATGCAGTGACCACCTATAGATCTTCTATCATCAACACAACTAGCCTAATCTGCATCTGCAAAGCTTATGACTGTAGATGAAGAAGTAGGGTGGAAGTAAAGTCTGAGAGAGGTTGAGCCTTGCAAATAACGAAGCAATCTCTTGCAGGCTGCCCAATGATGATCAATAGGAGCATATAGAAACTGACTCAGTTTATTAACTGAAAAGACAATGTAAAGCCTTGTGAGAGTGAGATATTGCAAGGCACATACTGTGCTTCTATATAATGTAGGATCAAAGAAAGGTTTTCCCACATCTTTGGAAAGCTTATAGTAGCTGTCATAGGTGCAGGACATGGCTTGCAATTCACCATATTGGTTTTGACAAGCAGATCATGAATGTATTTATGTTGGCAAAGAGAACAACTACCATTTTGTCTCTGAACTTCCACACCCAAAAAATAATACACATTGCCAAGATTTTTCATAGAGAACTTGGCATGAAGAGTATCAATTATGAAACTCACTTCAGTAGAATCATCACCAGTAACTAAGATGTCATCCACATAGACTAGAATTAAGGTGAGAGAGGAATTTGTTCTTTTGAAAAACAAGGAGAATTCAAAGTCTGACCTTGTGAACCCCATGGAACAGATTTCACTCCTGGGGGTATCATACTAGGCTCGAGAAGCTTGTTTAAGACTATAAATGGCCTTATTTAGCTTGCAGACATAATCAGGATTCTTAAAGTTTACAAAACCTGCAAGCTGCTCCATGTAAATAGTATCAGTAAGCTCCCCAATAAGAAATGCATTGTTGACATTTATTTGTTGAATACTCCAACCTTTTGTATCTGCTAGAGAAAAGACCAATCTAATAGTTGTTGGTTTAACCACTAAACTGAAAGTTTCTATAAAATCCACACCAGCTAATTGCTCAAAACCCCTAGCAACCAACCTAGCTTTTAACTTGTCCAATGTGTCATCTGAATTCAATTTCACCCTGAAAACCCACCTATTGTTTATCACCTTTTGATCTGAACTAGGTGGAATGAGAGTCCATGTTCCTTTACCCAAAATAGCATCAAATTCTTTCTTCATAGACTCAAACTAACCTGGATGTTGAATAGCTTCATCTATATGCAATGGTAAAGCAGGAATATCTGTGGAGGGTTTAGTAGTGACAGAGAGAGTTTGGGAGAAGTAATAACCACGTAATAAACTTTGGGTTTGTGAATCCCATTTCTGGATCTAGTTGTCATAGAATGAGCATTGGTAGGTGGTGGAGATGAATGAACAGAAGAAGATGAAAAAGATGATGCAGGAGATGTAGATGGAGAAGAAGAAAATGGTGACAGGGATGAAGATGAAAATGATAATGAATGTGCATATGAAGAAGAGCTGGAAGATGAAGGAGGTGATGGAGGAGGAGATGCTGGACCAGGAATGGGATCTGTAAAGAGAGGAAACGAAACAGAAACATTAGAACTAGTTAAAGATTCTGAACCTGTAGAAAACAGATCTTCATATGGAAATTCAAGTTCATTAAATTTGACTGTATCTGCTATGTAAATTCTGCCTGTGGAACTGAGACATTTGTAGCCTTTGTGATGACTATTATACCCTAAAAACACACATTTGGCTGATTTGAATTGAAGTTTATGATCATTGTATGGTTTGAGAAAAGGAAAACAAGTACAACCAAACACTTTGAGGTTTGAATACAAGGGTGGGGATTTGTATAAAACTTGATAAGGTGACTGCATATTTAAGCTCAAGGTTGGTAATTTGTTAATGAGATATGTAGCTGCTTCAAAAGCATGCCACCAGAATTGAAGTGGAATAGAAGCCTGAGCCAGAAGAGTAAGTCCAACATCAGCTATATGTTGATGTTTTCTTTCAGATCATCCATTTTGTGTATGAATGAGAGGTCAAGGATATTGAAAATGGACCCCTAGTTCTTGAAAGAAAGGAACCAAGCTTCTATATTCACCTCCCCAATCAAATTTAATTGATTGAATTGTACAAGAAAACTGACATTTGACCATTTGGAAAAATTGTTTAACAATAGTAGTAGTTTCAGATTTCAGAGTTAAAGGATAAATCCAAGTGAATCTACTATAGTCATCAATAAAATGTATATAATATTTGTGACCAGTAGCTGTGACAGTGTGCAGGGCCCAAAGGTCAGAATGGATTAACTGGAAAGGTTTTGTAGTTTTTAATGGCTGAGAAACATGAAGAGTTTGATGTAGCTTTCTTAAACTACAAGCATCACAGAAATCTACAGTAGAAAGTTTTGTAGAAACATTCATCAATTTAAGAACATGAGCCAAAACAGAAGATTGAGGATATCCCAACCTCTGATGCCAAGTATTTATTTCAGTAGAAGTCTTGGAAACTTGATTACAAGAGAGTGTAGCATTACAAGAAGCAACATAATCTTGACTAGTATCATTACAAGAACTAGTGCATACAGAAACAGGTTCAGTAGTAGTACTAGTGGAAACAAGAAAACAAGCACCATTATGAGACTTGGAAGAAGAGGAACGAACTGAATGAACACAAAGCTGAGAGAGATCAAGCTGATAGAGTCCCTGATGCAGATTGCCCTTCAGCAGAGTCTTGCTGGATCTCTTGTCCTTCACAAGACAACAATCCTCATGAAATTCAAACCAAACTTTGTTATCTTTTGTAAACTGGGATATACTAATGAGATTCTTAGTAATTTGAGGAACTAGCAAGATATTATTCAGAAGAAGAGAAGTATTAGAAGAATAAAATGAAGGAGGAATAGTTGTAGAGCCAACAAAGTTAATAGGAATTGACTTACCATTGCCGATAGTGAGAGATTCAGATTCGGTGTATGGTATGGAAACTTGAAGATTATGACGAAGCCGTCGTTTAGCCTCGTGCAAATAATATTTGTTTTCTCATTTTTCCTAACAGGCAAGTAGCCAGTAGCAAGTAGAGGTCGATCCCATGAGGAATTGGTGTAGTCTTCTCTTCGGTGTCACTAAAGTAGTGGATTTTCACTGTAACTCGAAACTGAAATCGAAACAAGAAACTTATCAAATAACAAAAGTACTTGGATTGGATTTGAATCATTGATCCTAATTACTTCACTCGTTCATCGGTGCAAGAATATTCAATTACAATCTTTTATCACTTGGTTTTAAGCAAAGATTAATTCATGCCCTAATGGTCACGAAGTCACAACATGAATACTCTAAGCCTTTATCTATCAGATTAAATAGATCTCGACCAGAAGGCAAGATCCCTTCTGTTGATCAATACAGTCACGAAGACACTTCAGCAACTGTATTGCCCAACATGCATTAAGAACAAATCAGACCCAAGATAGCCAAGAGGTAAGTCAATACCGACTGCTCTCCAACACTAATTACCTTTTTGGGCACGAGAGACTCTCTCGAGTTGTATCCCCATATCTACTATTGCCTTAATCTCAATATCTAATTGGTGTACAAGCAATTATCAATTTTGACCAAGAACTAATTATTAGACCTAAGTGTTTCGGGAATAAAAATCATGCAACGAACTAAACCGATTAGACCTCACGAGTTCAAACAAAGTAATTAGATTCAAATCATCTACTTCAATCCAAGCAAAGGAATTTAGTTAGACATAACAATAAAAGAAAGCACAAAGGAAATTAAAGTAAACATACTTGAATAAATTCTGTAAAGAAAACTGATCAACAGTGAAGTCAACAACGTAGGTCTTGGTCAACAGCCAACAATAGAAATCTAAAGTAAAATACTAAAAACGAATCTAATTTAAGAATTCTCGAAACTTAAATGCAAACTAACTAAGAACTAATAAAAGACAATATGAAAGTGGTGGTGGTCGTCGTAGGTGGTGTGTAAGTCGTCCAAGGTCGTCCATATATATATAGGCGAAGAAATTAGGGTTAAGATAGATTCCTTGTTGGTAAAGGACTCTTTCCATGCATATCCGTCTCTTTCCTTGTATGGATTGCTGGGGATTTATTTTCTTCTCATGGTAGATATCTCCTAAATCACGTTCAATTAAGATAAGGAAAGAAAAGTTTCCATCCTTATCCTCTTTCTTGTAGAAGAAGAAATTTGCCGCTGCTCCGACTCATATCTTGACTTCAATGTCTGCATCCGGTATCACTTCCCATGTTGACCAAGATCTTGGCTCATCCGGGTACTCTGTCTGTTGGCTTCAAGAATATGGGGAAGTGCTTCCTGACTTGTAGATTGAATAAAACGTTGTTGCCCAGCTACAAGCTTCCAGCCCTATGCCCATTTGCATTGTATCGCCATCTCAGCATCTCAACAACAGATTTTCACTGATTTTGTCCAAGATCCACTGTGATGTGTTTCTTGCCCCAACATCATATAAACAAGTTTTCTGTCGGTTTTTGCCCAACATCTATCCTGTAATGCCCTGCACATACTTTCTCGACTTTGTGTCCTCCCAAACATATATTGACTTGAAAAGACTCAAAACACAAGGCAAAAACATAAGAAAAATGAATACACATTTGGGTTCATCACACCCACACACTTGAATCACACTTGCCCTCAAGTGTGCAATTGCAATGATTTTGCCAAGATTAAGACACGGAAAAGACAAATCAAGAACACAGACTCAAAACACAAGTCAACAAGTTAGTCAAAACAGTGTACAAAATATGCAAAGAGATATAGCCATCAGATAAGTCAAGATAGAGTTATTGAGTGACAAGGGAATCCTCACCAGCACTCATCTCTCAAGTGTATAGGGTTAAGTGCATACGCTCTTGACCAACATCAACAATATTTTTCCATAGGCTTGCCTGCCCTCTACATCTCTACTTTTTTTTGAACAAAATTGAAATTACTTATCCTTAGGACTTTATTGGGTTGTAACATGGCTTAAGGCAAAAGGTAGGATAATTTGGAATTTGGCTATGTCAAGAACTCAGTTCTTGGGTAACAAGGATGCCCTAGATTCCATACTCCTCTCAAACACAACATTGGGCCTAACACACTTATTATTTTTTTATTTAGGACTTAGTAGCTCATATATATTTTTCTTTTTTTCCTTTTTTTTCTTTTTTTTTACTAAGTCGTTAACCCAACACCTCTAATCTAGGTGTTATCGCCAAACAACAGCTATCCAAACATTTTCCTTTCATCCCTTTCTTCCTCTAAACCTGAGTTCTTGACCAGGAAGACTATTAAATTCAGGCTCATATAAGTGAATAGAAAGAATTCGATCCAAGCTCAAGGGGGCTAGACAAAGGATAAACGTTTAGGTAGGAAATTTTAGGCCATGGGCTATATGAACAAAACTTGCCTATTTCATCAAAGTAATTTCATCCAAGTTACATAAAACTTCAACAAGAGTTGCAGACAAGTTTTAGATAAACTTGTCTTATTAGTCATTATCACACAAGAAAGAAACAAACACTGCATATGCATAAGGCAGTCAACAGCTCAAATCCTCACGATTTTTGCTCAAAAACTCATTCCGTCATACCTATCTACATACGACAATCTTGACATACATATCAACATACCTATCTTGACCTACCATATCAACATACTGATCAACAACTTTTAAAAACACATTTTAACAGACCAACATCCCAACACCCACACACTTTGCCTTCGGCAAAGTCATAAAATGTAGGGCAAAACAGACACCAAAACCATTTTGACTCAATAAACCAACAACGACCCCACCCACACACTTTGTTTTCAAAAAAGTGGGTAAGGTTTTGACCAAAAAAAAAACTCAATAAAATCAAAAGACACAACAAAACAAAACAAAATAAAAAACAAAACCTAAACTAAAACACAAGGGAAGAAACAAGAATCAAGAAAAAAAAGTATGTCAAAACACCTGGATGTTTCGTGGACAAAATACGTGTTGCGAGCAAAATGAGTAGCTTGGACGGTCACCATATGTGTTGCTCAACTTCTTCCATTCTGGTCAAGATTCCAAGGTTCGCGACTCCTTATTTCTTGGGCAAAGCAGGTGTAGATCCTGCCCAACACTCATAGTTATTGGAAAAGAAGTGTTACATGCATGTTTTGCCTTCTTCTAGTGACACGTTGAGCAAGAATGAACTCTTTGTGTGCGGAAACAATCCCCTTCAGTTAGCCCAGGCCGCTGTCGTAGATGTCGTCCAGAGACAGCAGACTTCCTCTTGCCCTTGACAATGATTCTGGGCAAGAAGGCCGTGCTGGTGGTATTGCCTTCGCTTTTGATTGTCATCCCAATCTTGCTCTGTTGCCCAAGCTCCTGCACATCATGAACAAACCATACCTTCTACGAAAATACTACCTAATCTAGGAATTAAATAAATAATAAAAACTTAAATAAATCAAAAGAAAAAGATAATACCAGGTTGCCTCCTGGTTAGCGCCTTGGTTAATGTTGTGGGCACGACGTGGGACTCATTTAGTGTTCCTCAAAGTCAAGGAGATCTAAAGCCTCCTTTTGACAAACATTGTTCCCATAGTATGAATCATTTTTCTTGATGATCCGATCACGAGCTTTCTTCATCTTTTTCTTTTGAGGCCATGCTTGCATATCCAACTTCTTCATAGCATGGTCGGGTTGCTCCACACCTAAATATCTCTTGGCCTTGCGAGTGATCTTCAATTCATTATCTTGAACAGACTCCTCTTGGGCAAAATCCTTGGTTCCGCCCTCTTGATCAAGATCATCAATACCAGTCTGTTGCTCAAGATCCTCCTTAGTTGGCTCAATAATGTCAATGCACCTGACCATCTCAATATCATGGTGTTGCCTTTGTGTGTTGTAAGCATCAAACGTGACAACTTCTCCCACAAACTCACATGATAATCTTCCCGTCTCACAATCGATCTAGGTTTTGGCCGTCTTCAAGAATGGTCTCCCTAAAAGCATCATTGGGCTTTTGCCCGACAGCCTTCTCGTGTCCAAGACATAAAAATCTGTAGGGAATATAAGATCCCCTACCTTGACCAAGACATCTTCCACGAGTCCATCGGGCCACATCATTGACAAGTCCGCCAATTGAATCACAACTCGAGTAGGATTTAACGGTCCTATCATCATCTCATCGTACATTGAATTGGGCATGACGTTGATGGATGCGCCCAAGTCAAGCATGGCTCTTGGAATATTGGTTGTTCAGATTGTGCACGGTACAGAGAACATACCCGGATCTCAACACTTCATGGGCAAGAACTGGTTCATTATTGCCGAGATGTTCGGTGACCAAAATGTAGTCGGCAGAGGTCGATTAATTTCCACCTTCTTCAAGCTTTGAAATATGTTGGGCATCTTCTGCTGCTCCTTATCTCGGGCAAGTCTGGGAGGATACGAAGGATGTTGCCTATAAGTCGAGGCACTAGTCCTCTTGCCCAACACTTTTTCTCTTTCGGCGTTGAGTTCATCATTTAATTCCTCCGCATCAGCTGACTCCATGCTTACTTCAGTAATCTCCATAACTTTTTTTGTCGGCTCCCGATTGGTCTCTTCTTGGGCAAGAAGTCTCTCACTTTTGTCCTCCACCAACTTTGCTAATGCTTGAGAAATATGTGATAGTTGAGCCATGATGTTGGTCGTGTTGCCCTTGGTCTCGGTCTGGAAATCCTCAAAGTCCTTAAGCAACTTCTGATTCTCTTGGGCCATACTATCAATGGTCTCTTTCACATAATATCCTCTGTTTTGGTCACGATGTGGGGGTACATATGGTTGTTGCTGTTGAGCAAGTTGTGGAGGTTGCCGGTGTTGAGCAGTCTGTTGAGATCACTGGTGTTGAGCAGGTACTGGACAGTTGTTGCTCAAGTTCCTATTCTGCCCAAATTCATAATTGTTGCTCAGATTGGGCACAACCCTGTGTTGCCCATTACCACCTTGCAGTAGCCCAAGACTGTTGACTTCCTCTTGTTTAAACCAATTTGGGCATTGGTCAGAAGCATGGGTCATGGCATGGCATACCTCGCACTTCTTGACAACTTTCTTGACTTATCTCTCGCCATCAACCTTCTTGCTCAACAACTTCATTTTGGCATCCATCTTGGTCATGAACTCCTTCATGGTGTTGACCTACAAGTCTGAATTTCCATCTCCTCCATATGAAGCACTCCTCGGGATATCATCATCGTCTCTCGACTCCATAGGAAACATATCAATGATTTCTCCTCCACATGCCACATTAATCCATCTTCTTTCTAAAGGTCGTAAACCTGTCATAAAAATAATCAATGAGGTCAATATCCATAATACGGTGTTGAGGACACCTCACGATCATCTCCTTAAACCTCTCATGATAGTCGTAGAGCGACTCATCAGCTCTCATCTTGATCGTGGTGATGGTCTTCCTTACACTTTGGATTCGAGCAACAGGGAGGTACTTGTTGAGGAATTTCTTTTGCAATTGCTTCCATGTTTCGATGCTCTCCTCGAGCATGGTATATATCCACTCACGCGCCCCATCATGTAGAGAGAAAGGAAACGTGAGCAACCTCACATAGTCTGGAAACCGGTCTTGGGCATCAGCATTTTCACCCTGATTTTGGACAGGAGATTGAGTGCTCAGAACAGTGCTACATGCCATCTCAAAGTCTTGAAGATGCCGTTACGGATCCTCCCCTGAATGATTGCTGAACTTGGGCAAAATCTGAATCAATAAGTACTTTAGTTCCTAATTTCCAGTGATCTTGGGCAACTTGATACTCGAAGTCCTGATGCCCACGTTGTTGCCCGAGAACATCAACTCACAAATGGTCTTCTCCGCCATTCTTCAAAGAATCCTTCACTCTCTAGATCAGAGTAAGGATCGTCTCGCTCAAATCTCTCTTTTTGAAGATCAAACTATCTTGGAACCAACTCCCCGGCAACGGCGCCAATTTGACGAAGCCGTCGTTTAGCCTCGTGCAAATAATATTTGTTTTCTCCTTTTGCCCAACAGGCAAGTAGCCAGTAGCAAGTAAAGGTCGATCCCACGAGGAATTGGTGTAGTCTTCTCTTTGGTGTCACTAAAGTAGTGGATTTTCACTGTAACTCGAAACTGAAATCTAAACAAGAAACTTATCAAATAACAAAAGTACTTGGATTGAATTTGAATCATTGATCCTAATTACTTCACTCGTTCATCGGTACAAGAATATTCAATTACAATCTTTTATCACTTGGTTTTAAGCAAAGATTAATTCATGCCCTAATGGTCACGAAGTCACAAAATGAATACTCTAAGCCTTTATCTATCAGATTAAATAGATCTCGACCAGAAGGCAAGATCCCTTCTGTTGATCAACACAGTCACGAAGACACTTCAGCAACTGTATTGCCCAACATGCATTAAGAACAAATCAGACCCAAGACAGTCAAGAGGTAAGTCAATACCGACTGCTCTCCAACACTAATTACCTTTTTGGGCATGAGAGACTCTCTTGAGTTGTATCCCCATATCTGTTATTGCCTTAAAATCAATATCTAAATGGTGTACAAGCAATTATCAATTTTGACTAAGAACTAATTATTAGACCTAAGTGTTTTGGGAATAAAAATCATGCAACGAACTAAACTGATTAGACCTCACGAGTTCAAACAAAGTAATTAGATTCAAATCATCTACTCCAATCCAAGAAAAGGAATTTAGCTAGACATGACAATAAAAGAAAGCACAAAGGAAATTAAAGTAAACATACTTGAATAAATTCTGTAAAGAAAACTGATCAACAGCGAAGTCAACAACGTAGGTCTTGGTCAACAGCCAACAACAGAAATCTAAAGTAAAATTCTAAAAATGAATCTAATTTAAGAATTCTCGAAACTTAAATGCAAACTAAGTAAGAACTAATAAAAGACAATATGAAAGTGGTGGTGGTCGTCGTGGCTGGTGTGTAAGTCGTCCAAGGTCGTCCATATATATATAAGCAATGAAATTAGGGTTAAGATAGATTCCTTGTTGGTAAAGGACTCTTTCCATGCATATCCGCCTCTTTCCTTGTATGGATTGCTGAGGATTTATTTCCCTCTCATGGTAGATATCTCCTAAATCATGTTCAATTAGGATAAAGAAAGAAAAGTTTCCATCCTTATCCTCTTTCTTGTAGAAGAAGAAATCTGCCGCTGCTCCGACTCACATCTTGACTTCAATGTCTGCATCCGATATCACTTCCCATATTGACCAAGATCCTGGCTCCTCCGGGTACTCTATCTGTTGGCTTCAAGTATATGGGGAGGTGCTTCCTGACTTGTAGATTGAATAAAACGTTGTTGCTCAACTACAAGCTTCCAGCCCTATGCCCATTTGCATTGTATCGCCATCTCAGCATCTCAACAACAGATTTTCACTGATTTTGCCCAAGATCCACTGTGATGTGTTTCTTGTCCCAACATCATCTAAACAAGTTTTCTGCCGGTTTTTGCCTAACATCTATCCTGTAATGCCCTGCACATACTTTCTCGACTTTGTGTCCTCCCAAACACATATTGACTTGAAAAGACTCAAAACACAAGGCAAAAACACAAGAAAAATGAACACACATTTGGGTTCATCAGATTAGCCATGTTATTTGTGACATGATTCGTGGCACCACTATCAACATACCACATTCCTTCTTCTGCATCATAGTCAATGTCACCAGCATTCTATAGATCAATGAGATAGGCTTGAGGAGTTGCAGTTTGATTTGTAGTTTGAGGATCAGGACCTGTAAAACTAACATCAAAGTGCTTGTAATATTTCAGTGCAACATGGCCAGGGCAACTGCAGAGTTGACAAACCACAGAAGATTTTCCAAAAGGTTTGAAGAAGTTAGATCTACCACCACCCCAACCTCTGTAGCCTCTACCTCCTCTCCGTACAAAGTCAGCTACTGGATTAGAGAAATTGTTGGAAGTCTGTTGCAGACGGATTTCATGAGATTGAAGAGCATATTGCTGCTCTTGAAGGTTAGGCGCTTCAGATCGATGCATGAGATTAACCACAACAGATTCATATTCTGCACCAAAGCCAGAGAGAATGAAATCACCAAGCTCTTCATCAGTTATGACATTACTAGTCATCAACCGACAGATTTCCCTTCTTTTGAGAGTGAAGCATTTTCTTCAATTAAAGAAAATGAGCTCGTGATTGTGACTGGAATAACTGCTTCAGAGTGTTCCTGTCATAGCCTGAATTCTGGCGTATAAACACGACAAGAATCCATTGGACAGTGAGGTAAAACCTCGAATGAAAACATAACTCGACAAGGGATCGTGCTCGGGAACAAGGGAATATAGATTGAAAGCGATAACAAATAGAACATGCTTTCAATTCTAAACTCAAATAAACGAGCATTGAAATATAATTCAAGTGTCGAAGGCAATTAAAATATCTCAATCCAAGTAAAGTAGAATAAAGTAGAAAAAGGAAACAGTTTTCGAGCATCTAGCTCATTGTATCGACACAATCATCAGAGTAATAGTTTGAGAATTCAAATAAACACAGTTGTTTATAGCACCAGAATAATAATCTTAAGTCCCACAATTACATATATGAAGATATGCAATTGCAAGTTTAAACCAAAAGAGAGACTCGACTTCAAACACACAACACACCGTCGAGCAACTTCCGCCACCATCATCCATGCTAACCTGCACGTTTAGAAATACATGCAGGGTTGAGTACTTCGTACTCAGTGAACACATGCCAAAATAATTTAAAACTTTGCTCGATAAAGCTATATAATTGAACTTGTCTTGCCACTGCATCACAAGTGTTAGTACAGTTTAAAACGTTTAACTTGTGCATGCAAAAATCTTTTCTTTTCTTGAAACGACTGCGCAGTCAATATATATAATTTGAATAGCAGGTATGAATCAATCTACCACATAATCTCGTGTGTCGAGAAGTAGGCTTCTTTCTCAAACACTGTGACTGGCCTAACCCAAGCAAGGCTCACAGTCACTTCAAACAAATAACCACATGTGTTCCTGTCTCACACAGGATATTAACAACTCAAGTAGATGATTAAACATACCAAAACTCAGATAAAACAACAAGTCAATTAATTTTAAAAACTCACATAATATGATAATAATAATCACATTCATCACTTTATTTCGGTTGAAAAGCCCACCTGACTGCAAAAGGGTTTGGTCGAGGTAGCTTCCTATTTTCTTCTTGTCTACTTCTCAAATGCACTCGTTCCTTCAAAAATAACATCTAATAAGGACGAGTCGACTTTCTAAATACAAAAACGAGTTCTAACGCTCGGTTAAAGGACTTATACTTGACTCGGGTTTCTTAACTTATCTCGACTGTCTAACTCGATCTTTCTCGATTTCTCGATTCTAACTTGACTCGGGAATATAACTTGACTCAACAACATCCAATCAATTTAATAATTAAATAATGCACAATATCAAGAAAACACTATTCACGTCACACATCTCGTTTTTCTCGATTTCTCGAGTCAAACGAACTAAGAAAATTAAGAGATTAATTCTCGAGTTATAATATCACAATTCATTCACATACAGACTTTCACATCAGAAATCAAACATTCACAGATAGGTAAACGATCGACTTCGATAAACAGATGGAAAAAGAAAATTTTTACAAATATAATAAAATATTCTAGAAAAATTCTAGAAAATCAAATAAATTCATTTAATCACAATTATTGACTCGGAAACTCATTCAAGACTCAGTTATTAACTCATGTTGACTCGACTCTGCTCGATTATTCTTTTGAAAATAAAAGTTATTATTTTTTGATGAAAATAATTTTATTTTTCTTAAAATTAGTCGAAGACTTCAAATATGAAATCGGATTTAAAATCCGAACTTTTAATAAAAATTCTTCGGAATAAAGTCTACGTTATTTTTCTCGTAAAACGTGTCACTATTTTTCATAACACATGCACTGCATCACTTTTTCTCGTAGAATGTGCATGTCCTCGAAAATTTACCAAACTTGGCAAAATCGACCTAAAATAATTCTTGTTATCTATTAATTTAATTTATTTTCCTTATTCTCATTTTTAATTCAAGAAAACTCAATTTTCATTCTTAATTTCATTAATCAATAACTTTCACATACTAACTCAGATTCAAATAATTCAAAAGGCTAACTTAGTTATTTTTATACCAATTTCATCATCTAATCATCAGTTTACACCATACTAGCATGCAACATCAAAAACCATAAACTCTAATCTCCTATATAGTTCGAAATTTTTCAAGAAATTTTCATAAAAATTCATATTTCTCATTTTCTCAATCATAAATGCATATTTCACCATAAATCTTATCATCCTAACATCATTTTCTCAAGAACATCACAAAATCATCAACTACACATGTATATACATAAATCGGCATTTTCAAGGAATCAACAAATAATTCATACTCTTCATTTCATCAATTTAGCATGCATTTTTCATACTCAAATTCAACATATACATCACAATTCATACATCAAGATCATCAAGACAAAACTTCCAATTTCTTAAGCTATAACCTTCGAAATTTTTGAAGAAAATAGCAATAAGTTTGATTTCTTTTAATTTATTACACAAACATCCTTAGATTAATTTCTAAAACTTAAATCCATCATCAAACTTATAATCAAATCAAGAACATGAAAACTTCTAAAAATCATAAAATTTTCGGTACATACACACATGTATATATCATCATTTTTCTCATTAAATCAAGCACATAGAAACTCTTATATAACACTCTAGAACACAAATCTAACATCTAAGACATGATCAAAATAAAAGCATAAAAATCCCCAAAAATCTTCAAAATTTTCGGTAAAGAGGGGAGATAATGACCAAGAATTTTGGCTTGAATTTCATGCATAGAACTATGCTAGGATCGATTTCTAGACTCCAATCAGGTTGAAATCGAACTCTCCTCCATGGCATGGAAGTGCTAAAATTTAAGAGAAAGAAAGAGGGATTTTTCTTGAGTTCTAACCAATAGAATCGAATAAGATCAAGAGACTTACGTGATCTTGAAAGCTTGATCGATCAAAGGGCTTCAATCCATGCAACTCTAAGCTTTAAACAATCTAGAATCGAACTCCATCCTTGGCATAAAGCTGCCGATTTTCAAAGAAGGAAGAAAATGATGAATTCTAGTCTCAAATCGATCACCATGACGAGAGGATTACGAATACCTTATTAGATTAGTCGATGGATGATCGGAGTCTAACTTCTTAAGACTTTTGGAGCTTGGAGTTTGGTCTTCAATGGAGGATTAGGAGAGAGAGATGGTGTGTGTGTGTGTGTGTGTGTGTGATCGACGAGAGAGAGAAGGGAGAGAGAGTGATGATGTCGGCCAAGAGAGATTAAGAGGGGAGAGAGAGTGCGTGAGAGAGAGTAGAGAGAAATGAGAGTGGATTAGGATTTAATTGAGTTTTAGTTGCACCCGGTAGTCATAAACGCGATATAAAAGTCGCCAGAAGAAAATGTTATCAGGTGCAATTTAACCCTAATTTCTCATTAAACTCTCAAACGACTCAAAACTCACCACGACTCTTTCTCGACGTCGGAAAACTCTGTACTTCGTATCAACTTCACCAAATAAATCAAGGGATCTAAAATCCAGTTTTCAAATCAAAATTTCGAGCAACGAATAAAAAGTCGAAATTCACTATTCATATTAGGGTTTTCTGGACCTTCAACTTGAATTTCTCCCAGACAATCTCTGAGGACTCTCAAACTTATCTCAAAGCTTCTAAAATAATCTTTAGACTCAAAAGACACTAATTAGATGAAATTCAGAAAAGTTTGATGAATAGTGATTACTCGGGAAAGGATACTATTTCATCTAAAAACGAAACTTCTCAAAATTATCCAAAATTTGAACTCAAACTCAAACTCAAACTCATATAATCATGCTCAATCAATTCATCACACAATCAATTCGGATAACCGAAACGATAACAATCACACAAAGGCACACAATTAAGCACATAAACACAATTAAGACGAACTTAAAGCAGTTCCAGATCTGAGAAGAAGAAGTACAACAAACAACGTGTCCGTGCATGGATTCACCGATATAGGATAACATCCAACTCATAAGGAACTGATCCTTACAAATCCAGATGGAATCTTCAGGATTTGGAGTAGGATTGATAGCAGCGGAGGCGGTGGGAAGGAACGGAGATGGCGGCTGAGATGAAATCATCATATGCATGAGCGCGAATCGTGGTAAGCACTTGAATGCACCAAAATGCATAGTTGGTACGATCCAGGCGAAGAATCAATGGATGAAGATTGGGAAGAACAGATGGAGCGGAACCAGTAGTAGTAGCCATAAGAGCAAATCGAGGAAAAAACTCAGAAAAGAACATGAATCAATGAAAATGAAGATCGATCTAGATCAAGAAAATCGCAGATCTAATCGCCAAAAAAATTGCAGACCGTGAAGAATCTCACAGATTGCTGCTGGCTCTGGATACCATGTTAAAAGATAAACCAAAGCTCAAGACGAGAGAATTGCAGAACTCATTTTCATTGATTAAAGGTGAAGAATCTGGATACAACAGTAGAGTATCTAAAGATCTAAGCTATGCTGAAAACTACCGTCTAACTATCTAACAAACTTGCTAACTAATTATGTGACTAACTCTGACTTTTCAATGCTGACATGGCCACACTGACGTGGATACATAACTTAATCTAATAGATTTGAATGATTAAACTCGTGATAACTTATCGTCCTAAAGTTGAGTTGATTATTAATCCCCGTCTAATATATAATACAAAATTCCAAAAAACCATATCTAAACACACACACACACACAAACACACATTGCACACAGCAGCACACACACTCACATAAACCTTTAACTTATCCTATACCACAATAAAATAATTCAAACAAAAGACTAATAATATAAATAATCGCATCACATACAATCCTATCAAATATATTATCTATCTCATCCACGAAACCAAACCCCTCCTAACTCTCTCAGGCATGTCTTAATTATCCTATCTCTTGCTAATAACGAAATTGAGCTGTCTACTCTTGTTAGTCAAATTCATACAGAGATTTGCTTATTTTATGCAACATATTTCCAACACACAGAAAAAATACAAGAAAGCAAAAGAAAATAGAAATAAGAATCAAACAATTCCCTTTAGGCCCCACCAACGACTTTTTCATTTGTTTCCTTTTGGCACTTTCATTAAGCCAGAAATCAAATCAGAAACAATAATGTATAGTAGAATAGCACTTATACAATGTGCGCACAAACAAATAATAACCTGTTTTCTTTTCATTCTCTATCATAATTCATAATCAAACAATAATGTAAAGTAGAATAGCACTTATACAATGTGCGCACAAACAAATAATAACCTGTTTTCTTTTCATTCTCTATCATAATTCATAATCAAGTTGCAAGGAAATTTTTGACAATGGTAAAATATTGAATACAAATAGAAAAATGAAGGTAATGGAATAAAACGCATTATTGTTACCACGTCACCGATTAAATCAATTCGTGGCTATCGTGGGCCGAAGTGGATAAGGCCCAAGTCATATGGGGCTGCACAAGAGAGCCTTTTTTTTTTCTTTTTTTTTGACCCAAAGCGCGTGCAGCTCACTGTCCACGTAAACGTGTCAGGCTAGCCGCCACCGATCCCAGTTCAATCAATTATTATATCTGATTTCTTAAAAGATAAGCGCGCTTCAAGCAAGCATGACTCAGTAATATGTCATACCACAGAGGCTGTGATCCCATGCGGCTCCCATATTCAAACCCTCTGCACTCGCAAGCTTTGAGGTGTTGTACCTCTTCGATCAAGACTTTAGATATCATCATCCTCATTTTCACTAATCGATTAAGAAAATATCTAAAACTCTCCCCTCAATCGGTTTAAATATTTTTCTTTCAAGCATATCAATCAAATTTGGATCTACTTCTGCATTTGGTAAAATTTGAAAAGTAATTTAATTTCAAAACTCAACTTAATGAATGTGAATTCAAATAAGTCCTCACACAACTTTCAACATTTATAATTATTTAAAATAAATTTAAATATGTAGTCTTTAGTTAGACTCACTTAATTTATCTTATTTGATTAGTAAGAGTATTCACAACAACACCTAAAAGTCATAGGCATGCGGCTACCATGATTTCCACTAGCAATTTTGTTGCCACCAAACCGTTGGTAGAGCATAATGGCTCACTTGCGCCATTTTGGAGCACTTATGCAGAGGAAGAAGGTAATAAGGTGGCAGTGTGGGAATGAGTGAAGAATATAAATATTAATATTAAGTGCTCGTTTGGTTCAAGTAGAAGAATGAAAATGAGAATAAAATCGAGTTAAGGGGAGGAATGGTAACAATAACCGTTACTTTAGGGTGTTCGGTTCAAGTTCAACTACGGAAAGGAACCACATGTAAGTAAAATGAATTTGGAGTGAAAAGAATTTTGTTACTCCTCTAATTTGGAGTGTAACATTTTGAGGTTTAGATTACCCTAAGTAAGGGTACTGATTAACCAACCACCCAAACCAAACAAGTAATGGATTCAATTAAGTGAATTTCTTTTCATACCCAAAAATGTCCAATCAAACATGAGCTAAAAATTAAAAGAAAACGAAAGTCTTTCTTCCAAGAATGACACTATTGTGGAAATTTTGAAGTGTCATCTAGTCTACCACTCTCTTAAAATTTCATAACTTTATAGGCGGAACCCGTCTCATAATATTTAATACTATTGCAATTCTACTTTCTTTATTCCATTGTATAACGTTTCCTTTTTTTTTTAAAGTAGAACCAATCAACTCTTCAAAAGTAATACACTCGTTCATTAATACGTATTTAGAGCACTCACAGCGGGGTCGATCGCCGGGATCGATCCCCCGCTTGACATCGGTATCTTTCGACCCCAGGGGTCGTAGCTGCTGTGGCGTGCTCAATCTCATGGTGTCGATATGCGGCGTCGAGAGGGGTGTCGATTTATCGACACCGCTCTCGACCTCATTCTCTCCCCCTTCTATGACACGTGACAGCGTCCCATTGGTCCGATTTTTTTTTTCAGATTTAAAAAAAAAAATCAAACGGTTATTTTTTCTTCTCCTATAAATACTCTTTCAATTAATTAATCCTTCACACCAAAATTCATTCTACACCTCCAAAATTCTACTCTTCACCTAAAAAATTCCACTTTTTTCTTTTGCCAAAAAAAAAGAGTTGATCGGGTTCGTTTTTCAATTTGGATGACGACGAGGAGCAACGTCAAAGAAATATCGAGTTGGGCCGACGAGCCATGCAGCTTTACCAACAAGCATACGGTGATGATTTGTCGGATGACTAGTCAGATACGAGGACGTACGTACTCCGAAATCGTGAGGAGGCCGAACAACGCCTCCGACAAGATTATTTTGCCGACAACCCTATATAGGGTGAAGCTGTCTACCGCCGGCGATTTCGAATGAGCAAGAGGTTGTTCTTGCGAATAGCTGAAACTTTAAGTGCTTAGGAGCTTTTTTTATCAACAACTCCCGGATGCCACAGGAAGATTGGGGTTTCACCCATGGGTGAAGTGCATCGTTGCTCTGAGGCAACTTGCCAACGGTGGAGCGGCCAATCAGTACAACGAATATTTGCACGTTGGAGGGACAACGTGCAATCAAATCCTCAAGACTTTCTGTTGGGCCATCAGATCTGCTTTCGGCAACCACTATTTGAGGCGGCCAAACGCCGCTGATGTCGCCAGGCTTCTCGGTATGCTTGGAAGCATCGACTGTATGCACTGGGCATGGAAGAATTGACCATTGTCTTGGAGAGGAATGTACACAACTGGACGAAAAAGAGTTATCCGACACTCATCCTTGAAGTTGTCGCCTCCCAAGATTTGTAGATTTTGACATGTTTCGGTCCACTCAACTAGTAGTTCTTGTATTTTTTTTTAATTTCTTATTATTGTATCTTTTTTCCCTTAATTATTGTATGTTTTTTATTTTAATTCAATAAAATTGTCATTTTTAATTTTTTCTATTTAATTAAGTATTATTATTACTCCCTCCGTCCACGAAACAACTCCTTACTTACCCATATTTTTTTGTCCATGAAATAACTCCCTACTTACCTTTTCGTACAATTATACCTTCCTACTTCTTTTTTATTCACTATCCTTTGCCATTGATGGTCCCACCTCACAACTACTTTATTTCTACTTTTTGGTCAACACAACTACTTTATTCCTACTTTTTGGACAATACCACAATTTTTTGGTCAAAATCACTGTTTTTTGTCATTTTCTCATTACCCCCCCTACATTCTTACTTTTACTCCACTCAAAACAACTTTATCAATTTTCTTAGTTTCCGTGCCGAACCCCAAATGGGGATGTTTTGTGGACGGAGCGAGTATTATTTATTACAAATACAAAAAATAACAAAATAAAATTTATTCAATTATTACCAATAATTATAGACCGAGATCTATATATCAACTCCATTTCCAAATTTTCTATCCATGTCATCTATCATTAAGACTCTATCAAAATTACACTTTCCGATAATAGACCGGGGATCTATCTAACAACCGTAATCAATGCTCTTAAGGAATTTTACATGATTGGTGGACTAAGGCACCTACACAAAGTAGCTCAAGAGGTACAACACATTGAAGCATCAAGCCGTTTCAATGAGCTGCGGAGCAGAGGACCTCATCTTTGTCAATCCAAACTTGAAAGCAATTACCAAAGAGAAAAGTGTAACAGGACGTAACTTGAAAAGCAAACGAGAGTCCCCACTTGGAGAAAACAAACGCTTTTTCTGTGTTATATCTTCCTTCTCCCCTAATCGCTCAACACCACTTCTCTCTCTCTCTGTCTGTGTTGAAACGGTCAAACCAGTATAGTTTGAAATTGACAAATATCAGTTCCGACGATTTTGAACAAGTTCATCCGTTAACCTCGATTTCAGATAGGCGCAGCAATTATTTGCGGGAAGGAAAACAAAAGTAAAGATGATGACAAGGCAGACGCAAAATCAGCAAGATCATCATCGATCTAAGGCTTTCCACGAGCTGTCAGCTCTAGTTCTGAATATCATTCGATCTCCGCCGCCGCCCTTGGATTTCGGCGTGCAAGGTCCAGCGACAGTGCGGCGCAGGAGGTCGGGGCCGTCATTCCAGCAGATAACTCCGGCGGGATTCGCGTCTTTGCTTATGGGGATTTCTCTGTCGTTGATGCTGTGTGGATCGGTGACTTTCTTTATTGGGTTTGTTTTGATGCCTTGGGTTCTTGGTTTGGTGATTTTTTTGTATTTTGTGGGAGTTGTTTCAAGCATTTCCATGGTTGGAAGAGCTATTTTGTGTTGCAATTCTCCGCCGAGGAAAGATGCTGCTGCTTCTGCGTCTCCTTCTCGTAAGGATTTCGTTTCTTTCTACTTTATACTGTTTGTGGGTTCAAGATTGAATTTTTATTGTTGTCTAAGCTTGATTGTTGACTTTTTAATAAATTAGTAGAGATTAAAATCGGTTATTGATTAATTGGTGATTTGATGATCTGTTTTATATAGAGAGGGGGTGATGGGATGAATGATTGCTTTAGTAGAAAAAGAAAAAGCATGGTGTTTGGGGTTTGAGTGAGATGGGATGATTGGTGAGTATGAATTAGATTGGTCGGGAGATGAATATGATGCTTGTGATAGAATAAAATCATGTGAATCCGAAATGGGCTCATCATAATCTTGTGAGCTTCTTCATTTAAATTAATAATGTATTGGTACGGTAGGTTAATGATGATGAGGAATTTGCAAGGTTGATAATTATAGAGTATTTTGGTTGCAGCTTGGAAGGTGTTGTGAGTGGCGAGGAGGAGGAGGAGCTGCTCCGACTAGCGACGTATAGGCAGAGCGCCTCTGCTTGCATTGCGGACTTTGCAGTGCAGAGGTGGTGTGGAATGTGGATACATACATACATATGATATGAATGAGAATGATAATTGAAAGAGGCGAGGAGAGCAGTTAATTCGAATACCTAATTTTCTTTCCTCTTGGCTTGGCTTGGGAGAGGAGGATTTATTATGTCTCTTCCTTTTGGTCTGCATATTTATTACTATATAGGAGTATCATCATGTTCATGTATTGTAATGTTCTTACTAGTACACAGACCGCAAACATACAAAGTGTGGTGAAGTAGCTCTTGCTTGCTTGGTGGAGTATTTATCTACATGTGGGAAGGATATCATGAGCATTGGTTCTTTTTGTTGTAAGCTACAAGCCAGAATGAGATAGATTCCCCAGAAAAAAAATTCTATCTACACCTATAATAGAATTTTACGGGGATTCTCTCTCTATTTATGAATCAAATCTTGTATGTATAGTATAGTACTGTAGGGCTACTACAAAAAGTTGCCCACACATAATAACCTGTAAATCCACAACCTTTTAGTCGATTCTAGAATCGCCCATTAGCTTTTTTTTTTTTTTTTTTTTTCTCAACAAATATAACCTTGGTTTTTTGTCTGATTTTGCACGTACGGTCAATTTCTCCCAATTTGCTTATGACGTGACTTGTCGGATTTATACGCTGGACACACCGAACTAGCTAAGCACACGACATCATCACACCTAACACAAAATGACGTCGTTTTGTTAAATTTTGATTAAAAAAAAATTAAATGAAAAATTATATTCCAACTTTTTTAAAATAAAAAATCAAAAATTAAAATATTAAAAAAAATCTCTCTCCCTCTCGTGTTCTTCTCTCTTCCTCCCTCTTTTTTCCAACACCCGCCGCCACCACCCCACAGATCTCCTTTTCTCCGACCGCCGCAAACACCACCACCACTAGCCACCACCACATCTCTCTCACAATCACCACCATCCACCTCCGTACACAGAAATTGAAATAGGAATGTATATACTCTGCTAAACAACACCACCATTGACTAGAGACCAACAAGATCCACACTCCACAGCAAGCCACAATAATTTTAACTTAATAAAATAAAATCTTTGCCCCCGTTTTACAAATTCAATCTTCACCGAATCAAATCGTCGAGTCAGTAGAGGCTGTGGAGCTGTGTCGTCAAGTCCAGGATATGGTTGAGTTGAGATTGGAAGAAGCGGCGGCGGCCGAGAGGGGTTGTAGCAAGGGCGACGGTAGCGGAGTGGCAAGTCTTCGCCGAGACTTTGATCTGGCGAAGAAAAGGGAGTGAGAGTGAGCGACGACGGCGGCTGCACTTGGTGGCCGAATTTCTATGGTTTGGATGGGGTTCGAGTTCTATGATTTAGAAGAGAGGAACATAGAGGTTTCGAAGCTGAGAGAGGGAGGAGAGGTCGGCGGAGGGGGTTGGACAGATGGTTGAGGCGGAGGCTGAGGGTGCGGAAGGAGGTGAGGGAAGAGAGTGCTGTTGGGAAGAGAGCCGAAGAGGGAGGCGGCGAGGAGGCTGTGGAGAGATCTGAGGCGGCGGCGGCGGCGGAGACGAGGAGGAGGTGGAGGAGTGGGAGGGGCTTCCCGTTGATGGTTCGGGAAGGTCGGAGAGCTGCTTCTGGTCGGCGTCAATGGTTGCGGTCAGAGGTGGAGATGGCGATTGAGTGGCAACGTGGGAGAGGGATAGAGCAGAGATGATGGGTTTTGAGGAGAGAAAATGTGGCTTTAGTTATATTTTTATTTTCAATTATTGAAAATATGAGTTGGCAAATATGATGTGTTATTTTTTTTAATAATTTATATTTCTTTAAAAAAAATAACGTCGTTTTGTTATTTTCGACTTCTACAGTGTCATTTCAGGCTTCCACATTGTCCTTTCCAACCTCCACGTTAGAATAAAATTGGGGGAAACCGACCGTATGTACAAAATAAGAAAATCAACGGTTATGTTTGCTGAGCAAAAAAAAAAAAAAAAAATCTCATGTGCAATTCCAGAATCGACGAAAAGGTTGTGGATTTACAGGCTATTACCCCTAATAATATTAGTAGTGTCTTTTAATTTCTTCTTCAAGATAATCACTTTGAACCACAACGATTCTAACTTATCTAACTAGCATATTGTCTACATATCATCATCATCATATCCAAAATCAACCTATCAAAATCTTTTGAATAATACTATCAACTAGAGATATCTGTGCACGAACCAACAATATTGAAACAACTCTCAACTCCCAATCTATCTTCTTTGTAATATGATTGATTATTATTAAGCTAGCATTTGAGGCAATTAAATGTGCTTGCTGGGACTCGATGTTAGATGGGAGGGAGTGGCGTGTGGCAGTTGCACGAAACCAACTACCCATGTCCTGATTGGCTAATTCCAGTTAGTGGAGCCAAAAACTATCACAGCGGTTATTGTAGCCTAGAATTCGGTTTTCCTAGTGAAGGGGGTGAAGGGTTGTATACGAAAGCAAGACTTTTTGCTTATATACAATTGATATTTATTTCACTATAAATCTTCTATCTGAAATTATTTATTATTGCATATTAATTATCTGTCCAATTATCTCAATATTAAAGATTATATAGTATGTTGTAGATCATAGAAGATTATATAATCGACATCTTATGAGATATAAAAAAATATTCACAATCGAGACAACTTGGACGAGTTGTTGGTTTAGATTGTAGCATAATAGTATTAAATAGTTTATCTTGACTATTTATGCTAGTACGGTAATCGTATTGAAAGGATCACAGTGAGATTAATTCTTTGTTCTGAGTTATTAAGAATTAAAGATCTCGGTGACTTAAATAGTTTTAACCTTAATTGAGCTTATCAGTATGAATAAGTGTCTGACTATTGCTTTGATCTATCATAAATGAGAACTTAATAGTTGTTCGAATATTTCGTATTTTGGCAATGGTAGTTCTTATTTAATACTTGATGAAACTGCAATAAGGATCCGTGTCCAATACCCTCTCGAGGAACTTATTAAGTTTATTATACTAAACCCTGCAGGTGGAATTAGTTCCAGCATAATAAGAAGTTTAAGTGGTAGCACTCGAGATACTTATTTCTTAGCAAATAATTATTTGATTAATTAAAAGCTGTCAGAAGTATTTTAATTAATTAATGGATATTTAATAATCTTAAACACGAAGACTACTTAAGTCTAATAGTAGCCCCGACTCAACTAAATAAATAAGAGGGTAAGTCAATATTAATTCTTTAGTGGAATGAATTAATATTTATATCCGATTTATATTCTGGGCTGAATTGATTAAATCATATATTATCGGGCCAATCTTATTTAAGCTAGTAGATCCCTGAACTAACCCAATGGCTTGTGTTTCTTGTGGGCTGAGGCGCCTATTCTCCTACGGCCCATTAGAGTTGTCTAGGTTCGATGAATGTGAGCAGTTATTTATCTATAAATACAAGGCTCATAAAATTCATTACTGACTTGCAATCTAAGCAACAGAAACCTAGAATGAGAGAGAAAGGGCGGCGGCCTACTATGAGAAAGAGAGTTCGTAGTTTGATCCCATCCATCGACGAGCTCTAACCGGGAACATTTTAGAAGATCACTTTGGAGTCTTGCAGGTATATCGAACAAACATCCTATGATTGTAATTAAATTCGTAGGAGCATGCTAGATATGAATTTTGTTTGTGTTCGTAAGATATTCCATAATTGATCCATGGATGAAAGCGAGTCGATTTTCAATAATCGGTTCCAACAGTTGGTATCATAACTCTGGTCCGTGAATTATGGCTTTGTCGGATTAACGTGCAGCAAATTCATATAAAATAAAATATAATTTTATTTACGTATATGTGCATGTATGTTCGTTATTATCGTTGTCTCGTCGTGGATTCGTTTTATTTTTCTGTTGGTTTGCCGTTTTGGCCATTTTTACCACGAGAAAATTCGTGGTTAGATTACGATTCAGTTGTATTTGTTATTTCGATTTGTAATCTGTTGTACGGGTCGAGAAACGGATTGATTGAATGGTGGGAAAGACGAAGTCGGCGGCGGCACAATTGCCATGCACGGTGGCGCGTGTCTTTCACACACTAGGGTTTTCACCCATCGTGTTCGATTGGAAGAAATCGGATTTGCCGGAGCTTTGCTCCGACGTCTATGGTGTCCAAGGAGATCACAGTGTGATGGCTCTAGGTGTGACGGACGGGCACCGCTAGCCACGACGGCGCGTGTGTATCACGTGTAGCTCGTCGTGGCGGCAGAAGCGTTAAAATATTGATCTGTTCGTGTGGGTGTGTTCGACTCAATACGAGGGTTTTCCCCTCTTGTTTGGGTGCATCAAATAGTGGGAGTAGTGGGGCATTTTTTCGACGTCGTCTTTGTTTCGTGCCGCTGCGAGCGGCATTGCAATTCTGGCAAACAAACGGCAACAACAACATCGGCGACCAGCAGCAGCCTTGATATGCCATTTTCAGACGATGGTGACGAACAACAGCGACGAAGGTGGAGGTCGAGACGATGGCAGTGACGAGCGCTGCAACGGCTTTAAGCCATAGCCACGGCGCCATTGCGAGCTCGACGCCGGTGAAGGCGGGGCACCATGACAATGTCAATGTTGCTGAGTTGCTGACCTTGTTGCTGCGGCAATGTGAGGTCAGTGATGATGAAGGCAATGGTGGCGAGGCGTTGGGTGACTCCATGTCGCGATTCCGGAGGAAAAAGAGGGCTGCCGGTGGTGGGTTTTGGGCGTGTGGGCAGCCGCACGGTAGGGTCTCCTTATGCAGTAGGAGTCGTGATGGAAAAATGAGATATTTTAATCTCGTTTCCTTTTGGGCGATTCTTCCAGACGATGAATATGGAAAGATTTGAAGATGAAGATTTGTTGTAATAGATTAGATTTGTTTCCTATTTTATTTGTAATAATTTAGACAGGTACCAAATATCCACGATGAGAAAACAATTTATTTATTTTATCGTAAATTGCATGTCGTGGGTTTAATCACTGTTAATGTGTTATTAGTTCTAAAAGCATGTTATAATTTGAAATTATTTGAAATTATTTGCTTTTAGAAATTGCATGCTAGGAATTTATTGTATTTCTCTAAGCATGTTATGAATTCAAGCGAGCATGATTTATTATGTGAATTCTAGAAAAAACATGTTTAGTGATTCCGTATTTTACGTGATTTGCATACGAAAACCTTTTGAATAAAAAATGACTAAGCATGTTACATTGATTTTAATAATCAAATTAGACCTCCACAATTGGTTTTAGACAAATTAAGTTGCTAGACTCATGTAAACGTCCACACGATCGTGGCTTACACGTGTTCTATGAACTTATATATTTTGTCGAGTAAAACTTCTAAAAGTATTTTAGTCTCGTGAATAGCGGGAGTTTTTACGTGTAAATGTCCACACTATCGTGGCTTGCCGTATTAATTCTCATAGATTATTTTAGGAGAGATTAGAATAAGATAATTAATGAAATTGTTTACAAGGCGATGTCGTTCGAGTAATTGCATCAATATGTGAGACAATTTTAGATTAGTTAAATTGTGGTCTATGCTTAGATATTGTCTCGAATACAACTCCCCATCGGAATCCCTTTTCGAGATAATATGGTCTAGTAAGGTTCATTTATTAATTTTATTTGTCATAAGGTTACCTTGGCATGAGATAAAATTAAAAGCTAGGTGTTTGGTTGAGTGGTGCGCACGTAAACGTCCACACTATCATGGCTTGCATGTAAATCACTTAGGCTAATGAAGGTTTCATTTTATATTGTTTTGTCAAAAGATTACAATATAAATGTTACGAACGTTTTATGCAATAATTGTGACTTATGTTACGAAAGGCTATATGATGACCACTATGATCTCCAACCTTCAGCTACAACATCAGTGGATGCAGACTGCGGCTAAAATTATGAAGAACCTCGAGGAGCTTTTTTGGTGAATAAGACCATTCAACCCATTTTGAGCTTATGAAGAAACTCATAGCTTCTAGAATGATGAAGGGTTCGTCTATACGTGAGTATGTACTCGAGATGATTAATCGTTCTAATGAGCTACAAGTGTTAGAAACTGTGACATTGGAAGGCTAACTGCCCTCTGTTGAAGAATGCTCAAGGTATTACTTCTGCTCTTGTTAAGGAAATATGTTTAAGTTTAAGTTCTACCCATAAATGGGTAGTAGATACGGGCGCAACTGACCATATTTATTACTCCCTGCAGTTTTTCCTGTGGATAAGGGAAGTGAGTAGAAGGGAGTTAAGCGTCGCCATGAAAACGGATGCGTGAGCGAACGTTGAGGGCATAGGCGATGTTCATTTATTTTTGAGAATTCAGTTTTAGTTTTGAGAGATGTTTTATATGTGCCAGACTTTCGGTGGAACTTGATTTCTATGGTTAAGTTGTGGAAAGACGAATATTCTATTCTTTTTTAGGGTCATGCAACTTTTATGAAAGATGATAAGATTATTGGTTATGCACATGTTGTTGATTCTCTTTATACTATTTACTGTTCACATGCTATGAGTTCTTCAAGTAATGCTTTAACTGTAAACCAAAAGAAGAGATCGAGTTCTTCTCAAGAGAATCAAACTCTTCTTTGGCACCTAAGATTGAGTTACATCAGTCTAAGGAGGATCCAAAGATTGGTTTCCGATGGGGTCTTGGAATCTTTCCAAGTCGAGTCCATCCCAATCTGCGAATCTTACATAGAGGGAAAGATGACGACTTGGCCTTTCAAGGCCAAGGGGTATAGAGCCAAAGAAGTGTTGGAACTGATTCATTCCGAATTGTGTTGATCTATGTCTACTCAAGCTTGTGGAGGTTATGAGTACTTTGTCACTTGCATTGACGATTACTCAAGATATGGGTAAATCTACCTATTGTGCTACAAGTCCAAGTGCTTTGAAAAGTTCAAACTATTCAAGGCGGAAGTAGAGAAGCGACATGGCAAGAGTATCAAGTCATTGCGATCTGATCGCGATGGCGAATACCTCAGCAACGAGTTTAAGGAGTACTTGTTGGAATGTGAGATTACATCCAAATTGACTATACCTGAAACACCCCAACAGAATGGTGTATCGGAGAGAAGAAATCGAACACTTCTAGAGATGGTTCGATCTATGATGAGTTATGTATCTCTACCTATATCATTTTGGGGATATGCTTTGGAAACAACGGCTTACATACTAAACTTGGTTCCCTCAAAGTCGGTGCCTAAGACCCCGTCCAAGCTGTGGTTTGGGCGCAAGCCTAGTCTTAACCACATCCGGATTTAGGGTAGCCCGATACATGTTTTGAACAAAGAGGCTGACAAGTTGAGTCTGCAAACCAAGATGATGCTGTTTGTAGGGTATCTTAGAGGAATGAAAGGTGGCTATTTCTACTGTCCTAAGGATCAGAAAGTCGTTATTAGCACTAATGCAAGATTCTTGGAAGAGGACTATGTGATTGGCCATAGGAAGAGAAGTAACGTCATACTTCAAGAAGTTAGAGAAGAGAAGATGATTAGTACACCAGTTGTGAAAGACGAGCAATCGTCGGAACCTGCACAAATCATTAATACTGAATCTGCTATAGAGTTTCGTTATAGTGGGAGGGTAACTCAAGGAAAGTTTCCTAGTCAATACACTCTACTTAATGAATCTAAGGATTCATTGGAATTAGCAGTGATTGAAGAAGATCCCTGGACTTACTCTAAAGCGTTAGCAGATCCGGATGCTCTTGAGTGGGAGAAGTGTATGATTTCCAAGTGGGAGTCTATCACAGCCAAGGATGTATACAAGAAGTGCGAGCTTTCTGAGGGCTGTGAAGCCATAGGATGCAAGTGGGTATACAAGAGGAAGAGAGGACCGGATGGAACGTTTACGGCCTTTAAGGCGAGACTAGTGGCGAAAGGTTTCACCCAAAGAGAGAGAATCGATTACGATGAGACATTTTCGCTAGTAGCCATGCTTAAGTCTATCCGAACTCTTATGGTAATGGCCGCTCACATGAATCTCAAGGTATGGCAAATGGATGTTAAAACCGCGTTTCTAAATGGGTATCTTAAGAAAGATAGAGACATCTATATGCTGCAACCTGAAGGGTTCATAAAGATTGGTGAATAACATCTTGTGTGGAAGCTAAAGAAGTCTATTTATGGACTTAAGTAGGCTTCACATTTCTGGAGCAAACGTTTCGATGATGTTGTCCAGAGCTATGGCTATGAACAATGTGCAAATGAAAGTTGTGGTTACAGGGTGTGTATTGGTGGGAGTTTAGTGTTTCTAGTGCTTTATGTCGATGACATTTTGTTCATTAGTGATAATGTGAATGTACTATCGAAGACTAAGGTATGATTATCCCAACAACTTTAAATGAAGGATTTGGATTGCTATAAAGCACGTACTCAAGTACCTTAAACGGATTAGAGAGTATGGGCTGGTATATCAATCTGGTGATCTGGTTCTGATAGGTTGCGTAGATGATGATTATCAAGCCAATAAGGATCAATGGTATTCTATGTCTGGCTATGTGTTTAAGTTAGAAGGTGGAGCCATTGTGTGGAGAAGTGTGAAGCGGAAATGCATTACATTATCTACAATGGAAACCGAATATGTGGCAGCCTGTGAGGCTGCTAAGGAGCTGTTTGGCTTAGAAACTTCTTGGCGGAGCTTGATGTGATTCCTAGTTTGCTTAGAGGTATAACAATTTATTGTGATAATAAGGCTGCAATTGCGAATTGGAAGGAGTCTAGATTTCATCAGCCGACTAAGCATAATGATGCAAGATATCACTATATTCATAAGCTTGTCTAAGAGGGCAATGTGGATGTGCACAAAGTGTGTCACAACCCAAATTATGGCGTATAAAAACGACTAGAATCCATTGGATAGTGAGGTGAAACCTCGGAATAAAACATATTTCGATAAGGGATCATGCTCGGGAACAGGGGAATATAGATTGAAAGCGATAACAAATACAATATGCTTTCAATTCTAAACTCAAATAAACGAGCATTAAAATATAATTCAAGTGTCGAAGGCAATTAAAATATCTCAATCCAAGTCAAGTAGAATAAAGCAGAAATAGGAAATAGTTTCGAACATCTAGCTTATTGTATCGACACAATCATCAGAGTAATAGTTTAAAAATTCAAATAAACACAGTTGTTTATAGCAGCGGAATAATAATTTCAAGTCCCACAATTATATATATGAAAATATGCAATTGCAAGCTTAAACCAAAAGAGAGACTCGACTTCAAACACACAACACACCGCCGAGCAACTTTCGCCACCGTCATCCATGCTAACTTGCACGTTTAGAAATACATGCAGGGCTGAGTACTTCGTGCTCAGTGAACATATGCCAAAATAATTTAAAACTTTTCTCGATAAAGATATATAATTGAACTTGCCTTGCCACTGCATCACAAGTGTTAGTACAGTTTAAAACGTTTAACTTGTGCATGCAAAAATCATTTTCTTTTCATGAAACGATTGCGCAGTCAACATATATAATTTGAATAGAAGGTATGAATCAATCTACCATATAATCTCGTGTATCGAGAAGTAGGCCTCCTTCTCAAACACTGTGACTGGCCTAACCGAAACAAGGCTCACAGTCACTTCAAATAAATAACCACATGTGTTCCTGTCTCACACAGGATATTAATAACTTAAGTAGATGATTAAACATACCAAAACTCAGATAAAATGGCAAGTCAATTAATTTAAAAAATCACATAATATGTTAATAATAATCACATTCATCACTTTATTTCGGTTGAAAATCTCACCTGACTAAAAAAAGGGTTCGATTGAGGTAACTTCCTTGTCTTCTTCTTGTCTACTTCTCAAATCCACTCGTTCCTTCAAAAATAACATCTAATAAGGACAAGTCGACTTTCTAAAAATGAAATGAGTTCTAACGCTCGGCTGAAGGACTTCTACTTGACTAGGGTTTCTTAACTTATCTCGACTGTCTAACTCGATCTTTCTCGATTTCTCTATTCTACTCAAATACTAAACTAATAGACTCTCAGACTCGGGAATATAACTTGACTCAACAACATCCAATCAATTTAATAATTAAATAATGCACATTATCAAGAATTCACTATTCACGTCACACATCTCGTTTTTCTCGATTTCTCGAGTCAAACGTAATCAGAAAATTACGAGATTAATTCTTGAGTTATAATATCACAATTCATTCACATACAGAATTTCACATCAAAAATCGGACATTCACAGATAGGTAAACGACCGACTTTGATAAATAGATGGAAAAAGAAAAATTTTCCAAATATAATTAAATATTCTAGAAAATCAAACAAATCCGTTTAATCACAATTATTAACTCAGAACTCATTCAAGACTTAATTATTAACTCAGGCTGACTCGACTCTGCTCGATTATAATTTCGAAAAATAAAAGTTATTAGATTTCGATGAAAATAATTTCATTCTTCTTAAAATAAATCAAAGACTTCAAATATGAAATCGAATTCAAAATACGAACTGTTAATAACATGCTGACTCGACTCTGCTTGATTATAATTTCGAAAAATAAAAGTTATTAGATTTCGATGAAAATAATTTCATTCTTCTTAAAATAAATCAAAGACTTCAAATATGAAATCGAATTCAAAATACGAACTGTTAATAAAAATAAAAGTTATTAGATTTCGATGAAAATAATTTCATTCTATGTTATATCTCTCATTTTAAATTTAAGAAAACTCGATTTTCATTCTTAATTTCATTAATAGATAACTTCCACATACTTCTCATTAAACTCTCAAACGACTCAAAACTCACCACGACTCTTTCTCGACGTTGGAAAACTCCCTACTTCGTCTCAAACTTTACCAAATAAATCAAGGGATCCAAAAATCCAGTTTTCAAGTCAAAATTTCGAGCAACGAATAAAAAGTCGAAATTCACTATTCATATTAGGGTTTTCTGGACCTTCAACTTGAATTTCTCTCAGACAATCTCTGACGACTCTCGAACTTATCTCAAAGCTTCTAAAATAATCGAAACGACAAAAATCACATAAAGGCACACAATTACGCACATAAACGTAATTAAGACGAACTTAAAGACTTATAAAGAATCGGGGCATTACATCCTCACCTCCTTAAAAGAAATTTCATCCCGAAAACTTTGCTAACCTTTAGAAAAGAAGAGCTCGGGAAACCTTGCTTTCATCTTATCTTCTAGCTCCCACGTAGTTTCTTCCAAATCATGGTGTCGCCACCTGATCTTAACTAAGGGAATCGATTTCGTCCTAAGATGCTGAATCTTACGATCTAGAATTTCCTCGGGTCTTTCCTCGTAACTTAAATCGGGCTTTAGAGCTACATCTCCTTGACAAATTTCGTACTTCGGATCGAACACGTACTTACGTAACTGTGACATGTGGAACACGTTATGCAAATTTCTGAAACTCGGCGACAAAGTTAACCTATATAATACAGCTTCAATCCTTTCCAGGATTTCATACGGTCCTATGAATCTAGGCTTTAGCTTTCATTTAACTCCAAATCGATGCACTCCTCTTGAATGGGATACTTTCAAAAAGACTTTACTTCCTATCTTGAACTCTATTTCTAATCTTCGATTGTCGGCGTATGACTTTTGCCGACTCTGAGCTTCTTTGATTTTCTCACGAATATGACGAACAAATTCTATCATCTCTTCGATTGCTTCAGGTCCTACTACTTTTCTCTTGCCTACTTCGTCCCAGTAGAGCAGAGATCTACAACTCTTTCCGTAAAGGGCTTCGTAAGGAGCCATTCCAATCGTATTCTGATAGCTGTTGTTGTAAGCAAACTCGACTAAAGACAAAATCTTCTCCCAATTTTCTCCTTTATCTAGCACCACGGCTCTCAACATATCTTCCAGAATTTGGATCGTCCTTTCTGACTGACCATCCGTTTGAGGGTGGTAAACTGTACTGAACTGCAATTTCGTTCCAAACTCTTTCTGAAAACTTTCCCAAAAATGGGCGGTAAACTTGGAATCTCGATCTGAAGTGATCATACTTGGAATTCCATGCAATTGTACAATTTCTTTAACGTAAATCTGGGCTAACTTATCCGATCCATAGGTGATAGGAATAGGTATGTAATGTAACCAGAAACATACATCATATAAAATCAGAACAAGGAAATGAGCAAATGCCAACACCTACATAGACCGTGCTTTTCTCCCTTCTCCGGTAGTCAAAATTGTCTCCCGCTGAGAAGTTCTCGCGACGCTCTGCAAGAAAAGGAGGGCCGGGGGTGTTTCCCGGCAAACCACCTCCGAAGCTTAAGTTAGTATTCTGGGTTTCTTTCTCTAAGAGAGATGAATGTAACAGGAAGCAAGTCTAAAAGTAGTGTATGTGTGTGTGTTGGGTTTTACAATATATATACTCGTGTGCTTTCTTGAGGATGAAGTTGTGTTGCTGCTATATCTTTTACCTTGACCTTTGCACGTGCTGTTATTCCGTTGGCTAAGGCATAACGTACTTTCTGACAGTACCGAGCGAATATTAATTAAAATATCTTTGCTCGTCAGGTGTACAACTGGGAAAAAGCTCTCCACGGGAGACCTCAAGGCAGGTCTCTGACGGGAGACCCAATTCAGAGATCTTACGGTAGATATCCCGTGAGATCCTTAATGAATTATTTGGAGGCCTCGCGCGAGCCCCTAGCGTCAGAATGCTCATACCATACTTTTGATACTATAATATCAACTTCGACATTATACCAACTTTCCGATAGCATACCTGTTATGGTTACACGATGAGCTCAGGTTTCTCGAAGACCTGAGTACTTTTTGGTCCCTATCATCTACTCCCCCTACTCTGAATTTCGAAAGATCTTCCTTTTGGAAATACAGAGTAGTTTCAACTTGCAAAGGTTTATCAAACGTGAGAATCTTTTCAGCGGCCTGAACTTTCCTTGGCAGAGACCTGCTTATTTTGAATTTTTGTTTAAACTAGCTTTGACTTATTTTTATCGTGTAAATGGCGGGGGACTCTGCAACTTACCCTTACTTTACTCAACCGCCCCCTTCTCTTTCTCATATTAGGATTTTTACTTTCATCTTTTCTTCACCCTCACATTTTCCCTAATTTTTACTGCGATTTTCTTATGGCTCAATCTCCTTCTCCTTCCGAAGAAGATACCATTTCCGATCAACCCGAATTTCACACATCTGATATTCAGCCAATCAGATACATCCTCTCACACTCAAGTTAAAAGGAGACAACCTTCTTCTCGTCGCTCTCGATGAATAGCCATCAAGAATCCCTCAAGTCCGGCACCTTCTTCCAACCCTAAAGAAGTCATCAATTTAACCGACGGTTCCTCCCCGTCCAGCCTGGAGGTCAATGAGACGGATTCGCCATTCCCCTCTACTGGGACCTCTCCCTGTTTGAAGATTTCTGCTCCTCCTGTTATGGCTCCGAACACTATAGCAGGTGAATCCTCCCTAACTCCTGTAGAATTAGCATTAGTAAAGTCGCTGTTGAACTGTGATGAGTTGTTTGATATTAGCATGCCGGAACCATATGATCGCCCTCATCTACTAGACTATCCCTCAGTAGTTTTTTGGTATAACCAAATAGAGACAGGTTTAAGGTTTTCTCTCCCTGACTTTGTGACTCAAGTTTGTGACCTGCATAATCTATGGCCCAACCAATTTCACCCCTCATTTGTCAAAATCATGTTGACCTTCTTTATCTTGCTTCGCGAAAATGGGGGCGTCCCAACCCCCTCCCTATTTCAAACTGTGTATGACGTGAAACCTACTGGCGCCTTTTACTATGCTAGCGCTAGACCTAAAGGTCCCGCCCAATACTTGTGTGTACCCTGCACGACGGGAAAAGACTGGAGAGATAAATATTTTATTGTCACTCCCAAACAGGGTCATTGGCCTTTCACTTATCCCCCATGGCAAACACTTCGCCTAAAGCAACCCCATCCTGCTGTTAAGGATATCTCTCCTATTGATCTCAAGGTGCTAGCGAAGTTAACTCAAAGGGCCCGGCTTGCCCCATTTCCATTCAATTCCTTGCTATTTGACTCTAGCGTGCTTTCCTTCTTCGGGCTAGCACCTCGAGGAGACCATTCTTTTTCCATCGAGGGTGGGTTTCAAATGCCTTTTGATCTTTTTCCTTTTTTGTTCCTTGAGCTTTCCTAACATGTATCTTATTCTTTGCATTCTGCTTTATGCAGAAACGAGTTGGATTCAGGATGTAAAGCTTTCTGATGATAAAGACTTCGACTTTGCCATTCTACTGGAGGAGCAAGCTCACCGAGAATCTCAAACTTATGATACTTCGCATCCCACCAATCAAATTCCCTTATGATACAATCTCAGTCAACTCTCCTTGTAGCTTCGGGGGCCATCATGAAGCCTATAGCCACTAAATCACTTAGTTTGGGTGCTCCCTCTCAGTACCTTAGTAGGGATAAGGCTACTTCTGGTGGACTTCCTTCCTTGTCTCAAAAGGAAACAACCAAGGCGGGCACCTCTACCAGCCTTAAGATGCCCCTTTTTCCTCGACCTCCCCTTAGCGCTACTAAAAAGTCTAAGCATACTCCTCTTCTCATCGGCTCTCCTCCCAAAGGTGCTGATTCATCAGGTTATTCCTTCAGAGGCCAAACTTCCAGCTTCGCCAGTTACCTTTTTCTGAGTGTCTTTCCCTACTGCGGGCCATCCCTCTCTCAGAGAAGGAGGCTACAGCTAAGCCTCCCTCTTTGCTTCAACTTCAAGAGGAGAGCGCTCATAGCTTGGTGCAGGTATTATCATTACCATGCTCTCATTTTCAGAAAGTATTTATCTTAAGTATTATCACATCTTTACTTTAAATATCTAATGTCCTTTTCTCTCTCCCTTGATATTATTGTAGCTGATCAGTACTCATGGCCGACTATTGCAATTCCAAGATGTCACTAAAGAGAACAAGATAATGAAACTGAGAGAGGAGCTAGTAGCTAGCCAAGTACAGCTGCAGGAGTTAACCAAGGTGAATGAGGACCTGGAACACCAAAACCGAGACATCCTGGATACCAGCAGCAGACTTTCCCTAGCCAACGACGATTTAAAGAGGAAAAATCACGAGCTATCCATGTCCCAAGAGAAGATGTCTGCTTTATCTGAGGAGAATGCATCCCTCAGCAATGTCAACGCCGAGCTCAGTCATCACTTATCTTAAGTTAGCAAAGAACTTGAGGGGACCAAGGACCTTCTTCACGCTGCCAACCTCTCCTATCAATCAGGTTATATCAAAGGGGTTCACTATTGCCGCAGCTACATCCTTCGGACTTCTCTAGGCTAGAAAGCATTGCAAATCCTCCACCAAGGCCTTTTGAAATCTTTCCAAGCTTCACCTTAGTATCTAGTGTCTATCCGCCAAGACATTGCCACTCTAGCGAAGAGGTGTGGCATGACTGTGTTAGCCAAGGCTCGCAGCTTGGATTTCAGGGAGCCCATAGAGGTAGATCCGATAGTGAAATATCTTCCTCTACCTCACTCTTTTAAGGGTGATCCCTCTGCTCCTCTAGGAACGGTGATGAACCCATATTTGTGTCCATCTTTTCTTGTTTCTTTCTTGTATTTTTAGTCTTTATCGAGTCATTATGTGTCTGGGAGGACACGCAAGTCGAGAGATAGTGTGCAGGGGAAGAACAGGTGGATGTTGGGCAAATCCGATGGAAAATCTGTTGTTGAGATGCTGAGATGGTGATACGATGCGAATGGGCATAGGGCTGGAAGCTTGTAGCTGGGGAACATCGAAACATCCTTTTTACAAGTCAGGAAGCACCTCCCCATATCCTTAAGCCAACAGACAGAGTACTCGGAGGATCCAGGATCGTGGTCAAGACCGGAGGCAATTCAGGATGCAGACGATGAAGGGTAAGATGAGAGTCGAGCAGCAACAGCAGATTTCTTTTCCTTCAAGGAAGAGGATAAGGATCGGATGTTTCCTTCCTTACCCTAGCCGAGCCTAATCATGGAATAAATCTACCACACAAGGGAAGAAGGAACGTGCATGCGAAGGAAAGAGAGAGAGGCGGAGGTTATGATATGCATGGGAAGAATCCTTATTCAACAAGAAATCCTTATTCAACAAGGAAAATTCCCTAAATCCTAGAATCTCATCGCCTATATATATGGCCGACTCTATCATGTAAAAGAAGGCTTCGAATTCAGTAGTTTAGATTAGTTTGCATTCTAGGTTGAGAGAAAGTGAGGAAGAATCAAGTCCTAAGGGCAATTTACTTTAATTTCGTATTTTACTACTTTAGTTTTAGTTGTTGGCGTGAAGCCAAGACCCTGGTTGCTGACTATGCTTTTGGGCAGCAAACCCTTTCCAGATTTATGCTAAGTATGCTTTTCTTTATTTGCTTTGTGTTCTTATTTAATATTATGTCTAGCTAAGTTTATTGTTTGGGTTGGATGTAGATGAAGTGATTCTAAATTACTCGTTCAAACTTGTGAGGTCTAATTGTGTTAGTTCGTTAATTGATTTTGTTCCCGAAACACTTAGGATTAATTCTAGACTTAATTGATATTGAAGTTGATTGATCACCATCTAGATATTGAGATTAAGTCATTAACAGAAATTGGGATCAACACGAGAGTGTCTTTCGTGCCTAAGAAGGTAAAGGGTGTTGGAGAGCAGTCGGTATTGACCTACCTCTTGGCTGTCTTGGGTCTATTTATTCTTAATGCCTGTTGGGCAGCATCGTTACTGAAGTGTCTTCGTGACTTTGCTGATCAAGAGAGGAGATCTTGCCTTCTGGTCAAGATCTGTAAAATTGATTAGACATAGGTTAAGTGTGTTTACATCGTGACTTCGTGACCTTAGGGTGTTAACTAATCTTTGCCTTAAACCAAGTGATAAAATTAGTTAATTGAATATCCTTGCACCGATGAACGAGTGAAGAGTAATTAGGATCATGGATTCGAAACCCAATCCAAACTCTTTTGTTATTTGATAGTTTTACTTGTTGAGTTCAGGTTCGTGACCAAAACCCTTTTGTTGAACAACATCAGAAGAGCAAATTACGCCGAGTCCCTTGGGTACGATCCCGCTTGCCCCTGACTACTATCTTGTTGAGCAAGAGGTGTTATAAATATTATTTGTGCGAAGTGTGTGACGACAGTGCTCCGTCAAATTGGCGCCGTTGCCGGGGAACTGGTTTTAAGCTAGTTTGTTCTTCTAGCTTGTGTGTGAGCATAGTTTATGCCCAAGCCGCATCTACGAAGTGATGGAGATCCACAAAATCACGGTGCTTGCCCGGAGGTGATAGCTAAGAGAAATCGAGCAGAACAACGCAAGAAGAAGAGAGATATGGAGGAAGGCGTCAACGAACCTTCAGAGTCGCAGAGCTTGACAGACGATCAGGATACTGAGCAAGAAGTCGAATCTTGCTCAACAGCTAGTTCAGACAGTGAGAAGTCAACATCTAGTTCAGAAGCAAAAACATTAACAATCATGGCAGGAACACCAGTGTCAGATCATGTTCCCTGACAACAAGGGAATCTGACCATCAAGTATCCAGTTGCCCACCATCAGTGGCAATTGGGAGCTCAAACACTCGCTGATACACATACTGCCCAAGTTCAGTGACCATCCTGGAGAATACCCCCAAACTCATCTTCAAAACTTTGAGATGGAGATTAGCACAGTAAGGAACAATGCCACTACTACTACCAGGAACAATGGGGATAGACAAGGACAAGTTGTTAGGAACGATGCTGAAGTTATGAGGAACCAAGATGTTGCCCAAGACACCTTTCCTGACTACATAAGATTGCTCACTTTCCCGTTCTCACTTCTTGACGGGACACGTGAGTGGCTTTACACCTTGCCAGAGGAAAGCATTGATACGTGGAGCAAGATGCAGCAGGCCTTTCTTGACAAATACATACCCGTTGGCCGGATACAAAGTGGGAGGAATGCCATTTCATCGATCAAGATGAGAGGAAGTGAGTCATTATATGACTACTATGAAAGGTTCAAGAAGTTGTTGGCAATATGTCCTCAACATCGGATTCAGGATATCGATTTGATCGAATATTTCTTGAAAGGATTAAGGGCATTAGAGAGAAAATACATCATTGCAGCGTGTGGAGGAGCCATAGTCGATCAACTACCATCTGAAGTGTTCAAGATAATAGCTGCCATGGCTGAGCAATCTCGAGATGAAGATGATATCCCAAGAGGGGGGTACGAAGGCAGCAAGGGCAACCAAGACAACTTGGTCAGCACCATTAAAGACTTCATGACCAAGATGTCTGGCCAGATGGAGGATTTGAAGAAGCAGGTTAATGGCAAGGAAGTTCAAAGAGCTGTGAAGAGATGTGAAGTATGCCAGGCAACATCACATGTCACCTCAGAATGTCCCAGTTGGTTCGTGGAAGAAGGAGAAGAGGTGAAGGCAATAGGTCAGAACCAGCAAGGAGGAGGGCAACAAAGGTTCCAGTATGGCAATAACAACAACTATGGCAACAACTACGGCTATAGGCAGAATCAGCACAAGAACCTGAGGTATGGCAACAACCACTATCAGATACCTCCTGCCCACCAACAACCGCAGCAGCCTAGTGGGCAACAACAGCAATATGTGCCTCCACCTCAACAACAAACTCAACATCAAAATAATTATGTACCTCCACATCGAGAACCAGCGAAGACGGAATTCATGAAGGAGACCATTGAAAGGTTTACCAACGAGAACCAAAGGAGGAGGAGAGACTTCGAGAACTTCCAACTAGAAAGTCGAGGACAGTCCAACAACCTTCAAGCTCAACTGACTCATATCAACCAAACCTTGTCAAGGTTGGTCGAAGACAAGCCAGACAGACTATCTGTCCAGGTAGAGGTCAACAAGGAGCAAGTTAATGCTGTAACGTTGCACAGTGGGAAGAATTTGCCAGAGATGTTGCCCAGGATCCAACCTAAGGAACCAACGCGAGTAGAGGAGACCAAGATGGGTTCAGGAGATATCAATGACATCTACGAGGAGTTGAAGGCAAAATGTGAAGAAGGGATAAAGGCCAACAAGAACCCAGTCTTTGATAATGAGGAGGATGAAGCCTTGTTTGATTACGTAAAGATGGAGAGATCTAAGCTGGGATTTGACAAAGATGACGTGATGCTGGATCTTTGCAGGCTGAAAAAGAAGCAGAGGCTTTGGCCAAGAGGACCGTTCCGCGCACTACCAAGGCCAAAATCCCATATCCCAGACGTTTTGCCCGCGATCGTGACCAGAGGGAGCTGGAGGACATGATGGAGGTGTTCAAGAAAGTGGAGATCAACCTACCGTTGTTGATGGCATTGCAATCTATGCCTAAATGCGCAAAATTTTTGCAAGAGATGTGCCAAAAGAAGACAAAATACCCAGATAATGCCCGTTTTCACGTGGAGAACGTGTCAGCACTAATGAATTTCCCAGATCCTGACCAAGAAGAGGGATCCAGGCATGTTCGCTATTCCATGCACGATTGATACTACGTCAATACCCAGGGCGATGCTTGATCTTGGAGCTTCGATAAATGTGATGCCAAGAGCCATGTTTCACGAGATAAGTTTTGGACCTCTTTCTCCTACACGTGTTGCCATCCAATTAGCAGATTTATCCACAGTCTACCCGGATGGAGTGTTGGAGGATGTGTTGGTCAAGGTGGGGGATCTTCTATTCCCAGCCGACTTCTATGTTCTTGACATGGGAAAGAAAGCAATCAAGAACCCAGTGATCTTGCTCGGGAGGCCATTCTTGAGGACAGCATGTACCAAGATTGATTGCGATACTGGAAAATTGACAGTCCAAGTAGCAGGAGAAGTAGTAGAGTTCGATGCTTATAGGCAAAATCAAGATGATGCCTTGGAACACCTCAACACCCTCAGTGCATGTGGAAAGCAAGTGGAGACTTTGAATAGCTTAAATTGTTTCGTAGAAGACAACGAAGATGCAATCCAGGCGGAATTCAACTCAGTTCAGGATCTTGACCAGGATCCTGATCAGCATGAGGATAATGAGGAAGATGGTGTTCTGATGCAATTCTACGAAGGAGATGAGTACGAAAGTGAGAAAGATTTTTGGGAAGAGTTAGTTCATGGACATCGCTTCGACTCTAACGACGAGGACTACTCCACGGACGAAGAGTTGGAGAATTACGTGTTTGAAAACATCCGTGGACATGATGGAGATCAGGATATAGGGGAACAAAAACCCCTTGATGAGTTTGATGAGGAACTTGAGGAGTTACCCCATGATGAGACCGAGGAGTTAGTAGAGGAATTTTGGCAACAAACAGTTCTTGAGGAGGATGCCAGCTTACAAACAGAAGAGGATCTTGCCCAGAACGAAGAGCCAGTAGATGTAGAGGAATGCAGTTACGCCAGGATTCCGGGCAACATCCAGCCTCAGGGGTTTGAACCACTCAATATCCCTGAACTAAAACAGGAGGACAGGTTGATGCCATCATTGCAAAAAACACCTACCTTGGAACTGAAGCCCTTGCCCAAGCACGTGAAATACATCTATCTTGGCAAGAACGAGACCTTGCCCGTGATCATATCATCAGAGTTATCGAGCATGGAGGAGGTCAGAGTTGGTGAGGTGCTGAACAAGTACAAGGAGGCAATAGGATGGACGTTGGCCGACATCAAGGGCATTAACCCTTTGGACTGTGTTCATCGTATCTTACTCGAGGAGGATGCTGCCTCCGTACGAGATCCACAAAGGAGATTGAATCCAGCCATGAAAGAAGTGGTTATGAAGGAGATACTTAAGCTTCTTGACTTAGAGATCATCTACCCCGTCTCTGACAGCCGATGGGTGAGCCCTGTGCAAGTGGTGCCCAAGAATTCAGGAATCCAGGTGGTCGAGAACGACAAGAACGAGATGGTGGCCATGAGACTACAAACTGGATGGCGAGTGTATAGATTACCGGAAGCTCAACCAAAAGACGAAGAAGGATCACTTTTCTTTGCCCTTTATCGATGAGATGCTTCAAAGGTTTGCTGGTAATAACTACTATTATTTTCTTGACGGTTATTCTGGTTACATGCAGATCTGGGTTGCTGACGAGGATCAAGGCAAGACCACATTCACGTGCCCGTTTGGCACTTTTGCATATAGGAGGATGCCGTTCGGGTTATGCAACGCTCCAGGGACATTCCAAAGGTGTATGATGCACATTTTTTCAGACCTTCTTGAAGAGTGCATCGAAGTCTTCATGGACGACTTTACCGTCTACAGCAAGACCTTCGACACATGCCTCAACAACCTGGATCGAGTCTTGAAGAGATGCGTTGAGAAGAGCCTAGTGTTAAACTACGAGAAATGCCATTTCATGGTCAAGGAAGGAATAGTTTTGAGGCATGTCATATCAGAAAAAGGAATTGAGGTGGATAAGGCCAAGATCGACATCATTGCCAAATTGCCTTACCCAAGATCCGTGAAAGAGTTAAGAGGATTCCTTGGGCATGCTGGATTCTATCAAAGATTTGTCAAGGACTTTGCCAAGATCGCTCAACCAATGACGAGACTACTTCAACATGAAGTACCATGGGAGTTTAAGGAAGATTGCAAGAAGGCGTTCCATGCCTTGAAGGAGAACTTGATCACAGCCCCCATCATCCAACCTCCGGATTGGGGCATGCCTTTCGAGTTAATGTGTGATGCCAGAGGTTATGCCGTAGGAGCAGTTCTTGGGCAAAAACGAGGCAATGAGAGTTATGTTATTTACTATGCATCAAAGACATTGAATCCTGCCCAATGCAACTATGCCACAACGGAGAAGGAATTGTTGGCCATCGTCTTCGCCTTTGAGAAGTTCAGATCGTATTTATTAGGAGGCAAGACCATAGTGTACACCGACCACGCGGCATTAAAGTACTTGGTGAGCAAGAAGGAGTCCAAGCCAAGATTGATTAGATGGATTCTTTTATTGTAGGAATTTGACATAGAAATCAAGGACAAGAGTGGTGCCCAGAATCAAGTTGCCGACCACCTAAGTCGAATCCTCCAGCCAAACGATGGGATACTGATCAGGGAGACCTTTCCCGACGAGCATCTGAGTCTTGCCCAAGATGAACCATGGTATGCAGACATCGTGAACTACTTGGTGACTGGAGAAATTCCCTCCGATCCTGTGCGTTATCAAAGAAACAAGTTGAAACATGAGAGTCGTTTCTACCTATGGGATGAGCCATACTTATGGAGAGAATGTGCGGATAAAATAATTAGAAGGTGTGTCGAGGATAAAGAGCAACGAAGCATTCTTGAGCATTGTCACAACAAGGAGTGTGGAGGACACTTTGGGCACCAACGTACGACAAGGAAAATTTTGGAGCGGTGCTGCCCAACATTGAGATCGAGACCAAGCTGGCCAATGTGAAGAGGTTGTTGACTGAGATCAGAGATGCCCAGCTGGCATTCTTTGCACACCAAGGATTCAGGTATCCACCTGAATCTTCTCTTTGATTTGTGTTCCTCCCTTTTATGTTAGTTTAAGATTTTATTTTTCGTTTTTGTGTTTTATTGTTGAGTCTTGTTTTGTGTTATTTAGTGTCTTGTTGTTTGAGAGGGCGATTTTACTGTCTTCCCCCACAATTTGCCCAGCAAATTGTGTGGTGAAGTTCCTATTGCCTTCTCGGTTGTGTTTGTTGAGTCAGTTTATTTTTGTTTGTTTGTTGCCCAACATTTTACCCACTTTGCCTAAGGCAAAGTGTGTGGGTGTTGGAGTGTCAGTTTGTGTTTTTAAAGTATGTTTGAGTCGTTGAACAACATGTTAGCATGAAGGTTAGAATAGGTTTATGGATGATGCCGTATGTAAATAGGTAGGACGGAATGAGATATTGGGCATTAACTGTGAGGATTTGAGCTTTTGAAATGCTATATACATATGCAGCATTATTCTTTCTTGTGTGATAATGATCAGTTGGCATGTGTTGATCTAGAACTTGCCTGCATCTCTTAATTAAAGCTTCATGTAACTTAGTAGAACTACTTAGATGAATTAGGCCAGTTTCCATATTTTCCTACATTTTGTCATAAGCCACATTACAACCCAATGAAGACCTAAGGATAAGTAGTTTGAATTTGTTCGAAGAAGTAGAGATGTAGAGGGCAGGCAAGCCTATGGAAAAACTTTGTTGATGATGGTCAAGAGCGTAAACACTTAACCTTATACACTTGAGAGATGAGTGCTGGTGAGGATGTCCTTGTTGCCCAATAACTCTATCTTGACCTGTTTGATGGCACTATCTGTTACATATTATGTTTTGACTGACATGTGAGATGCTGATCTGTTTTGAGTCTGTGTTTTCTGTTTTGTCTTTTCTGTGTTTGAGTCTTGGGCAAAGTCGCGACCATACACTGAGGGCAAGTGTAATTCAAGTGTGTGGGTGTGATGAACCCATATTTGTGTCCATATTTTCTTGTGTTTTTCTTGTGTTTTTAGTCTTTATCGAGTCATTATGTGTCTGGGAGGACACGCAAGTCGAGAGATAGTGTGCAGGGGAAGAACAGGTGGATGCTGGGCAAATCCGATGGAAAATCTGTTGTTGAGATGGCGATACGATGCAAATGGGCATAGGGCTGGAAGCTTGTAGCTCGGCAACATCGAAACATCCTTTCTACAAGTCAGGAAGTACCTCTCCATATCCTTAAAGGCCAACAGACAGAGTACTCGGAGGAGCCAGGATCGTGGTCAACACCGGAAGCAAAGCAGGATGCAGACGATGAAGGGCAAGATGAGAGTCGAGCAGCAACAGGTTTCTTTTCCTTCAAGGAAGAGGATAAGGATCAGATGTTTCCTTCCTTATCCTAGCCAAGCCAAATCATGGAATAAATCTACCACACAAGGGAAGAAGGAACGTCCATGCGAAGGAAAGAGAGAGAAGCGGAGGTTATGATATGCATGGGAAGAATCCTTATTCAACAAGGAATCTTTATTCAACAAGGAAACTTCCCTTCAACCTTAGAATCTCATCGCCTATATATATGGCTGACTCTATCATGTAAGAGAGCTCTTCGAATTCAATAGATTTAGATTAGTTTGCATCCTAGTTCGAGTGGAAGTGAGGAAGAACAAGTCCTACGGGCAATTACAGTTTATTTTGCTTGTTTATATTTTCTGCACATTAGTTTTAGTTGTTGGCGCGAAGCCAAGACCCTGGTTGCTGACTACGCTTTTGGGCAACAACCCCTTATTTAATATTATGTCTAGCTAAGTTTATTGTTTGGGTTAGATGTAGATGAAGTGATTCTAAATTACTCGTTCAACTTGTGAGGTCTAATTGTGTTAGTTCGTTAATTAATTTTGTTCCCGAAACACTTAGGATTAATTCTAGACTTAATTGATATTGAAGTTGATTGATCACCATCTAGATATTGAGATTAAGTCATCAACAGAAATTGGGAATAACACGAGAGTGTCTTTCGTGCCCAAGAAGGTAAAGGGTGTTGGAGAGCAGTCGGTATTGACCTACCTCTTGGCTGTCTTGGGTCAAGTTATTCTTAATGCTTCTTGGGCAGCATCGTTACTGAAGTGTCTTCGTGACGTTGTTGATCGAGAAAGGAGATCTTGCCTTCTGGTCAAGATCTGTAAAATTGATTAGACATAGGTTAAGTGTGTTAGCATAGTGACTTCGTGACCTTAGGGTGTTAGCTAATCTTTTCCTTAAACCAAGTGATAGAATTAGTTAATTGAATATCCTTGCACCAATGAACGAGTGAAGAGTAATTATGATCATGGATTTGAAACCTAATCCAAACTCTTTTGTTATTTGATATTGTTATTTGTTGAGTACAGGTTATTAAGATACTTCATGACCAAAACCCTTTTGTTGAGCAACATCTGAAGAACATATTACACCAGGTCCCTTGGGTACGATCCCGCTTGCCGCTGACTACTACCTTGTTGGGCAAGAGGTGTTTTATAAATATTATTTGTACGAAGTGTGTGACGACAGCGCTCCGTCATATACTAGCACTCTGGGCAGGCTATATCTGCAGCAACTATTCTTCCATATGAACTTTATAATGCTTTTTTCTGTTATTGAAGATAAGGGCTCTGCCTCTACCCATTTACTAAAATAATCCACCGCTACTATGATATGGCACTTCTTTCCCGTTGCCATAGGAAGCTTACTGACTAGATCTATGCCCCATTTGTCAAATGGACATTCTGCGTATTAAGCTCCCAGCTCCTCAGCAGACCTATGGATCAATGGCCCATGCTTTTGACAACTAGGACACCTTCTTACAAAAACCTCAGCATCCTTTTTCAAAAAGGGCCAGTAGTACCCAGCTCTCAGCACTCGCCGGATCAGGTCTCAGAATCTTGTATGACATCCTGCTATTCCTTGATGCACTTTCTTAATTATCCGCAGACCCTCTACCTCTGTTACACATCTCAGTAATGGCTGCGAATAAGCCCTCCTGAACAGATGTCCTCCCATTAGACAATACTTAGCGTAGATTTTCTTCTTTCCAGCTCTTTCTCCCTCTAGCAACTCTCCCATTCTCAGGAAATGCAAAATGAGTGCTCTCTAATCGCTTTTCTCTTCTATTTCATGGATGCTCTTCTCTATCCGACTATTTACCATTCCGAGCAACGTTACTTTCTCCGGCACTAGACCGTTCAATGAGCTAGCCAGTTTGGCAAGGTGGTCTGCCTGGGTGTTAAGATCCCTGGGTATCTGTTCTATCCTCAAGTGCTGGAAGTTCTTATTCAGGCCTCTAACTTGCTCCACATACTTGATCATTCTTTCCTCCTTGATCTCATAATTTCTTGAGACCTGCTGGATTACCAACTGGGAGTCAGAATGAATAACGACCCTTTGAGCTCCCAATTCAGCTACCATCTCCAATCCTCTAACGAACGCCTCGTACCCAGCTTCATTATTAGAGACTCTGAACTCGAATTTCAACGCAAAACTCAGCTCACTTTGGTCTGGTGCTATAATGACAACTCCAGCGCCGCATTCTTCATTCGTCACAGATCCATCGACGAAGACTTTCCACTCAGGCCATTGCGTAGGCTGCGTAGTTTCCTGGATGAAGTCCGCCAGGGCTTGCGCTTTGATAGCTGTGTGATAGGGATAAAAATATCCAGGTCTTTAAGAGACCTGAGTACCCTGTGCAGGTGTTATGAGTACTCAACTAGAGAAGCGACATAATGATGGAGTTGAGGTCTCCCGGAGAGATCTCCTTTCAGTGACCTGCCTGGAGGTCCCACGCCAGAGATCTGCCCTGAGATCCCGCCTTCAGAACTCTTCTTCGATTGTATACCTGACGAACAAAGACACTTTAATTAATGCCTGTAAGGTACCGTTAGAAGGTACATCGTGCCTCAGCCAATAGGGTAACAACGCGTGTAAAGGTAAAAGTAAAAGGTGGAGCAGCAACTCAGCTTCACTCTCAAGGAAACTCACGAGTATATATTGTAAAATCCAACACACACAAACACACAATTTTTTCAGACTTATTTCCTGTTACATTCACCTCCCAGAGAAAGAAACCCAGAATACTAACTTAAGCTTCGGAGGTGGTTCGCCGGAAAACATCCCCGGCCCTTCTTTTTCTTGTAGAGTTGCGAGAGAGCACTACAGCTGGAGACAATTCTGACCACCGGAGAAGGAAAAGAAGTGTGGTCTTGGTAGGTGCTAGTGTTCGCTCATCTCTCTGTTCTGATTTTGTATGATGTACTTTTTCTGGTTACATTATCTGGCGCCGTCTGTGGGAAACAGAATTTTTCATCGAAATCTCATCTTAAAACTCTTTTTATGTGTTTTTCTTTCAACGATGTCGGTTTAAAGTTTAAACTCAAAAGAGAAAGAAACAGCATTAGGAAAATGGGTCTGAATATTTTAGTTAATTCGCGTTTCTTCTTTTAAAATAACTCTCACTGTTTTCAAAGGAGGGGCTGGTAGGTTTTGAGACCTTCGTGTTTTAAATCCCTTTTTAGATTTTGGTAGAATCTTTTAAAAAAATTCACTTATCTTTCATGTCCTCTTAAAAAAACTCTCTAGTTCGCAATCTGGTAGGGAACTATGAGTAGCATAGCGAGACAAACAAAATTATCAGCTATTTGAAAAATGGCTTGGAAATAGATGATTCCTAGAGAAAGAACCTCGAAAACCTTTGTAGCATGAAGGAGTGAAATTAAAAGAAACGTGGGACCCTCAGAGCAGGTTTCACACAATTCCAACAGAGATTGGGGAAGTGTGTGAGGAAAGGGAATATGTTGAATCGTATTTCTTGAGTTCCGTAAATGCCCGGCGAGACTTGATAATGGTCTTGGGAAAGGGTAGTGTTGAACACTTGTTATGCCCTTGATGATATGCCTTGATTGGGTACTGATAGTTGAAAACCTTGAAATGCAGATTCAGTCATGGAAAATATATCAGTCCGAGACCGAGAAACCCCACCTGAAAGAGTGGTGCATGACGATAGCTCCTCGGAGGAACGTACTGAGGAGGAGAATCAGAATACTCTGAAAATAGCCCCACCAAAGATAACCACACCCCAGAAAGAGGGGGCTTCTTAGTCGACTAGCCCTCAGAAAGAGGGAGGTCGTAAAGGTTCAGAGGTCACGAGAGAGGAACCTCAAGTACCTGTGCAGCAGAGTGTCACCTATGCAGTGTCTATGGATCAGCTCAGTGCTATGGTGAAGCAAGTTGTATCCAAAGCTTTGGCTCCCTTAAAGGGCCAAAGTAAGAAATCTGGCAACACAGCAAAGGGAAAATCCAAGAAGGTACGAATGGGTCTTGTAAGATCCTGATCATGATGAGATACCAATGAGATGGTTCAAGCCTCGTTAATATGATCATTTTGTTCATGATCTGAATATTCTTATTTTCCTTGACAGGGAGAACTTGTGGAGGAAGGTCAGTATGAGAGCGATGGGTATGAGAGCCCTCAAACTGAATCAGAAAATGGTCAGTGAATAAATAGAGAAAGTAGATATTAGCGACACTTCTAAAGTAGCTCACTCGCTAATAAAATCATGATTACTTAGTTTGCAATAAAATTTGCAGAGGACGAAGCACGGATTGTGAGACCTCAAGATGAGGAAGCTGCTGCTGAGATTGCAGCCCTCAAACAGCAATTAAAGGACCTCCAGCGGAAGGCCTCTTCGCCTAAGAAATCTCCTAAGAAGCCTATTAAAACCAGTAACAGCCAGTCTCCTTTCTCAAGGGACATTAGAGATGATCAGTTACCTTCTAATTTCAAGACACTGACATTGGAATATGATGGCTCCACAGATCCGCATGAGCATATAATGAGATTTGAGAATGGAGCAATGCTTCACCAGTACATAGAGGGGGTGAAGTGCAGGGTTTTCCTCACAACCCTATCGAAGATAGCCCAACAATAGTTCTCCCAGCTACCACCCAAAAGCATACGCTCGTTTGATGAATTCAAATCTATGTTCTTGCATCAATTTGCTAGTGCAAGAAGACATGTTAAAACGTCTTCTTCGCCCATGTCATTGAGACAGAAACCTTCGGAAAGTTTGCGTCAGTATGTCGGGCATTTTAATGTTGAAGCATTGCAAGTGCTTCTAGCCTCTGACAATGTGAAAGTACAGGCGTTGATACAGGGATTAGCTCCGGGGTTATTCTTTAATTCGTTGAACAAGAGACCTCCGTTATACTTTGAAGAATTGTTACAGAGAGCTGATAAGTATGTTAACCTAGAAGAAGCTCAAGAATCTAGGAGATCTAAAGAGGAGTCTCTTAAGCCCAAGCAGGAGACCTTAGAGAGGAGATCGTCCTCAGCAACGAGGGCTGAAAAGGATAGAGGGGGGCAAAAGCTCAAGAGAGCTCCTGAAAGATTTGACCAGTACACGTCCCTCAATACATCTTTGTTGGAGGTCATGGAAGCTTCCTCCAGGGTTCCTCATTTCAAGTTCCCAAGTACTTATAAGGAAGCTCCGCGTAACCCGTGATCTGAGCTATACTGCCAGTATCACAATGATTATGGTCATGACACGAACTCTTGTAGGCACCTGAAAGATGGTATTGAACGACTGCTAAAAAAGGATGATACCTTACTCCAATTTGTTAAAAAAGAAAGAGAAAAAAGTTACAAGAGAAAAGAGCCGGAACAGAAAAAACCTGATCAAAGGGAAAGAACCCCCTCGAGGCGGGAGGATCCTCCCCCAAAAAGGGAAAACATCAACATGATTATGGGTAGTAATACCGATGGAGACTCAGGCCGAGCTCGTAAAGCCCATGTGAGGGCTGCTAAAGCTCAGGTAAACAGAGAGGTCCAGGAGTTAGCAGAGACAATGGGCATGGAGATTGATGTGGTAGACTCATTCCCAGGAGTAGAAACCGACCCAAAGGTGTGTGTGAGCTTTGGCCCCAAGGACCTTATAAGTGCAACGCCCCATAATGATGCACTGGTGATCAGTGCCGAAGTGGCCAACTGGCGAGTAACACGAATCTTTGTGGACACCGAAAGCGCGGTAAATGTGCTCTTTTGGGATTGTTTCCAGAAGATGAAGATTAATGCTGATTTGATGCCAGTGAACACGGCATTATATGGTTTCGCTGGAGGCGAAATACAGCCTAAAGGGGAAGTGACCCTCCAGGTGAGGTCTCAGGTGACTAAGAAGTATCGAAAGAGTCTTACGTAAGATCCATAAAGCATGCTAAGCAAAAGGTGAAAGGAACCTCAGTGGCAGAACGCCCACTGCTAGGTAAAAATGCAAAGGTGAAGGGTATAGAGGAAGACCTAGAGCCAAGAATGCAGCCAGTGGAAGAAGAGTTGATGATGGTGGAACTGTTCCCGAGGAAAATGGGTTTCACCACGAAGATTGGGAAGCAAATGACTGAAGAACAAAGAGAAGCAGTAATTCGGTGTTTACGAAGGAATGCGGACCTGTTTGCATTCAGCCCAAAGGATATGAAAGGGGTAGACCCATCTGTAGCACTGCATCATCTAAATGTAGAGCCTAAAGCGAGGCCGGTAAGGCAGAAAAAGAGATCCTTTGGGCCAGAAAAGGAAAAAGTAATTAGTGAGGAGATTAGATGGCTGTTAGACGTTGGTCACATTGTTAGAATTCAGTACTCCGAGTGGCTGTCAAACGCAGTGATGGTAGCTAAGAGCAATGGCAGCTGGCGAATGTGCATAGGTTTCAGGGACCTGAACAAAGCGTGCCCGAAAGATCATTACCCATTGCCCTGTATCGACCAATTGGTCGATTCAACTTCGGGATGTGAGCTGTTATCTATGCTGGATGCTTACCAGGAGTACCACTAGATATAGCTAGCCCCTGAGAATGTGGTCAAAATAGCTTTTGTAACCATATGCGGCACGTTCGCGTACGTAAGGATGCTTTTTGGCCTAAAGAATGAAGGAGCTACCTATCAAAAAATGATGGACGCAATATTTGAAGAGCAGATAGGAAAGATGTTGGAGGTATACGTGGATGATATCCTTGTGAAAAGTGTGAAGGCAGAACATCATGTCAGAGACCTGGAGGAGGTCATGACTGTGATAAGAAAGTATGATTTGCGATTGAACCCAACAAAATACACGTTTGGTGTTAAGTCAGGAAAATTTTTGGGATATATGGTAACTCCAAGAGGAATCGAAGTGAATCAGGACAAGGTCTGAGCCGTACTGGAAATGGCTGCTCCTACTAGTATAAGGGAGGTACAGCGACTAAACGGAAGAATCACCGCGCTCAGTCGGTTCATATCCACTTCGGCGGAAAAAAGCTTTCCGTTCTTCAAGGTGTTGAAGAAGGCCAGTAAATTCGAATGGGATGAAAGCTGTCACAAAGCATTCGAGGAGCTGAAAGCTCATTTGGCAAGTCTGCCGGTATTAACAAACTAACCTCAGGAGAAACCCTGTACCTATACATAGCTGTTGGAGACCATTCCCTAAGTGCAGTTCTCATAAGGGAGGAGGGCTCTACGCAAAAGCTCATTTATTACATCAGTAAAGCCTTACAAGGAGCTGAGTATAGATACTTTGATGTGGAGAGAGCTGCTTTGGCTGTGATGACAGCAGCGAGGAGGTTAAGGTTATACTTTCTTGCTCACAAAGTGGTGGTGAGAACTAATTTTCCCTTTAAGCAAGTGCTGAGTAAACTAGATCTCTCAGGGAGAATGGTGAAATGGAGCGTGGAACTGGGGGAATATGATGTAGAATTTGAGCCGCATACAGCTATCAAAGCGCAAGCCTTGGCTGACTTTATCACAAAAACTACTCAACCCACGCAATGGCCTGAGTGGAAAGTCTTCGTTGATGGATCGGTGACGATTGAAGGATGCGGGGCCGGAATTGTCATAATAACGCTGGACCAGAATGAGCTTAGTTACGCATTGAAATTTGAGTTCAGAGTTTCTAATAATGAAGCTGAGTATGAAGCGTTTGTTAGGGGACTGGAGATGGTAGCTGAGCTGGGAGCTTAAAATGTCGTCATTCATTCTGACTCCCAGTTGGTAATTCAATAGGTCTTAGGAAATTATGAGATCAAAGAAGAAAGAATGGTCAGGTATGTCGAGCAGGTCAGAGATCTGAGTAAAAGTTTTCAGCCCCTGAAGATAGAGCAGATACCTCGAGACCTCAATGCATAGGCAGACTGCCTGGCTAAGCTGGCCAGCTCACTGAATGGGTTGGTACCTGAAAAAGTGACATTGCTAAAAATGGCGGGCAGCCGAATAGAAAAGAGTATTCATGAGATAGAAGAAAAAAATGATTGGAGAGTGCTTGTTTTACATTTCTTGAAAACGGGGGAACAGGTAGAAGGAGAAAGAGTTGGAAAAAAGAAAATCTATGCCAAGTACTGTCTGATTGGAGGACATTTATTCAGGAGGGCTTACTCATAGCCATTACTGAGATGTGTGACGGAGGCGGAAGGTCTGCAGATAATCAAGGAAGCGCATCAGGGAATAGCGGGATGTCATACAGGGTTCCGAGACTTGATCTGGCGAGTGCTGAGAGCTGGGTACTATTGGCCTTCTTTGAAGAAGGATGCCGAGGTCTTCGTAAGAAGGTGTCCCAGTTGCCAGAAGCACGGGCCGTTGATTCATAGGCCTGCTGAAGAGCTAGGAGTTCAGTATGCAGAATGTCCGTTCGACAAATGGGGCATAGATCTAGTTGGCAAGCTTTCCATGGCAGCATGAAAGAAATGTCACATCATTGTAGGGGTGGATTATTTTAGTAAATGGGTAGAGGCAGAGCCTTTATCTTCAGTAACAGAGGAAAGCATCACAAAGTTCATATGGAAGAATATTTGCTGCAGATATGGCCTGCCCAGAGTGCTGGTATCTGACAATGGAATGCAATCTTTGAAAAAAGAACACAAGCTTGGTGCAAAGCTAGAGAAATCGAGCAGAGGTTCGCTACTGTTGCTCACCCAGTGACCTGTGGGCAAGTGGAAGTCACCAATCAGACCATAGTGAATGGTATCAAAGCAAGGCTAGAGAAAGAGAGGTCTCAATGGGTGGAAGAGCTGAGCTCAGTGTTGTGGGCATATAGAACTGGACAGAAAACAACTACAGGACAGTCTCCTTTCTGTTTGGTATATGGCACTGACGCTGTCATGCCAATGGAGGTAAAGATTCCGACACATAGAATCCTGGCCTACAATGAGGACCTGAACAGAGACCTGAGAGCTGATAGCTTAGATCTGATCGATGAGGTGTGTGAAGAGGCGCACCAGCGAGCTCTGGCTTACAAGGCTCGCATAAAGGCAGCATATGATGTGAAAGTAAAGACCAGGAGGTTTCAAGAGGGAGATCTAGTGCTCAAGAGAGCTGATGCGATGCATCCGGTGAGAAAGTTTGAGCCGAATTGGGAAGGACCTTTTGTGGTAACCAAAGTACTCCCTGGTGGGGCATATGAGCTCACGAGCCATGAGGGATACGTGGAACCAAGACCATGGAACATCAGTAACATGAAGAAGTACTATGTTTAGAAACATGCTATGGAAAATTTTTTGTCTTAATGGGAGGGGGTCTACATGCCAGGTCTCATGCCCATCTTTTTTGATAGGATACTTGCTTAGCTAGACAAGTATTCCTGTAATGGCACGAAGAGAACTTGTCGTGAATAAATAAAGGCTGAGAAGTTGTTTTTTTTTATTTTTGTCTTTGTTTACATTTTGTTGTGTAATAAGGAACGACATTATAGAGCCAAGATAAGGCAGTAAACGTGATACCTAGTAAAATGAAGTAAAGTATTTACTCTAAATGGTTTAACAAAAAGATGAAACCATCTAGAGTAGGGGGGAGTAGGGGTGTACCTTACACCCTTAAGGGGGTCCAGTAATATCTCATGAAAATGCAAAAAAATTGAAAAATAAAAGAAGGAAGAAATGCGCAGACAAGCAAGAACATGATAACAAAATAGACACAGTAGATTAAGCTGCTAAGTAAGGAGTGCAGCACTAACGGAACAAGCAAAAGCAAATAAATTGTTCAGTGTCGAAATACAAAGTAAATTGTCTGGTACGAAAGCAAAATAAGAGTATTGTTCAAAACATAAACTACACAATAGTTAAGCTAGGAAATCCATAGCATCATCATCAGGGTTAGCCCCCGCGGCATCAGCAGACACGTCCCCAGGAACATTCTCTGGCCTTCCCAGTCCATCACCAAGAACTGGCAAGGTCCCACCGGTTGAAGGCACATCTGAAGAAAGAAGAGGGAAGATAGATTAATAGAAGAAGCGAAAGGTTATGATAGTAGACACGAAAGTAAGCATGTGAGAGCAGAGTAGGGTGTGAGATACCTGATATCTTGGCAGCCTGAAAGAAGTCTTTTGGGAAGAAATCATAAATGGGCTCAAGCGGATCAGAGAAAGCTGCTTGCAAATCACAAGGCGCAGTGAGAGCCTCGAAGGCTTTCGGCATAACTGGAAGCCACCAAGCCGTTCCCAGAGGAGCAGAGGGATCTCCCTTGAATGAAGGAGGTGGAGGAAGATGTTTCACTATCGGATCTACCTCTATGGGCTCCTTGAAACCCAAGTTGTGAGCTTTGGCTAACACAGTCATGCCACACCTCTTTTCCAGGAAGACGATATCTTGACGGATGGCAAGCAGATACTCAGGTGAGGCTCGGAAAGACTCTAGGAGGCCTTGGTGGAGGATTTGCAGTGCTTACTGGCCTGGAGAAGTCCGAAGGATGTAGCTGCGGCAATAGTGAACCCCTTCAGTATAACCTGATTGGTAAGAAAGGTTGGCAGCATGAAGAAGGCTCTTGGTCCCTTCAAGTTCCTTGCTAACTTGAGACAAATGATGACTGAGTTCGGCATTGACATTGCTGAGGGAGGCATTCTCGTCAGATAAAGCAGACATCTTCTCTTGAGACATGAGCAGTTCATGATTCTTCCTTTTTTAAATCGTCATTGGCTAGGGAAAGCCTGCTGTTGGTATCCAAGATGTCTTGGTTCTGGTGTTGCAGGTCTTCATTCACCCTGGTCAGCTCCTGCAGCTGCACTTGGCTAGCCACTAGCGCCTCTCTCAGTTTTCTCATCTCTTTCTCTTGAGCGGCACTTTGGAGTTGCAGTAGTCGACCATGAGAACTGTTTAGCTGCAACGATATCAAGGGAAAGGGAAAAAAGGCATTAGACATGTGAAAGTAAGAATGTGATAATACTTAGGATGAATGTTTTCTGAAAACAAAAACATGATAACAACAATACTTGCACCAAGTTGTGAGCACTCTCCTCCTGGAGTTGATGCAGAGAGGGAGGGCTAGACTCAGCCTCCTTCTCTGAAAGGGGAATAGCTCGCAGCAGAGAAAGGCACTCAGAAGGAGGTAACTTGCGAAGGGAGCTGGAGGTTTGACCTCTGAAAGCATAACCCGATGAATCAGTACCCTTAGGAGGGGAGCCACTGAGAAGAGGGGTATGCTTAGACTTCTTGGTGATGCCAGTAGGAGGTCGAGGAAAAAGAGGCCTCTTAAGGCTGGTAGAGGTGTCCACTTTAGCTTTGTCCTTTTGGGATGAAAAGGGAAGCCTAACAGAAGTAGCCTTATCCTTGCTAAGATCCTAGGAGGGCACACCCGAGCCGAACGATTTAGTGGTTGTAGGTTTGACGAAGGTTCCCAGAGCTACAGGGGGAGCTGATAGCGATTGTGTGAACGCTGCAGTAGCTGAGGAAACTTGATTGGTGGGATCTGAAGCATCATGAGCCTGAGATTCTAGGCGAGCTTGTTCCTCCAACAGAATGGCAAAATCAAAGTTCTTGTCATCAGGAAGTTTCACATCTTGAATCCAGCTCGTCTCTGCGTCAAGTAGGGTGCGAAGGATAAAATGCATGTTAGGAAGACTCGAGAAACAAAAAAGGAAAAGATAAAAAGACAGTTGAAACCCACCCTCGATGGAAAAAGAATGATCTCCTCAAGGGGATAATCCAAAGAAGGAAAGCACGCTAGAGTCAGATAGCAATGAATTGAATGGAAAGGGGGTAAGCTGCGCCCTTTGAGTTAGCTTTGCTAACACCTTGAGAGTAATAGGAGAGATATCCTTAACGGCCGGACGAGGCTGCTTCAGGTGAAATGTTTGCCCTGTTTGGGAGTGACGATGAAATACTTGTCTCCACTCTTTCCCCGCCGTGCGAGGTACACACAAGTATTGGGCAGGGCCCTTGGGTCTAGCACTAGCATAATAGAATGCACCAGTAGGCTTCACATCATAAACAGTTTGGAATAGAGTGGGAGTTTTCCGCGAAGCAAAATGAAGAAAGTTAATAGGATTTTGACGAAAGAAGGGTAAAATTGGTTAGGCCATAGATTATACAGGTCACAAACTTGAATCACGAAGTCAGGGAGGGGAAACCTTAAACCTGCCTCTATTTGGTGATACCAAAAAGCCACTAAGGGATAATCCAATAGATGAGGACGGTCATATGGTTTTGGCATGCTAATATCAAACAACTCACCACAGTTCAACAACGACTTTACGAATGCTAATTCTACAGGAGTTAGGGAGGATTCACCTGCTATAGCGTTTGGAGCCATAATAGGAGAAGCAGAAATCTTCAGAGAAGAAGAGGTCTCAACAGAAGGGAATGATGAATCCACCTCTTTGACCCCCTAGCCAGACGGGGGCGAACCCTCGGTCAGGTTAATGACTTCTTCAGGGTTGGAAGGAGGTGCTGGACTTGAGGGATTCCTGATGGCTATTCGTTGGGAGCGACGGGCAGAAGGTTGCTTCCTCTTAACTTGAGTGTGAGAGGATGTGTCCGACTGGGAGTCTTCATGCGAGGAGAGATGGGGCTGGGTATCAGATGCGTGAAATGCAGGTTGATCGGAAATGGTATCCTCTGCGGAAGGAGAAGGAGTTCGTGCCATAAGAGAATTACAGTAAAATTGAGAAGAGTGCGAAGGCAAAAGAAGATAAAGATGAAAACCCCAATGTAAAAGAGAGAAGAGGACGGTTGAAATAAAGTAGGGGAAGTTGCAGAGTTTCCCTATTTTGGCTCAATAAAATAATTGCAACCCTACACCTGGTTTAAAAATTAGAAATAGGCAGGTCCCTGGTGAAGGAAAGCGGGACTGTCTAAAGAAATCTCATGTCTCGACAGCCGCGTAGGATAATTTACTCTGTATTTCTCAAAGGAAGACCTCTCGAAATTCAGAGTAGGGGGGAGTAGATGATAGGGATAAAAATATCCAGGTCTTTAAGAGACCTGAGTACCCTATGCAGGTGTTGTGAGTACTCAGCTAGAGAAGCAACATAATGATGGAGTTGAGGTCTCCCAGAGAGATCTCCTTTCAGTGACCTGCCTGGAGGTCCCCCGCCAGAGATCTGCCCTGAGATCCCCCCTTCATAACTCTTTTTCGGTTGTATACCTGACGAATAAAGACACTTTGATTAATGCCTGTAAGGTACCCTCAGAAGGTACATCGCGCCTCAGCCAATAGAGTAACAACGCGTGTAAAGGTAAAAGTAAAAGGTGGAGCAGCAACTCAGCTTCACTCTCAAGGAAACTCACGAGTATATATTGTAAAATCCAACACACACAAACACACAATTTTTTCAGACTTATTTCCTGTTACATTCACCTCCCAGAGAAAGAAACCCAGAATACTAAATTAAGCTTTGAAGGTGGTTCGCCAGGAAACATCCTCGGCCCTCATTTTTCTTGCAGAGTTGCGAGAGAGCACTACAGATGGAGACGTTTCTGACCACCGGAGAAGGAAGAGAAGTGTGGTCTTGGTAGGTGCTGGTGTTCGCTCATCTCTCTGTTCTGATTTTGTATGATGTACTTTTTCTGGTTACATTACTGCGCGTGGCTCAAATTCTACATCATATTCTTCCAGCTCTACGCTCCATTTTACCATTCTTCCTGAGAGATCTGGTTTGCTCAGCACTTGTTTAAAGGGAAAACTGGTTCTTACCACTACCTTATGAGCTAGAAAATACATCCTTAACCTTCTTGCTGCTGTCATCATAGCCAAAGCAGCTCTTTCCACCTCAGAGTATCTATATTCAGCTCCCTGTAAGGCCTTACTAATGTAATAGATGGGCTTCTGTAAAGAGCCCTCCTCCCTTATAAGGACTGCACTTAGTGAATGATCTCCTACAGAGATGTATAGGTACAGGATCTTTCTTGAAATCGGTTTAGTTAACACCGGTAAGCTTGCCAGATGAGTTTTCAAATCCTCAAATGCATTCTGGTAATTCTGATCCCATTCAAACTTGCTTGCTTTCTTCAGTACTTTAAAAAACGGGAAACTTTTTTCCGCCGAAGCTGATATGAACCGACTAAGCGCAGTAATTCTTCCATTCAGTCGTTGTACCTCCCTTATATTGGTAGGAGCTGTCATCTCTAGCACCGCTCGAACCTTATCTTGGTTCACTTCGATTCCTCTTGGAGTCACCATATACCCTAGGAATTTTCCTGGCTTAACTCCAAATGTGCACTTTGCTGGGTTCAACCGCAAATTATATTTCCTTACTACGGTCAGGACCTCCTCCAGGTCTCTGGCATGGTGTTCTGTCTTCATGCTCTTCACGAGGATATCATCTACGTACACCTCCAAGATCTTCCCTATCTGATCTTCAAATATTGCATCCATCATTCTTTGATAAGTAGCTCCCGCGTTCTTTAGGCCAAAAGGCATCCTTATGTATGCAAACGTGCCACATATGGTCACAAAGGCTGTTTTGACCACATCTTCGAGGGCTAACTGTATCTGGTGGTATCCCTGGTATGCATCAAGCATGGATAACAGTTCACATCCCGAAGTTGAATGAACCAACTGATCAATACAAGGCAATGGGTAATCATCTTTAGGGCATGCCTTGTTCAGGTCCCTGAAATCTATGCACATTCGCCAGCTGCCATTACTCTTGGCTACAATTACTGCATTTGATAACCACTCGGAATATTGGATTATAACAATATGGCCCGCATCCAACAACTGCATAATCTCTTCTCTGATCACCTTTTCTTTCTCAGGCCCAAAAGATCTCTTCTTTTGCCTTACTGGTTTTGCTTTAGGGTCTACATTCAAATGATGTAGCGCTATAGATGGGTCTACCCCTATTATTTCTTCCGATTTAAATGCAAATAAATCCGCATTTTTCCGTAGACATTGAATTATCGCTTTTTTTTGTTCCTCAGTCATCTGTTTCCCCATATTCATAGTGAAACCTGCATTTCCTGGAAATAGTTCCACCATCATCAAATCCTCTTCCACTGGTTGCATCCTTAGTTCCAGGTCTTCCCCTATACCTTTTATCTTTGCCTCCTTATCTTGCGATGGGCGCTCTGCCACTAAAGCTCCTTTCACCTTTTGCTTAGCATGCTTAATAGATTTTACATATGATTCTTTCGATATTTCTTGGTCTCCTAAGACCTCACCTACCAAACCTTCCTTGTGAGCTAGAAATTTCATTTTCATGTTGTAGGTGAAGACCACCACCTGGAAGTCATTTAGCGCGGGCCTTCCCAATATTATGTTGTACGCTGAAGGTGTATCTACTATCAAGAATTTCACCATCCGAGTATTTGATGTCTCACCACTTCCTAGTGTTACCTGAAGAGTTACCTCCCCTTTAGGTTGTATCTCACCTCCAGCAAAGCCATATAATGTTGTGTTCACTGGCGATAAATCAACATTAATCTTCATCTTTTGAAAGCAGTCCCAGAAGAGCACACTCACCGCACTTCCAGTATCTATAAAGATTCACGCTACTTTCCAGTTAGCAACTTCGACACTGATCACTAGTGCATCATTATGGGGCGCTGCGCCCACCAGGTCCTTGGGGCCAAAGCTTACATTCACCTTTAGGTCTGTCTCTTTCCCTGGAAACGAATCCAACACATCGATCTCCATGCCCACTGTCTCTGCCAGCTCCTGGACTTCTTTGCTCACCTGAGCTTTAGCAGCCCTCAACTGGGCCTTACGAGCTCGACCTGAGTCTCCATTAACATTTCCTCCCATAATCATATTAATGTTTCCTCTCTTTGGTGGAGGAGTCCTTTCTCTTTGATCAGGTTTTCTTTACTCTGGCTCTTTTCTCTTGTAGCTCTTCTCTCTTTCTTTTTTGACAAATTGGAGTAAGGTATCATCCTTTTTTAGCAATCACTCAATAGCATCCTTCAGGTGCCTACAAGAGTTCGTATCATGACCATAATCATTGTGGTACTTGCATTATAACTCAGATCGCGGGTTACGTGGAGCTTCCTTATAAGTACTTGGGAACTTGAAATGAGGAGACCTGGCAGCTGCCTCCATGACCTCCACCAAAGATGCATTGAGGGGCGTATATTGGTCAAACCTTTTCGGAGCTCTCTTGGGCTTTTGCCCCCCTTTATCTTTCTCAGCTCTCGTCGCTGAGGTTGATCTCTTCTCTGAAGTCTCTTTCTTAGGCTTGGGGGACTCTTCTTTAGCCCTCCTAGCCTCTTGAGCTTCCTCCAAATTAACATATTTATCACCTCTCTGTAATAACTCCTCGAAATATAACGGAGGTCTCTTATTCAAAGAATCAAAGAATAACCCTGGAACTAATCCTTATATCAACGTCTGTACTTTCACATCATCAGAGGCCAGAGGCACTTGCAATGCTTCAGCGTTAAAATGTCCGACGTATTGACGCAAACTTTTTGAGGCTTTTTGTCTTAAAGCCATGAGCGAGGAAGATGTCTTAACATGCCTTCTCGCACTAGCAAATTGATGCAAGAACATAGACTTGAACTCATCAAACGAGCCTATGCTATTGGGTGGTAGCTGAGAAAACCACTGTTGGGCTATCTTTGATAAGGTTGTGAGGAAGACCCTGCACTTCACCCCCTCCGTGTAATACCCCGAACTTTCAAGAGCCCTTAAGTATGCCTTAAATATGTTTAAATGCTTAATTAATGAGTTTTGAGTGAAGAGAATCTTCAAGAAAAGATATTTATTTGAAAAGACTAAAATGCCCCTATGTGCTTTAACGTGAGTTTATTTGTTTTAATTACTCAAATTGAGGATGTGATGCATTGATTGAGATTATTTATATGAGTTTGAGCATGAGTATGATTTTCAGAGAAATTTGAGAATTTTTACTTTTCAGTGAATAGTAACGCGAACCGAGAAAACATTATTCACCGACGAACTCAGAATTTAACCTAATTAGTGTCTTTTGAATCTAGAATTAATTCTAAGACCCCTAAGATATGTTAGGAGCTCATCCGAGATCATATGAGATAATTATAAGAGTTTAGTCCTTAATGGATTAATTAGGCGATGATTTTTAAGTATTTCTTCGTTACTTGGAATTTTGACCTAAAAATTAGATATTCGGGTTCCTTGATTTATTTCGTGAGATATGAGATAGGGTCAAGATATTTTCAATGTCGGAAATGAGACGAGGAGAGATTAGAGCCGTTTTTAGTCTAAATGAAATAACACGGACATTTTCATCCGGAAAACTTTTTCATGCGGGTAAAATTTTATCTGTAAAATAGAATATCTCTCTCATCTCTCTCCTTCTCTCTCTACCGACCTATCTCTCTCTCTCCCTAAAATCTCTCCCTAGGTGGTCTAATTTCAACACCTATGGAATAACTATGATGACATTCAATTAATTTGGTAAGATTCTTTTCTTAGCCAAAGAGATAAACTTATTTCTCATTCATGCACCTATCTTATCACTCATACCCATTTCCAACGTGCTCAATCAAGAAAGAAAGAAGAAAAATATCCTCTCCATCTCTCTCCCTCTCCACCGAACACACACACACAAACACACACTTGAAGATCCTCCATTGAAGCTCCAAGATTCAAGCTTCCAACATCCAAGTCTTCAAGAAATCATTATCATCCTCTCCTATCTTTTATACTCTAAGTTGAAGAGGTAATTATTCATTAATTCTTGAGTTAAAAAATTCAATCCAAATCATCTCTATTTTCTTCATGATTTTCGGCACTCATGCCTTTGAAGAGATGAATAATTCTTATTTTATTTTTCTTGAGGATTCAAGATTAAATCCACCAAGGAAATTCGAAGCTAGAGACTTGAGCCCCAAGCCTTCATTTTCGGTTCAACAATCATTAAGAGAGAAGTTTCGATTTAATCTTTCTAAAGTAGGTTAAATCATTTGATTACTTGTATATTTGTAATCTATAATCCCTAAAGAGATGAAGATGCATGCATGATTTTAACTTATGCATAGGCAAACTAGGATTCGAGGTGAGAATCGAGTGAGGAAATCGAGCCTAGGAGTTAATCTTTGATTAAAAGAGAAAAGAAAAATAATCCCCTAAAAATTTAATTGAAACCGAAAATAGGGAAGAAAAAGAGAAAAAATTGATTTCTATAATTTTGATGATTTAATTGCTATATATGTGTTTATGAGCATATTTGGAGTGATTATTATGCATGAAGAAGTTGAGAAATTATTTGCCTAAATTATAATGATGAAGCTGTGAGTTTTTGAGCTAAAGAGGAGGAATTATTTTGATTTATTTCTTGATGATTTGATGATGTTATAAGCATGATATGATTATGAATTTATGATGATTTGATTCATTATGTTGATGTTATGAGAAATCAAAATATATGCATGATGAGGAAGAAATTATAACTTGATGATTTTTTATGATAAGATGATATGAGTATGTTTATGTTAGATTTGATGTATTAGATGTTAGATGAGTATTTTTGAGAAGAAGAAGATGAATTTCTATGTATGAAAATGAGAAGAAATCGAAAAAAATGAGATGAATGCCTAGTGTGTGTTCTAGATGTTTTTGGTGAAAAATATGAGTTTTTTGAATATGTGTTCTTGGTATTCTAGGTGTTCTTGATGTAAATCTTGTAGATTTAAAGAACATTAAAATTAATTCTAAAAGAAATTAATTATTTAATTAATAAAATAATCCAAAAGTAATGAGAATAAAATTAAATAAAAATTAGAGAGAAAAGTTAATGATGAGTCATTACTTGAGAAAAAATAAAATAAAATAATAATAATAATAATAGTTCTTTATTAAATAAATAGAGTTAAAAGGAGAAAAATTGAGCTAAATAAATAATAGTTAGTAAGAGAGCTAATAATTGAGAAATAAAAGATGAATTAGAGCCAAGAGAATAGAGTATAAAATTCGAGACGAGTAGTTGAGGTCGAGTCGTTCAATCGAACGTAAAATAACGAGGAATAACGAAATAAAAAAAAATATAATAATAATAATAGTTTATTCCTAAATTAAATAAATTCCCTTTTTAAAAAGAGAAAAGATTAGAGGAGTCGAGCATAAGAAACTTAGTGAGAAGTTTAATTGAATCGAGTTCGTTTACTCATTTGATCATAAATTATTTGAGGAATTTTGAAATAAAAATAACAAATTAGAGTTAATTAATTAAAGAGAAAATTTCTTAATTGAATATAAAATAATAAAATATAAGAGTAATAAATGAGTCGAGCTTAGATAATTGAATAATAATTTATGAAGAGATAAGTCGAGTAAGAGAAGCTTATGAGTATAGAGTCGAGTAAGTGTTGTTCATTAAAATAATGAATTGAGTTAAAATAGTTTAATAGTTAATTATTAAATTAAATAAGAAGTATTAGAAAATCGAGAAGAAGATTTATAGGAGTTATTTTTTAATTGAGAATCGAGTCTATTAAATGATGAGTGTTAAAGTATTCGGTTATGAATATTATTTCGAGTCTTGAATAATTGATGATGCTTGAGTAGTTAGTCGAGTTTGTTTTTTTAAAATCGATTTAATTTGAAATAAATCAACGAGGTTATTAAGTTTTGAGTATTAAATTAAGTATTTGAGTTTTGATTAATTTAAGAATCGAGACGTGATTTGGAGTTAGAGTCGAGTTTTCATAAAATTAAAGGAATGAGACGAAGTTTTAAGAGTCGAGTTATAATTAGAAAATGAATTTTAAAATAAGAGTTTAATCAAGAATAAAGAAAAGAGAAATTATAATAGAATAAATAATAGTACGTACTCGTATACGTATATGAAGTTGAGGAAAGACGACGTATTTTGAAAATAATGTCGTATATTGAGTCAAGAAATATTAAATAATTATTTGAGTTTTAAATTCAAAGAAATTCTTAGTACTTGAACCTGTATTCATTTTATTAGAAAGACGGGAATTTAATTTATGAGATTGAAGTTAATGTTTCCTAAAATTAGAGTCGAGCTATGTTGAATAATTATTAATTGAACTTGAAATAAGAATCATGTTGAGATTGTATGTTTGATTAAATTTTTATGTTGAGCTATTATGTTGAGTGAGCTTATGAGATTAAAATTAAATGATTATGCTTAAACGAGCCTATGTTGAGTGAGACGTTTATGTTTTATTTATGATATTATGATTTGTTCAAATTGTTGAGAATGCTATTATGTGCAACGTGATTGATTCGATATGACGTTAGTTGAGTTAAGAATGCGAGTAAGAATTCGAGTAATGAAACTGAGATAAATGATATTTCCTTAATTAGTGAGAAATGCTAAGGCCTTGACCGTTAACAATTAGCATTACTGATTTACGATAAGACATTAATAATTTATAATGAGAGTACGAGATGAAATATTTAGCAATCGAGTAGAATCGAGAACCGAGAACGAGATAGTCGAGAAGGAGATCGACCTAGAAAAGATAAAATAAGAATAAAGAGACACGAGTCAAGTAGAAGTCCTTCAGCCGAAATCAAACATCTACTTTACGTCTTTACGCATCGAGTCTTATTTCTTTTATCGATGTCAAACTATGAAGGATCGAGCGGGATGGACAAGTAGTGAGGACCGTCAAAAGTAAGCCGCCTAGCTAGTCTTCGGAAGTCAGGTGGGATTTTCGAAAACCAAAACTATCGATGAATGCTATCATTATTTATTGAGTATTATTATGATGTTAGTTTTTAAATTCAGTTGACTTGCCGTTTTACATGAGTTTTAGTATGTTTTATCATCTGCTTGTTTGAGATATTATTATCCTGTGAAAGGCAGGAAACCCACGTATGGTATATGAATTGTTGAGGTGACTGTGAGCTTTACTTCGGTTTTGCCGGTCACAGTGTTCGAGAAGGAGGCCTACTTCTCAGCACACAGATTGAGAATGTGGTAGATGATACATACTGTTTGAGTATATAATATGTTTGACAGCGCTGTCGTTTCAAGAAAATAAAATGTATTTGCATTCACAAGTAAAACTATTTTTCAATGCGTTAATACTTGTGATGCTTCGGCAAGGCAAGATCAATTGATATAGCTCTAAGAGCAAGTTTTCAAATGTTATTGGCATGTGTTCACTGAGTATGAAGTACTCAGCCCTGCATGTATTTCTAAACGTGCAGGTTAGCAGGATGTGGATGGCGTGGACAGCTTGGTGGTGTGTTTCTTTTGAGTTGGAAGTTAGACTGGCAATTGCATGTCTTCATACATGTAATTGTTGGGATTGAGTCGAGGTCTCCGCTGCTATGTTTTGATAGACAATGTTGTTGATATCTGTTGAACCATACTTTATATTCTGTTGATTAAGAGTATTATGCTCGATACAATTATTAATTTTTGTTGGTTTACGTTTTTGAGAATCGGAAATACTTATGCCGTTTTGGTTTGTTATGTAAATTATCCATGCTCGTTTGATATTTTCATTATGACTTGGAAGCACGTTCTTATTTGTTAATCGCTTTCAGTCAATATTCCATTGTTTCCCGAGCATGATTCTCTTATTTATGTTGAGTTGATGGATGTTAGTAGTGTTAGTGTTCGTGCATCGCACCTCGGGAGTCGAGGTGTGACACTCCGTGTACTGGTGAAGCATTGCTCCATTCTCAAACCTCATTATGTGCTCATGTGGATCTGTGGAGCCATCGTACTCCAATGTCAGTGTCTTGAAATTTGGAGGTAATTGATCTTCTCTGATGTCCCTTGAGAAAGGAGACTGGTTGTTACTGGTTTTAACAGGTTTCTTAGGAGATTTCTTAGGCGAAGAGGCCTTCCGCTGAAGGTTTTTTAGTTGTTGTTTGAGACCTGCGATCTCAGCAGTAGCTCCCTTGTCTTGAGGTCTCACAGTTCGTGCTTCACCTTCTGCAAATTCCATCACAAAATGAATAATCATGATTTCATTAGCGAGCAAGCTATTTAGAAACGTCGTTGGTATCTACTTTCTCTATTTATTTACTGACCATTTTATGATTCAGTTTGAGGGCTCTCATACCCATCACTTTCATACTGGCCTTCCTCTATAGGTTCTCCCTGTCAAGAAAAATAAGAATATCATGAATATTTATTCTCGTATTAATGAGGTTTGAACCATCTCAGTGGTATCTCGTCATGATCAAGGTCTTATAAGACCCATTCATACCTTCTTGGATTTTCCCTTCGCTGTGCTGCCAAACTTCTTATTTTGGCTTTCCGGCGAAGCCAGAGCTTTTGATACAACTTGCTTCACCATGGCACTGAGCTGGTCCATGGATACCGCATAGGTGACATTTTGCTGCACAGGTACTTGAGGTTCTTCTCTTGTGACTTCTGAACCTTTGCGACCTCCCTCTTTTTGAGGGCTAGTCGACTTAGAAGCCCCCTCTTTCTGGGGCGTGGTTATCTTCGGTGGAGCTACTTTCAATGCATTCTGTTTCTCCTCCTCGATATGATCCTCCGAGGAGCTGTCGTCACGCACCACTCCTTCAGGTGGGGATTCTCGGTCTCGGACCGATATACTCTCCATGACTGAACCTGCATTTTAAGGTTTTCAACTATCAGTAACCAGTCAAGGCATATCATTAAGGGTGTAGCAAGTGTTCAACACTACCCTTTTCCCAGGTTCATTACCAGGTCTCACTGGGCATTTTAGTGAATTCAAGGAATACGATTCAACATATTCCCCTTCCTTACACACTTGTCCCAATCTCCGCTGGGGTTGCGTGAACCTGCTCTGAGGACCTCACGTTCCTTTTAATTTCATTCCCTCGTGCTACGAGGATTTCCGAGATTCACCTGTCGGAATCATCTACTTTCAAGCCATTTTTCAATAGCAGAAAATTTCGTTTATCTCGCTACACCACTAACAGCTCCTTACCAGATTACGAAATGGGGAGTTTTAAGAAAACATGAAAAATAGGCGAATTTAAAAGATTCTACCAAAATCTGAAAAGAGATTTAAAACGTGAAGGTCTTGAAACCACCCAGTCCATTCCTTTAAAAAAAGCGAAAGTTTTCGAAAGGAGAAACATGAATTTTCTAAAATATTCAGACCCATTTTCCTAATACTTTTCTTTCTCTTTCAAGTTTAAGCTCTAACTCGACGTCATTGAAATAATAATACATAAAAAGTAGTGTATGTGTGTGTGTTGGGTTTTACAATATATATACTCGTGTGCTTTCTTGAGGATGAAGTTGTGTTGCTGCTATATCTTTTACCTTGACCTTTACACGTGCTGTTATTCCGTTGGCTAAGGCATAACGTACTTTCTGACAGTACCGAGCGAATATTAATTAAAGTGTCTTTGCTCGTCAGGTGTACAACTGGGAAAAAGCTCTCCACGGGAGACCTCAAGGCAGGTCTCTGACGGGAGACCCCATTCAGAGATGTCATGGCAGATATCCAGTGAGATCCTTAATGAATTATTTGGAGGCCTCGCGTGAGCCCCTAGCGTCAGAATGCTCATACCATACTTTTGATACTATAATATCAACTTCGACATTATACCAACTTTCCGATAGCATACCTGTTATGGTTATGCGATGAGCTCAGGTCTCTCGAAGACCTGAGTACTTTTTGGTCCCTATCAGTATGAAATGTGCAGTGTTCGTCAGTCTATCCACAATCACCCAAATGGTTGTATTTCTTTTCTTTGTCTTTGGCAAACTTGTCACAAAATGCATGGCAACATCATCCCACTTCCATGTCGGGAATGGTAATGGTTGCAGAGGTCTATAAGGTCTCTGATGCAAAGTCTTCACTTGCTGAAAGCTAAACATCTTTCCACATACATAGCCACATCTTTCTTCATTCCTGCCCACTAGAATTGTTGCTTCAGATCCTGTTACATCTTCGTACTACCAGGATGAGCGGTATACGGGGTGTCATAAGCTTCACTAATAATCTCGTTCTTTAGTTCTTCATCGTTTGGCACACACATTCTACCACTCAAGTTTTCCAACTTCTTTTCTTTTCTTTGGCTGCCTATAATATAGGCTCTCAAATCAGGTACCACTACTAGTGATGTGATTACTTGTTCCATCGTTCTTGGAGGCTGAACTACTTCGATTCTCATCTTTCCAAATTCTTCAATCAACTTCTTCTCATCGGATAGGAGAAATCCTAACTCTGAACTTTCCTTTCTGCTCAAGGCATCAGCTATGACATTGGCTTTTCCAGGGTGATAAGAAAATTTGCAGTCGTAATCCTCCATCCATCTAAACTTTGATTCCTTTTTCAACAGACTCGTCACCGGATTTGCTATCTTGGAGAATTCTTCTATGAATCGTCGGTGATAACCTGCTAAACCGAGGAAACTGCGGACTTCATGAACTGATGTTGGTGATTTTCACTCTTGAACTGCTTATACTTTGGCTGAATCCACCTTGATTCCTTGGGACGAAACAACATATCCTTAAAAATTCACTTCTTTTAGCCAGAATTCACACTTACTGAATTTGGCATACAACTTCTCTGATCTTAGCCTTTCTAATGCAATTCGACGATGCTTCTCGTGCTCTGCTTCATCTTTTGAATATACCAAGATATCGTCTACGAATACTATCATGAATTTATCCAAGAATTCATGAAAGACTCGGTTCATTAGATCCATAAATACAGCTGGGGCATTTGTCAATTTGAATGGCATTACCACGAATTTGTAATGTCCATATCTTGTTCTGAACGAAGTCTTTGCAATATCTTCTTGCCTAATCTTCAGCTGGTGATATCTAGATCTTAAATCAATTTTGGAGAAAACACTGACCCATTTCAACTGGTCAAACAGATCATCTATCCCCTTGGCAAAGGATACTTGTTCTTCAGTGTAATCTTGTTGAGCTCTCTGTAATCAATGTACATCCTTAGACTACCATCCCCAAGGAGAGACACTTGGTCCAATGAAACCCAATTCGAAAAATTCTTGCAGTTGAATCTTTAGCTCTTGAAATTCTTTCGGTGCCATTCTGTACGGGGTTTTTGAAATCGGGGCTGATTAGGGCTCAAGATCAATCATAAACTCCAATTGTCTATCAGGAGGTAATCCTGGCAAAACTTCTGGAAACACGTCCTTATATTCCCTTACTACTGCTACATCATCAATATTCGGCTCTTGATTCTCACTCTTATTCTGGAAAATCAGATACACAAGTGTATCCTTTCTTCGCATCAACTTCTTTGCTCTAATGGATGAGATAATTGGCATACTCTTCCTCATTCTTCTCTCAACTCCATGTACTACGGTCGGCTCTTCTCCAGGAGGTTAAAACGAAATCTGTCTCTGGTCGCATCGGATCGTCCCAAAATTCTCAGTTAACCAATCCATTCCCAAAATTATATCCACATCCCACATCTGGATTAGATTCAGGGATTTTGCGAATAACGTACAATTTCCAAACTCAAATTCTAAATTTGAGCAAACACGCGACACTAATGCAGATCTACCCAAAAGGGTTGAGACTTTAAGCTCCTGGTTCGACTCTTCTACATCTAAGCCAAGGGTTTCTACACACACACTAGCTATAAATGAATGCAATGCACCGGTATCAAACAAAATGATAACGGGCACACCTTTAAGCTTTGCCATACCTGCGAGATTTCCTTGGTCTTTGACTCCAGTTTTCTGCTCGATTGCGAAAACCCTCTGGTAGTGAGACGGCTCCGGCTGCGGGGGCTGCTGCTTCTGCTACTGCGGCTTGTGCTGACCCTGGGATTGCTTTGGATGAAGGGCTCATTGTATAACTCTCATCTGCAAAGACGGGTACTGATTCGGTCTTCCATCGCTCGTTCCTTGCTGTTTACTTGGGCACTAGTACGAGAAATGACCAGGTTGTCCACAAGTATAACAGGCGTTGCTTCCTGCCTTGCAGATGCCTTGATGCATCTTGCCACATTTCGAACACGGGGGGAGTCCTAAGGGTCCGAAAGATGCACTATTTTGATTGCCATGCGGGGGTTTCATTTTTTGAGCTTGCTACTATTGTCCTCTTCTTTGCCATGGTTTCTTGCTCGGATGGTTTCCACCACTCCATTTTCCTTTTTTTCGCGATTGAGCCGTGCTAGGAAGATTGAGGGGTAACATCTATCATCACCTGGTTTTGAAATTGGAGGGTCGCTGAAGAGTGTGATCCTTTCTCTGGCTGCATTGTCAACTCCATGTCAAGGGCTCGGTTAAGTGCTTCACCATAAGTCAGACCATTCTAACTTGCAAGAACTACGCGAATGTGTTGCCTTAAACCTGCTCAGAAAAGTTCACACATTTTCTCGTCGGTATCTACCTTATCAGGTGCGAAACGAGCTAATTCACAAAGTTCTCGATTGTATTCTGTTACAGTCTTCTTTCCTTGCCTCAGGTTCACGAATTCGTTCGCAATCTGCTTCCAATAACTCCTAGGTATGTACTTCTCATACAAGGCTTCCTTGAATTGCTCCCACGTCAGATTCTCGCGTTCTTCAGAAGTATACGTCCTCTGTCGGGCTTTTCACTAGTAGTCGGCGGATTCTTTGAGTTGAAACGTCATGCATTCGAGATGCTCATGATCTCCACAATGAAGAAAATGAAAAATTTGTTCCAAGGAACGAATCCAGTCCTCGGCTTCTGCTGGACTGCCTTTTCCGTCAAAAGTCGGCGGGTTTTGTCGAAGAAAAAGTTCTTCGGTTCGGCGTTCATTCTGAAGAGGCAGGGTCTGATCCCGTCGCTCTTCTTCGTCATTTTGCTCGGCTCTCTCGTTTCTTCTTCTTGGCGGCATTCTAAAAGAAATGCTAGAAATTAGGAAATTCGGGGAAAAACATTCCGCAAGTCGGCTAATTTCACGCGCAAGTGTCCTCGACTTTGAAAATTTTTCCTCTTGAGAAGGTTATGATTCTCATCGATACTTATCAAACATTTAAGGAAGAATTTTCTCTGATAAGGCATACGATTTGCAAATAAAAATAATCCTCAATTTAAATCAACACAATTATTCAAGTAATTGCATGCATTTCCAATAATATCATCAATTTTAACTCATCACAAAACATCATGCTTAACAATTCCTCATAGTACACAGCATATATAATCACTTAGAATTTCACATCTCAATTAATTTGGAAACACTTCATTTAATAACTCTACTCTTCTACTCATATCTCAAAGATAGATAATTCATTTAATAACAGCTTCTTTTCATATCATCGGAATGATAGCCCTTTTGAGGACTTATACCAAAATAACGGATAAATATTCACATCAAAAAATTTTCCTATACGTCTACAAGAAGTTCTACACCTAAAAAACGCACTAACGCGAGATATTACTTCGCTTTCGGCTCTACGAACGATCTATGCTACGAGTTATATAATTTACATCATTGCTAAAAAATAAAAAGAGTTCAACTCTCGATAGAAAAGTAAATATTGTTTGGAATTTTTCACAATTTTCTAGAACTGGACCTAAGCGTGAGGGTCGTCACCGCTCGGGTTATCGTCACCTCGCTGCTCCTCCTCGGGGTCCTCCTCTAGATCCTTCTCTGGATCCTCCTCCTCCTTCTCGCTACCCTGACCCTCTGTTGCTGCTATTGCCTCTAGGAAGTCACCGTAGGTATGCTCGGAGACTTCCCACGGGTTGGTCATGTCTCATGTCTGCTCGTCTGCAAAGCGGGCATTGACGTCCTCCAACTCAGACTCGTCCCACGGGGGACTCTCAAAGCTGCTCACACGATGAAGATACGCTGACATGTCGTCTGGACCGTCAAGCTCTAGCTCGCGTCCCTGTCGGGCCTCACTGCTGGGGTCTGGAAAGATGGGTAGGGAAAGGAGAAGTGGTCATTCGGTAATGCCTGAAGGTAACCGTTGCCCACTGTAGCATAGGCTGCAGGCTGCTGGATCATCAAAGAACTCATCATTGTCGTTGTCGCCGGTACGCGTCGGCCTAGAAGGCTCGGCTACGGGCTGCACTGGAGATGGAGTGCGGTCTCAGAGCATGAATTCCTCTAGCTGATCGTGCGAAGGCGGCAGAACTCTAAAAGAATCAGACGAACCTGTTGGCTAAGTCGCTGCTGAGCTAGACAAGGCAAAGGGGTCGAAAGAGCAGATATGGAGTACGTCTCCCGAGTACGGGTGGTACTGAAAAGAGGCTCTTGAGTCAGGGTGAAGCGGAGAGGGGACTGGTCCGTCTCGGAGAGAAGACTGAGACTGAGGCTGAGGCTCAAGAACAAAGCCGTTCGGCTCAGCTGGAAGAACAGGGTCAAACGGTCCAGGAGGCGGAGATCCATACTCGATAAATTGGCCAGAGATAGTAGCAATAAACGTGTTGCAGTCGCCGTAGAGATAGACACCTAGGTATTGGCGTCCGATGAACCTCGGTACTAGCGATATTGCCCAGTCGCGCCACTCTCGAGGAAGGGCCTAAATCAGATGTAACATCCCATCGAGTGCACTAATGTCAAGATACTTCACTGTCTCCCAAATCTTATGATACCGCGCTGGACATTCAGCTATCATCTCGTGATACGACTTCCTAATATGCAGATACTCCTGCATCATCGCTTGGTTGCCCTGATTGTCCATCCTATACGAGTTTAAATGGGTTAAGCACACTTAAACAGTTAATCAACACGTTTGAAATTCCCAATTCCACATACTCGTTTTTGCTTCACAAAGAGGTTTTATTGCTTAAGGTACTTGGCAATTCCATTTCACGAAAACGTTTGCCCAACAAGGTAGTAGTTAATGGCAAGTGGGGTTGATCCCAAGAGACTTGGCGTAGATCTGCTCTTCAAATTGAACTCAACAAAAAGGATTTTGACTACAATGTATCTTGTAACTCAACAAGTAAAATATCAAATAACAAAAGAGTTTGGATTGGGTTTCGAATCAATGATCCTAGTTACTCATCACTCATTCATTGGTGCAAAGATATTCAATTAACTGATCTTATCACTTGGTTTAAGACAAAGATTAGTTTATACCCTAAAGGTCACGAAGTTACGATATAAACACACTTAGCCTATGTCTATCTAATTTTACAGATCTTGACCAGAAGGCGAGATCATCTCTCTTGATCAACAAAGTCACGAAGACACTTCAGTAACGATGCTACCCAAAAGGCATTAAGAATAAACAGACCCAAGACAGCCAAGAGGTAGGTCAATTCCGACTGCTCTCCAACACTCTTTACCTTCTTGGGCACGAAAAACACTCTCGAGTTAAATCCCAATTCCTGTTAATGACTTAATATCAATTTCTAGATGGTGATCAATCATATGTCAATATCAATTAAGTCTAAAATTAATCCTAAGTGTTTTGGGAATAAAATTAACTAACGAACTAACACAATTCGACCTCACGAGTTTAGAACGAGTAATTTACGATCACTTCATCTACATCCAACCCAAACAATAAATTTAGCTAGACATAATATTAAATAAGAACACAAATCGAATAAGGGAAATCATACTTAACATAAACTGGAAAAGGGTTGTTGCTCAAAAGCGTAAGTTAACAATTGAGGTCTTGGTTTCAAGCCAACAACTAAACTAATGCAGAAAATATAAAACGAATATAAAAGTAAATCGCCCGTAGGACTTGTTTCTTCCTCACTTCCTCTCAAACTTAGAATGCAGAACTAAGCTATGAACTCGAATAAAAACGGCACACATTACATTGTGGAGTCGGTCATATATATAGGCGATGGAATTAGGGTTGAGGTAGTTTATTTGTTCGTGAAGGACTCTTCCCATGCATATCATATCCGCCTTCTTTCTCATCCATGCAGCCACGATTCACTTTTCTTGCTTGGTAGATATCTTCTTTTATTAGGTCCGGCTAGGATAAGGAAAGAAATATTCGATCCTTATCCTCTTCCTTGAAGGAAAAGAAATCTGTTGCTGGTCTGACTCGCTTCTTGCCTTCGATGTCTGCATCCTGTATTGCTTTCTGTGTTGACCAAGATCCTAGCTCCTCCGGGTACTCTGTCTGTTGGCTTCAAGGATATGGGGAGGTACTTCCTGACTTGTAGAGTGTGTAAAACGTTGTTGCCCAGCTACAAGCCTCCAGCCCTACGCCCATTTGCATCGTATCGCCATCTCAACATCTCAACAACAGATTTTCCACCAAATTTGCCCAAGATCCCACCTATTCTTCCCTGCACACCATCTCTCGACTTTGTGTCCTCCCAGACACACTTTGACTCGATAAAGACTAAAAATGCAAGAAAAACACAAGAAAAGATGGACACAAATATGGGTTCATCAAGCAATCTAGTTATTCAAGCTACTTACCAAGCTTTAATCTCTAGACGAGCGCAAATAGCAAACTGAATAACTTAAATAAATTCTGAAAATCGAAAACTTTTGAAAATACTCGTACCTGGTTGCCGGATGAGATGGGAAATGCTCCGTGTGTTACTGACTCAAACAAGTCTAGGAAATTAAATTTAAACTCGACTCACAAGAAAGTTTAAGCTTAAGAGCAGACGAGCTACTCTGATACCACTATGTCACAACTTGAATTCTGGTGTATAAAGACGACTAGAATTCATTGGACAGTGAGTTGAAACCTCGGAATAAAACATAACTCGACAAGGGAACAAGAGAATATAGATTGAAAATGATAATAAATAGAACATGCTTTCAATTCTAAACTCAAATAAACAAGCATTAAAATATAATTCAAGAGTCGAAGTCAATTAAAATATCTCTATCCAAGTCAAGTAGAATAAAGCAGAAATATGAAATAGTTTCGAGCATCTAGCTTATTGTATCGACATAATCATCAGAGTAATAGTTTAAGAATTCATACAAACACAGTTGTTTATAGCAGCGGAATAATAATTTCAAGTCCCACAATTACATATATGAAGATATGCAATTGCAAGCTTAAACAAAAAGAGAGACTCGACTTCAAACACACAACGCACCGCCGAGCAACTTCCGCCACCATCATCCATGCTAACCTGCACGTTTAGAAATACATGCAGGGCTGAGTACTTCGTACTCAGTGAACACATGCCAAAATAATTTAAAACTTTGCCCGATAAAGCTATATAATTGAACTTTCCTTGCTACTGCATCAAAAGTGTTAGTACAGTTTAAAACGTTTAACTTGTCCATGAAAAAATCATTTTCTTTTCTTGAAATGACTGCGCAATCAACATATATAATTTGAATAGCAAGTATGAATCAATCTACCATATAATCTCGTGTGTTGAGAAGCAAACCTTCTTCTCAAACACTGTGACTGGCCTAACCGAAGCAAGACTCACACTCAAATAAATAACCACATGTGTTCCTATAACGTCCCCATCCTTTAAAAATAGGAAACGCTACCAAAATACTAATTTATTCCATATTTCTTTAATATCAATAAATTCACAAGATATAAATCTTTATACAAAAGAATTTCTTATTTAATTCAGTAATAAATATTATTATTAATACTAGTAATATTTCGAATAAACCAACGAGTTATTATGATTATATATATATATCAAAGGCATAGAAGCTAACAATTAAATGAACGACATTTGATAATAATCATATCAAAACATCATATCTATATATAGAAAAGTGAGTCCATACAAAAATATAACCATCAAGTTTTAGAGATATAAACGACCTATCCAAGGCACAGCTCGTAGCTACACATATGATAAGCAAATATATATAAGTTCGGTCACAGACGACATCAAGATGCAAAAATCATAAACATATGTATATGGTCTCAGCCCACCAAAATCAAAAGAGACTAAGTTAGTTAGTAGCAAGTTATTTTTTACCGAAAATAAGAATTATACTTCAGCAAAAACTAGTGATAATGGAGAATGTAGTACCACGTGTCTGTCATCTCGCCGCCAACTCCTTAGTCTGCAAAAGAAATAAAAATAATAGGGTGTGAGTATGCAAGGACACTCAGTGGGGTAAACGCTGCAAGCAGTTATAACCAATTGTGTAATGAATCATAACATAATGAACCCTTCTTTCACTTAGCTGATTGTGAGACTAGTCTCGGTCCCTCGTGGACCTGACCCCTCGTGGGCCATCAACTCATTTTGATCCCTAGTGGATTTGACCCCTCGTGGGCCACATTAGCTCATATGAATGGCGCACGACACAACAATGATTATAACCATGTAACACTACGCCTACAGATAAAGTAAACCCCACCTTAAATAATTAAATTCAAACCTCTTGAGCTTGCTTCGGTTATCCTTCCTCGAGCCCATAAAGCGCCACTCCTAGCACTTGAAACACTTTCAAACTTACTACCTCTGTCCCACATTACTTGTCTCACTTTCTATTTTGGGCGTCCCACTCTACTTGTCTCACTTTTCATTTAAGAAAATAATTAAGAAATCACTTTATTCACTTTATATCACTTCAGCACTACTTTATATCACTTTATGTCACATCAGCACCACTTTATATCACTTTATTAATTAAAAAATACTTTATATCACTTTATTAACTACACTAACCACACCTTTTATATCTAATCTCTTTTTTCTTAATCTCCGTGCCCAGAGGAAATGAGCCAAGTAATGTGGGACGGAGGGAGTAGTTTTTTTTTCACTCCTTCAATAAGTCTGATGGCCTCAATTCAAATTCTTAAGATATCCACCAATTTAAATTGTTCAAGGAAAAATACTTAAAGCTTTAAGATATTTAAATTTTATAAATCATACAACTTCTATTCTAATATAATTAACCATTCCAACCATAACTATTCAGCTATTAGAATTATATTATGTTAAAACCAACTTATTAAATACATTCGTACAAATTTTCAAGTGAAAAAGAGTCTAAAGCTTCATAATAATCTCACAATTATTCAATGTCTTAGTTCATAATACTATAACCAGTCGGTTTAATTATACTGTATATTTAGAGCTTAGAGACGAGCTTCGTATACAATTTACTCAAATATTATGACTCGATAGAATAGTAACAGGTTCAGCAAATTAATCATCAAAAATCCTCATATCAAGTCAATGTGAGCTAAGAATCAAAATTCCAATTTGAAGTTTATGCAGCTCCTATTGATATTAATTCTGGTTAAATCAACCATCGATTTTCCGAAAGAGACACTATGGTTGAAATGTCTACAGTAGGAGCTACAAAAGCCCTAAACTTATTCCCCAATACGACATCGATTTGATGCCGGAAAAATCGACACAAAATCGCGCAGAAATTTTGGCGCATAGACCTGACACCCTGACTTAATCGGCTCATAACTCCGTCGTCCGGTATCGGATTGACAATCCAAAGGTACCGTTGTAAAGCCAACGACAATAGCTTTCTAATGGTATCTAATTCGATGGGGTTTGATGAAACAAGACATATGGAAAACGGTCTACAAGACACGACCCTACTGCTGTAAAAAACAGGGATAAATGCATCAAATAAAAGCAAATGGCGGAAGCCACCACGTCGCTGCCACCGGAGCTAAACGTCGGTGACCCCTTCCTCCTCACTCACAAAACTAAACCTCAGCCCATCAACATTCCTACTCAAAACTTCTACACATGCAACGAAGAGAACAAGTAAGGAAGAGAGCTACAATACTCTAGGAAAGTAAATAATCAAATTCATAGAAGAGAAGAGCAAATTAAGAAATTTTACCTTGGTTGCTGCAGAAAATCGATGAGATTGAAGGAGAAGTGAAGAAAAAATGTGAAAGAGAAAGAGCGAAAGAGAGAGAGTGGTGTTTCGAGGATATTCTACTGTTAGAAATTTATAAACTTATCTCCATATATTTACAAGGCAAATGGTAATGTAGCATTAGGGTACATGATAATATCAAATTTTGTCAAAAGTTCACTTTTGACAAAAATAGGGTAAAATTATACCCAATTTGACTAAAATACGCTTATAGAGTAGTGGGTTGTACGATTATAATTCAAAAAACATTAATTACTCTCGTTTTTCTCTCTTCCCTCATTCAATCGCACGCGATTCTCTCTCTTCCATTTCTTCCATCTCCTACTCCGCCTCTCCATCTCTCTCCACCGCCAACCACCTCTCACCGCCAACCACCTCTCACCGCCAACCACCTCCTACATCCTGACTAGATGGCGCCGTGCATGAAGAAGGTGCAAACCGCCGAACTAGCGGTGGAACAAACCCTAAAGCCGGTGGCGACAAGCTACACCCTAAACCCGGCGGCGACGAGCGAAACCGCCGCGACCAAGCTAAGCAAAGCCGCACCAAAGCCAACCAAAGCCGTGAAGAAGTAGAGCAAAGCCGCGGTGCCGCCGACCAAAGCCACGACAAAAACTAGGAGTAAACGCACTAAAATCCCTCCATCGACGATACCGAAGCGTCGATGCCGCCGCGCCAAGAGGAAGCAGCACAGTCGATGCCACCGTGCCCAGAGAAAGCAGCACAGTCATTGCCGCAACGGCAAGAGAAAGAAGAACAGTCACCGTTGCTGCACGAAGAGGAGGAAACCGGTGAAGAAGACGTTTTTGCAGATTTGCCGGTAACTTTTCTCATTTTTTAATTTGCAAAATCTAGATCTTAAAGTTATGGTGGTTGCATGTTTGATTATCACTTGATTTCTTCGATTTCGCGAGTTTACTATGTTTTGAATGTCAATTGCGTACCTATTTTGTTGAGTATAATGGAAATTAGGGTACGATTTAAAGATCTGTAATTTGGGGGAAAATTGTATTGGTACACCTGGTACGTTTTGTGAAATATGTACCGGTAATTCCAGATTTGTAATCTCTGGAATTGAAGATAGCTTGTTGAATTTCTGAGATTGTTTATGCATGATGTATTTTGCATTCGGTTCATGTGAATATGGAATTGTATGGTTAAAATTGATACGATTTTGTAAATGCGTACTCAATTCCGAAGCATATAAGTTGCAACTTGGTAAGCATTTGCAAATACGTACCAAAAAAACTAGTGTGTTTCTAGTACACTCGGTACGCATTGTGAAAAACGTACCGAGTGTACCAGTATTTCATTGTCATGTAGGTACGTATTTGCAAAAACGTACCTACTTTACTGGTACACTTGGTATACATTGTGAAAAATATACCGAGTGTACTAGTATTTCATTGTCATGTAGGTACGTATTTACAAAAGTGTACCTACTTTACTGGTACATTTGGTACACATTAGCAAAAACATACCAAGTATACCAGGAATTTTAGTACGTATTTGTAAATGTTTACCACTTTTACCAAGCAGATTATGACTAAACAGTGAATATGTATTTGTTATTGAATTGTTTTCTGTCTTATTGCAGCACAACTAGAAATACAAGCGGCTGGAGCTTGCCACCTTGAAAAGCAATGTGATGACTCATGGTTATGAGTCACTTATTTTAGACATTCGAGAATGCGTCGTTGCAAGTGGCAACTCAATCTTGGAGAAGCTGAAGCAGTCCTGCTTCGGGCATTTTATGGGGATGGAGGACTTCAACACGCGATCAGGGAAGGCCATACACTGAATAGTGCTTTGTCGGGTGGAGTCCTTCCTCGAGTATGATGAATCGGCTATATGGTTCAAGGTTGACGAGAAGCTCTTGTGCTTCTCCAGATCAGAATTTGATCTGGTGAGCAGGCTGAGATTTGGCCCTGCAGAATTCAACCCATACGCCAACCACACTATACCACGATCCTCGCTGTACACCCAACTCTTTGGCAACGAAATGATCACCCCTGCAGAGGTATGGACACTATTTAAGAACCAGAAGTTTTTTCGCAAAGAATCTGTTATCAAGCTCAGTGCCGATGACTACTTGAAGTTGGCCAAAATTATGTTGGCGGCGTCGTACGTCCTCGGCGTCGTAGGACCAGAAGTTAGCGGGGACAATGGGCATGGAGATCGATGTGGTAGATTCATTTCCTGGAGAGGTTGAAGTCAACTCCCTCAACCGACCGAGTGTTGCAGCTGATCCATATGGATCTCTTCGAGCCAGTTACACCAAAAAGCATTAATGGAAACGAATATACTTTGGTTGTAACTGATGACTACTCAAGATATACGTGGACCATCTTCATGCGCCACAAGAGTGAAACCCGAGATGAGCTGCCCAAGCTGATGGATCGGATATCGAACCAACAAGAGATGAAGATCATATCTATCCGATCAGATCGTGGAATGGAGTTTCTAAATGAAACCATCATTGAGTATTGCGAAAAGAATGGCATAACCCATCAGACATCAGCCGTGCGTACTCCACAACAGAATGGCGTAGCTGAGCGAAGAAATAGAACTCTGAAGGATGCAGCCACATCCATGTTAGCGAGCTCAGCACTGCCAAAGAGATTTTGGGCTGAAGCGATCAACACAGCATGCTACACTCAGAATCGATCTCTTCTCACCAAGCGGTTGGAAAAGACGCCCTACGAGCTGTGGAGACGCAGAAAGCCAGATAATTCTTATTTTCGTGGTTTTGGATCTAAGTGTTATATTCACAACAATGGGAAGACTCAGTTGAAAACTTTTGATGCCAAAGCTTCGAAGGGCATATTTCTTGGATATGCAGCTCGGATCAAGGCATATAGAGTTTTCAACAACAGCTCTCGTGTTGTGGAAATAACACCTCATGTTAGTTTTGATGAATCTACCTTTGAGTGCAGGGAACAGGTAAAGGAACAACACGCGGATCCAGCTGTTCTACTAGTTCTCACCAGATCGCAAGCACTTCGGGAAAAGAACAGAGCTGAACCTCTAATATGGGCAACTGAGGATGAGGATCCATACTCCTTTGAAGATGAATGCGAAGACCTCGGCTCGTCCCAAGGGGGAACTTCAGCTGATGCCCCTCCAACTGCATCAGCATCCAATGCCCAACCGAGCGCAGTTCAAACTATTGTAAATGTTGAGGATCCACACTCAACAGCTGATCAATCACCAGCTCTGAAGACTCCAACTCAGATTTCTGAACAGCCACAGTTGGAAGAAGAAGGAAGACGCAACCGAAGATGGTATGAAGTTCATTCCACCAACGACATCATCAGAGATCCAACTGAGGGTGTGCGCACACGGAGCAGAGTTGCAAATTCAGAATCAACCGAGGAAGATTCCAACACTTATGCCCAATATGCTGAGGAATTGGCAGTTCTAGAGGAGTTCGAGCAAGCTGGAGATGTTGCCATGATTTCTTGCTTTATAGCTGATGTTCCAGAACCAAAGAATGTTGGGGAAGCTCTCAACTGTGTCTACTGGACAACAGCTATGCAAGAAGAATTGAATGAGTTTCTACGCAACTGTGTATGGGAGTTAGTAGAAAGACCAAATGGTGTCAAGGTGATTGGATTGAAATGGATTTTCAAAAACAAGAGAGACGCCATTGGATTCATTGTGAGGAATAAAGCAAGGTTGGTAGCTCAAGGATACTGCCAACAAGAAGGAATTGACTTTGAAGATTCCTTTGCACCAGTTGCAAGGCTGGAAGCCATCCGGATCTTTCTAGCTTATGCCGCACATCACAAGTTCAAAGTATATCAGATGGATGTAAAATGTGCATTTCTCAATGGAGATATCAAAGAAGATGTATATGTTGAACAGCCTCCTGGTTTTGAGACTGGAGATGGAAGAGTGTACAAGCTGAAGAAAGCTATCTATAGTCTAAAGCAAGCGCCAAGGGCATGGTATGACACTCTTTGTGGATTTCTTCTGGACTCGGGGTTCAAACGAGGTTCAGTTGATAAAACTCTGTTCACTATCAAAGTTGGAGAAGATATACTTGTTGTGCAAATTTATGTCGATGACATCATTTTCGGGTCCAAGTCGGAGGAGCTGTGCAAGAAATTCTCCGATCTTATGAAGGAAAAGTTCGAGATGTCGATGATGGGCGAAATGAATTATTTCCTTGGATTACAAGTGAAGCAGTCACCTAAAGGGATTTTCATCAACCAGTCCAAATATACAAAGGAGCTCATCACCAAGTTCGGATTGCAGACAAGTAAGACAACGAAGATCCCTATGAACACGAACTGGAAGATCGAACCAGGAGCTGAGAGAAAGCTCATTGATGCCAGCCAGTATAGAGGGATCATCGGTTCGCTGCTCTATCTAACTGCCAGCCGACCAGACATTTCATACGCAGTTGGAGTGTGTGCTCGTTTTCAAGTCCAACCAAGAGAATCACGCATGTTGGCAGCAAAGAACATCATTAAATATCTGAAGGGAACTGTCAATGTTTGGTTGTGGTACCCAACTGATGACAATATCCAGCTGACTGGATACTCAGATGCCGACCTAGCAGGAGATCAGTTGGACAGGAAGTCTACTTCTGGACACTGTCAGTTCATGAGAAGCAAGCTGGTTTCATGGTTCTCCAAGAAACAAGCGTGTGTTGCTACTTCGACAACCGAGTCAGAGTACATGGCTGCCGGAAGCTGTTGCATGCAAGTATTGTGGCTGAAGCGGCAGCTGAGAGATTATGAAGTCTCAACTAGACAGGTTCCCATTCATTGTGATAGCTCGAGTGCCATAGTTATCTCTCTAAACCCTGTTCACCACTCTCGGACTAAGCATATCGACATTCGTCATCACTTCATCCGAGATCATATTGAGAAGAAGGATGTGTCCATGGAGAAGATCCTAACTGAGATTCAGAGAGCTGACATTTTCACCAAACCTCTTCCTGAAGCCCGGTTCAAGATGCTATGTGATCTTCTAGGACTCTTGGATCCAAGCTAAAAACTCATCCGAGCAGAAGAGTCATTCGAGATGAAGATCCATCCGAGCTGACGAATCGGATATCGAATTAAGGGGGAAGCTCAGATGAAGGAGGAATCTCATATACGAATTGTCAACTGAAGACATCAAACGTCAGCTGAACAGACGAACTCGAGTCAGCTGATGGTATGCTGCAACAATGGAACAAACGTCAGCTGAACAGACGAACTCGAGTCAGCTGATGGTATGCGGCAACTGAGGTATACAGCTGATATCGACATCAGCTGCCAGGTATCATTTATGACTGAAGGTGTTATGTTCTTAAATGAGAATGTTTGAAATAAATTCAAACATTCCTGTGCTAGTCAGTTACATTAAAATAGCCATCATGTCGCATTAAATGTAAAGTACGGCTGAGCATCCATAGCCTACTTTATAGTGCGACTGGGCTGACATGAAACTGTACACCTTCTCACGCGCTGGTTGGAACTCGGATCAAAACGTCGAGTCAAAGATAGTCAACAGTCGCGTAATCCCAGCCGTTGATGGATTCGCGCCATTTAACCCCAGCCGTTGATCTCATCCGAGTCAAAGACCTATATAAGGCGAAAAATCAGGAAGATATCTCCTACTTTCCTCATTCGTGCTTATCAATTATAACTATTCATCGTCTTCCAGTTTTTCTGCCTAACCCATTTCTGCAAATAGATTTTCTTTCCTCTCCTATATATATATTACCTTTGCAGTGATTTAATGGCACCCAAAAGCAAAAGAATGGCATCATCCGGACCTTCCCTCGCGCCTACCACGTATGAAGAGTCATTCGATATGTTAGTATCGAAGATTCACTTCGAGCAGATCCTCTCCGACGAGGATCTAGAGTCGCTGGTCCTAGCCCCTCTCGCCAACACTCTCCGTAAGAACGGACTTCTGGAATGGGCCAAGCTCTGCCCCTCTCACTTGCTCAGGCGTCAAGTTGGAGAATTCTATGTCAATCTTGTTCGCCCCCTTGATGGTTCAGAGGGAGTTTCTACGACGGTGTCCTGCCGACAAAGGGATGTTCCGGCAAAGACAATACGTCGTGTCTCCTTCTCCATCGACGTGTCCGATGTCCTCCGATACATCATACCAATCAACCACACCGCCACCGAGTTCCTGGAGAATATTACCGACGAACAGGCAGATGAATTTCTACAGGATGCTCTGATCAAGCCAGAACGGTTGAGGAGCAACATGCAAAGGACTAAGCTGAAGCCTGAACACCGCCTGCTGTTCGACGCCGTGTCGAAGGTCGTGTTCGGATACAGTGGCGCGTTCGGCGACATCAGCCGACCCAAGTTGAAACAACTGTTGGCCCTGGAGCACCAACACCAAATCAACTGGTTCCAATATTTTCTGAACCAGTTGATGGTGGAGAAGTCGAAGATCTCTGAGACTACGACCGAGTCTGGTGAGAAGCTGATGAGTGTGAAGGGCAATCTCAACTTCGGCTGCAAAATCTCCGCCCTCATCCTCCTTGCAACAAAGGACCGCAACATGGTCTGGGCTGACTACGAGGAGACGCCGCTGAAGAAGCTGTTGCTATTCCCGATGGCCAAGAAAGCACATGAGGTGCTGAGGAGTGTCTACACTCCTAAAAACAAAAGGGAGACGGGAAAGCCAGCTGAGTCAGCAGCTGAGGGGGAACAAGCTGCTGCTCGCCCCACAAAATCCAAAGCCTCACGTCGCCGAGCTGACTTTGAGAAGGAGTCAACTGATGAACCTGCCCAGAAAAAGTTAAGGGTAAGGTTCAAGAAGGCGATCAAGAAGGCAGCTGAGGTGCCAGCTGATGAGCCAACTGATGTTCCAGCTGATGAGTCAGCTGATGAGCCAGTTGAGGTTCCAGCTGAGGAGCCAGCTGAGGAACAAGCTACAGACAAGGAGGGAGCGCAGGTCGAGTCCACACCTGCTGAGGAGCATTCCAAATCCAGCCGCTCAGCTGAGGCCGCATCATTCGAGATCGCACCTCGAGACCCCGGAGCTGATGAGGCAGAGGGCATGGAGACGTCGGATGCATCCTCCTCGTCTGAGGACCTCGAAGATGCTACCACCTCCCCCACAGCTGGAGTGAATGTTGTACCGCCCCCAGAGCCTCTTGCTCTCTCTACCCAAACCGAGCCAGAAATTCCGAGCTCTCAGCTCGATGCCAACATCGTGACCTCTCCTTCGGCCGATGTTGAGGAAACCATTCCACCCTCTTCCCCAACTGAATCCCAAATTCCGAGCTCTCAGCTCGATGGCGATGTTGTGACCGACTCTTTGGCCAACATCGATGAACCTCTAGAACCCGAACCATACAATCTCACCCCCTCCCCGATCAACGAAGCGGAGGACCTGCAGGCTGTTGCTGACGAGCACGAAGGCAGGGTGGCCTACTGCTTTCAAAAGCTGTTGGGTCTGTTCCCTGCGGCTCGCGACATGCCCATCTTCGCCACACTGGGAACCGAGCTACTGTACCAGTTCCACCTGATCTTTAGCCAGTGGTATGTCAAGGAGGACACGATCAGGGTACTGAGCTGGGACAGGCTGAAATCTGACGAGTTCCGCATCCGAGCCTACTTCAACTATTCCAACTTAGAGGTGGCGTACAACAACCGGATCGCGCTGCTCACAAGACGGTTGGACCAGAGTCTGGCTGATGGGAAGGACACAAGGGAGGCAGCTGGAAAGGAGTATGTCGACTTCCTTGACAGCATGTTGGTGAAATCAGCCGACTTCCTTGAAGATGTCGATGCAGCAGCCGCCGCCGCAAAAGAAGAGGAGGAGAACCTGAAGCTGTACCTGGCAAACCGTCAAGCCATGGTCACAGTTGAGCCTCTAGCTCAATCTACTCAAGCCCTTCCAGCTGCTCAGCTCGCTCCTTCAACAGAACAAATCTGCGAGCTAGTGGCTGAGAGGGTCAACCAGTTGAGGACCGAGCTGCTCGCCAACCTCCAGCACCAGCAAGATGACCAGTTGAGGGAGTTGGCAGCTCAAGAAGTGAAGTACCAACAACTGGTGGAGGAGAATGCCAAGCTGAAGATGAAGCTGAATGATCTCTCCTCCTCCACCAGTCAGGACGTGTCGGAGCTGAAATCCACTCTGTTGGGCTTGAAGTCGGAAGTGAATGTCTTCAAGTCCTTGGCTGACTTAAATCTGGCCAAGTCCCAACAGACGCAGGATGCTGAATGGGAGTCCCGGTTCGAGTCGCGTTGGGCTGAGTTCGTTGCCTTTCAGACATAGGTCAACGACAACCTCTCTGTCTTGAAAAAGGCAGAACAAGAGTGCCAGGACTCCAAACTGGCAAAGAAGATCGAGCTGGAGTGTGCGGTCGATGAACTCTTCAATCGTGTTCAATCCACCGAGGCCAAACTCAACTCTCTAGACGGTTCAGTAGCAAGCCTTGTTGCTGATGCCAAAAAGGGGGAAGAGAAGGAGACGGAGGGTGAAGCACAGGAAGAAGAAGAGACCCAAGAAGAAGGAGTGCCAGCTGCTCAACCATCCAAATCTCAGCTGAGGAGAAGGAAGTCTGCTGCTGCCAAGTCAACCGAAGTCGGTGGAGCCGAAATGTCAAAGGACTTGGAGCAGGCAAAGAAGATTGGAGTTTCCTACAGCTCCATAGCCGAGATCGCAGCCGAGCTGGATTCTGAACTCGACGGGATAACAACCGAAGAGTGCATTGCAGCGGCCAAGGCTATGGATGTAGAGGAGAAGGACTACATGAACCCGAGCTGGATCAGAAAGTTTGTCGCCAGTCAGGCGAGGAGGGTGAACCAGTTCGAGGTTGAGCTGAAGAAGGTTTCTCAGAACCTGGACCGCAACGTTGCCTCCCGCAGCCGACGCCGCATCAACAGAATCCAATCAAAGGCGGAAGCTCGGTTGAAGCAACAAAGGTTGCCTCTAAAGTCCAAGGTTGAGAGTCGGTTCAGGCATACCGACAAGTGGATGCCGACCGAGTGGAATGAGGATTGGGAGATGTTCAAGCAGGAGTTCGTGAACGACTTCTATTACAGGAAGGTTTACGCAACTGACGACCCAAGGAGAGCGTTCAAAGAGGCGCTGACCGAGTTGCACTCAGGTGACCCGGGCATGTTCAGTCAATTCAGGAGGGCCATGATTGACGCCAACCTGGACTTGAACACTGTTCCAGTTCCCAAGAGGGTTACTTATCGGCCACCTCTTCTCTCGGATTCCAGCAACCCGAACCGCACGAAGATTGCATCTGAGGCGAGGCAGGTCTGCAAGGAGCATGGAGTGGACATCTCCAAGGAGTCACCTGCTAAGAGGGAAATTTTTGTAAGGATCTTTAGCAAGTATGGGCTACAATACTAACTCAGTTAGTTTTCTAGCAACTGTTGTAATTTTCAGTTTTTGAGCCTATCTTTTGTAACAATCAGTTGTAATGAAAACTATTCAGTTATAAGATTCACCTTGATGAACAATCCCTCATTGTCCAAGCTCTGAATCACAAAGTCTTTTAAATACCATGTTATAACTGTGCTAACCCTTTGATGTTTTATCTTATAGACTGTTTAGAATTTCAGCTGAGATTTTAGATAAGTTAGTGAGGTTTAGATCAGTAGTGGTTTCAAGTTGTAAGTGGTTTTCGCATCATCAAAAAGGGGGAAATTGTTGGGAAATTTATTAGTATAAGTTTTGATGAATTCCAAAACCGGCTGACCCCAACCGAGTAGATGTTGCCAGAACCTAATATTAATTTAGGCTCGCTGTTTGAGCAAAGTTAAGATTTTATCTTGACAGGTCTCCAGCTGAAGATGGCAACAAGGCGTCACTCAGACAGAACATCAGTTGTGAAGAGAGACACTGAGAGTTCATTTGTTCAGATGCAAACAAGGGGAAGTCTTCAGAACATCAGTTGAGAAGGAAACCAACTGAGGGTTCATCAGATGAAAAGCAGTAGAGAGGAAGAGAACATTAGATGAAAAGGAAATCATCTGAGGGTTCAAACCCAACTGAGTAAAGAAGTGGAAGACAACTGAGTGTTCAGTTTCAGAACCTCAGTTATAGAATCCGAACAAGGAGTTCAACTGTTTGAAGTTCAAAGTCAGCTGAGAACTTGACAGATTGGAACATCGGCTGAAGATCACTTAGATGAAGGTCAAGACTTTCAACCAACAAACCGAAGTTGACTGTCAAAGATTTGAATTTCAAAAGGAAGTCACATGAGGGTTTTACCGTTCAGTCATTACCCCATCTGGCCCAACACAAGGCTGTCTCAGATGGAAAGCAGAAGAGCACAGATGCCATATCGGGAAAGTCTGCAGAGATGAGAGACAAGCCATCGCTATCAACCGATCAGAGATCAACTGCTCCTCCAACGGCTAGTTGATTCTCTCCGCCTATAAATAGAGGCATTCTCTCATTCGAGAGAGATAATACACACGACGGGTGATATACATAGACGACGAAAATTCAAGGGCTTTCTCGAGAGAAATCAAAGCAAAAAGCAAATCTGCAAAATCATCATCTAAGAGCATCAGCAGCTGAGAGTTCCAATTTGAGAGAACATTAGTAGCTGAGGGTTCCTAGAGATCGAAACTGTTTTTGATCTTAGGTTGAGTGTTTATTCGTTCAAACCTTAGATCCAGCTCTCATTTATGATCGAGCTGTAGTTGGAAAAACCCACCCACTCTCACACCCTAAAAAGTGTTAGTTAGGACCCTACTCTTCCTGCAACTGAGTAGATAGGCTGTTAAGTGCCTGCAAACTTAGCACAGGTTGTTAAGAACCCGTAATCTTAACTGTAAGGTCGATAAGTACCCGCAAACTTATCCTTAACGGTTGCTCAGCCCGCGTAAGCTGAGTGGTTCTGTCCAGAAGAACTTAGACTGAGGTGTGTGGACTCACATCTCCCCGTGGACATAAGAGTTCTCTCCGAACCACGTAAATCTTGTGTGTCATGTTTTTTTGTGTTCAGTCATTATTTGCATATCTCAACTGACAAACTAACCGCATACAATCTGCATACTTTCACATCAACAGTTTTGGTTTTGACCAACCGTGCATAAAAGCGTAAGTTTGATTTTACGAGTTCATTTTCCACCACATTCCGCACAACACCACTCTTCCAGCTGAGGTTGCTTACTCAGCTGTGAGATCCAAACTGAGTCCTTTTACTCAGTTGAAGTTGATTTCAAGTGTTAAGTTTTTCGAAAGTTGAAAAATCCTAACTGGTGTATTCCCCCCCCCCCCCCATACACCAGTAACTCATATCGGTTCCATCAACCCCTATTTTTCTTGACAGAGAGAACTTGTAGAGGAGGGTCAGTATGAAAGTGATAGGTATGAGAGCCCTCAAATTGAATCAGAAAATGGTCAGTGAATAAATAAAGAAAGTAGATATTTGTGACATTCCCGAAGTAACTTACTCACTAATGAAGTCGTGATTACTTATTTTTGCAATGAAATTTGCAGAAGACGAAGCACGTATTACAAGACCTCAAGACGAAGGAGCTGCTGCTGAGATTGCATCCCTCAAACGGCAGTTGAAAGACCTGCAGCGCAAGGTTCCCTCACCTAAGAAATCTCCTAAGAAGCCTGTTAAAACTAATAACAGCCAGTCTCCTTTCTCGAGGGACATTAGAGAGGATCAGTTACCTCCAAATTTCAAGACATTGACATTGGAATATGATGGTTCCACAGACCCATATGAACACATAATGAGGTTTGAGAATGGGGCAATGCTCCATCAGTATACGGAAGGGGTGAAGTGAAGGGTCTTCCTTACAACCCTGTCGAAGATAGCTCAGCAATGGTTTTCCCAGCTATCCCCCAACAGCATAAACTCATTTAGTGAATTCAAGTCCATGTTCTTGCATCAGTTTGCTAGTGCATGAAGGCATGTTAAGACCTCTTCCTCGCTCATGGCGTTAAGGCAGAAACCCTCGGAAAGCCTGCGTTAATATGTTGGACGCTTTAATGCTGAAGCATTGCAAGTACCCCTGGCTTCTGATGATGTGAAGGTGCAAGCATTTATACAAGGCTTGGTCCCAGGGCCGTTCTTTGATTTGTTGAATAAAAAACCTCCGTTATATTTTGAGGAGTTGCAGCAGAGAGCTGATAAGTACGTTAATTTGGAAGAGGCCCAAGAAGCTAGGAGAGCTAAAGAGGAGTCTCTTAAGCCCAAACAAGAGACCTCAGAAAGGAGGTCATCCTCAGCGGCAAAAGTTGAAAAAGACAGAGGGGGACAAAGGCCCAAAAGAGTTCCCGAGAGGTTTGATCAATATACGCCCCTTAACGCACCTTTGGGGGAGGTCATGGAAGCAGCTGCCAGGTCCCCTCATTTCAAGTACCCCAGCACTTATAAAGAAGCTCCGCGTAACCCACGATCTGAATTATATTGCAAGTACCATAATGATTATGGGCACGACACGAACTCTTGTAGACACTTGAAAGATGCTATTGAGCGACTGTTGAAGAAGGATGACACCTTACTCTAGTTTGTTAAGAAAGAAAGAGAGAAGGGCTACAAGAGGAAAGAGCCAGAGCCAAAGAGGCCTGATTAGATAGAAAGAACACCCCCAAGGCGAGAGGATCCTCCTCCAAAAAGAGGAAATATTAATATGCGATAGGCTCAGCATCTACCTAAACAACACTCTTCTTCTTTGCGCCAGAGATATTCGCTCAGGTTGTAACGCTTGCTACGGGATTCCTGCGAGGAAAAAGGAGGGCCGGGGGTGTTTTCTGGCGAACCACCTCCGACGGTCAAGTTAGCTTTCTGGGTTTTTTATGGTGAGGGAAAAGAAGTGAATGTAATAGTAGGTAGATGGAGAAGAGTGAACCTGTCTGTGAAATAGATACCCTTTTGTATATATACTCGTGGGATTGCTTGGAAATAAAGTTGTTTATTCTTGATTTTTGCCGATGTTACCTTTACACGTGTCCTCATATCATTTGCTATTGAACGCATGTACCACCCGACAACTCCTAGCTCGACTAGATAAAGTGTTCTGCGGGTGTCAGGTTCATTATATATCATGAGACCTGCACCAGGTCTCTTCTGCAGGTTCTGACTTGAGGTACTAATAGGATACCTAAGTGGGTATCCGATACATGTACCTGTTCTGAGATCTTCCTGGGGTCAGATAGGGGGACACCCGGAGTACCTCCCATTTAGCACAATTATGTTCAGGTATAAGACCCAGGTCTCCATGAGACCTGGTGGATATTATGTCACAACATCTACTCCCCCTACTCTAAATTTGCAGCATCACCTCCAGTAAATATAGAGTAGTGCTTTTCTCCATGAGACCTGGCTTATTTGAATTTTTAAAATAAGCTACTTTATGGGGAAATGGGAGGGGACTCTGCAACTTCCCTTACTTTTCCCCAACCGTTTCCTCCCTTCAGTACATTAGGGATTTGGTCATCTTTTCTTCCTTCATTTTTCTCCTTCCATCTTTCGCCGCTGCTACTCATTCTTCCGTTCTCTCATGGCTCACTCTACTTCTCATTCCGAGGAAGATACCTTTTCCGACAACCCTCATCTTCAGGTTTCCGATGCGGATCCTTCTTTCCCTCTTCACGAGGATTCCCAGTCAGAGACTTCTCGCGCTCCCAAGAAGGGGAAAAAGCTTTCTACCCGGCGGTCTCGTCGCCTAGCCGTCAAAATCCCTTCGAAGTCGGCCACTTCTGTTAATCCTAAGGAGGTGATAAATCTGGTTGACGGGTCTTCCCTTTCCGGCCAAGAGGTGATGGAAACTGACTCTCCCACTCGTTCTACTCGAGTCTCTCCTCCTGCTCATGACTCCTCTGTCTGCGTTTTTTCCCCTGACGCCATAGCAGGTGAATCCACTCTAACCCTTCCAGAATTAGAAATAGTAAAGTCGTGGTTAAACTGTGATGATCTATTCGACTTTCGGCTACCTTATGAATACGAACGTCCTCATCTTTTAACTTATCCATCAGTAGCTTTTTGGTACAGTCAGATAGAATCAGGTTTACGATTTCCGCTCCCTAATTTTGTAGTGAAAGTATGTGACCTTTATAGCCTATGGCCCAACCAGTTTCATCCCTCCACTATCAAAACAATTCTTGCTTTCTTTATCCTGCTCCGCGGCAATGGGGGTTTCCCTTCTCCCTCCTTATTTCAAACTGTGTATGACGTAAAACCCACGGGTGCGTTCTACTATGCCAGTGCCCGACCAAGGGGTCCTGCCCAAAATTTATGCCCTTCTCGCACTTTAGGTAAGGAATGGCGGGAGAAATATTTTGTGATTACTCCGAAACAGGGCAGTGGGCCTTTCAACCGCTGCCCTTGGCAAAAACTTTCGTTAAGGCAACCTTGCCCTGCCCTTATTACCATCCCCCCTATTAATCTCAAGGTGCTATCCATGCTTACAACCAAGACTCAAACTGAGGCTTTTCCAATTAATTCCCTCCTGTCTAACTCTTGCGTGCTCTCCTTCTTGCGTGCTCACTGAGGCAAGCTCTCCCTTTTCCCTTAGATTCTTGCAACATTTTACCCGTTCGCCTAATAGTCGCGATTCACTATTTCGGTTTAACTCTATTCTTTTCACCTCATCATCCTCATAGTTGATGAGCGCGCATGGACAATTGCTGCAATTCCAAGATGATTCCCACGAGAAAGAAGTAGGGGTGTTGAGGGATGCTTTGGTGGCTTGCCAGGTACAGCTGTAAGAGTTGACTAAGGCACATGAGGATTTGCAACATCAGAATCGGGACATCCTTGATGCCAGTAGTCAGCTTTCGTTGGCTAATGATGATTTGAAAAGGAGAAATCAAGAGCTTTTGAGTTCTCAGGAGAAACTGTCCTCACTGTCAAAAGAGAATACTTCTCTTAGTTCGGTTAACGCAAACCTAAGCCAGCATCTCACCCAAGTTAGCCGAGAACTTGAGCACACCAAAAGTCTCCTTCAGGCTGCGAATCTCTCTTACCAGTCAGGCTACACAGAGGGAGTTCATTGGTGTCGAAGTTTCCTTCTACGGACCACACTGGGTCAGAGAGCATTGCAGATCCTCCATGAGGGTCTGTTAGAAGCTTATAAGTCTTCTCCTGAATACCTGATGGCCATCAGAGATAACATTGCTTTCCTAGCTAAGAGATGTGCCATGACTGTGCTGGCAAAGGTTCAAATGCTGGGCTTTAAAGGAACCGTGGATGTGGATCCCATAGTGAAGCGTTTGCCACTACTTCTCTCATTCAAGGGTGATCCCTCCTCCGTTCCTGGGCAAGCATGGTGGCTCCCTATAATGCAACAGGCTTTTGAGGCTCTCACTGCCCCTTGTGATCTGGAAGCAGTCTTCTTTGATCCCTCTCCACCTATCTATGACTTCTTTCCTGAGGACTTCCTTCGTACTGCCAAGTCCCAAGGTACCTCATCCTTAGCATCTATATTTTGCTGTTATTATGATTTTCTAACACTCTTCCATTTCCTTTGCTAAATTTGCTTCTAAGTAGGGAAGCTTCTCACGCTACTGCTGCTGAGCGAGGGGGATCAGAAGATGCACCTGAAGATGATCCTACCAACCCCCCTGAGCCGACCAGGAATGAGGATGTTGTCCACCCTTAGCCTAGCTTTTACCTCTGTTTTCTATCGAACAATTTCTATGTAGCTTGATATTTTAACAACTTTTATCTTTCTGCTTGCTGCTTTGCCTCCCTTGCTCTATCACTGATCAGAACATGACCTTTTTGTTAATATACTTTTGTTGATGCTGCATTAGCAGCCTAATTTTCTTTTAGTTTTTTGCATTTTCATGAGGTATTGTGATACCCCCTTAGGGGTGTAAGGTACACCCCTACTCTTCCCTACTCTAGATGGTTTCATCCCACTGTCAAACCATTTAGAGTAAATACCGTGTTCTATTTTACTAAGTATCGTATTTTACTATCATGTCTTGGTTTTGTGATATTATTTACCATCACACATCAGAGCATAAACCAAAAACAACAAACAAACAAAAAATAAATAAAGAACTTTCCAGCCTTTATTCATTCACAGCAAGCTCTCTTCGTGCCATTACAGGAATACTTGCCTAGCTGAACAAGTATTCTACAAAAATAGGTGGGCATGAGACCTGGCACGTAGACCCAGCCCACTAGAACAGAATTTTCTCCTAAAAATACTTCTAAACATAGTACCTCTTCAGGTTACTTATGTTACATGGTCTTGGCTCCGCATATTCCTCGTGGCTCATGAGCTCAAATGGTCTTGGCTCCGCCAGGTTACTTATGTTACATGGTCTTGGCTCCGCCAGAGAGTACCCTGGTCACTACAAATGGTCCCTCCCAATTTGGTTCGAATTTTCTCACCGGATGCATGGCGTCAGCTCTCTTGAGCACTAGATCTCCCCCTTGGAATTTTCTGATCTTTACTTTCGCATCATAAGTTGCCTTAATGCGAGCTTTGTAAGCCAGGGCCCGTTGGAGTGCCTCTTCTCTCACCTCATCGATCAGGTCTAGGCTTTCAGCTCTCAGGCTTCTGTTCACGTCCTCGTCGTAGGCTAAAACTCTGTGTGTTGGAACCTTTACCTCCATCGGCACAACAACGTCAGCACCATACACCAAACAGAACGGAGATTGTCCTGCAGCCATTTTCTGTCCGGTTCTGTATGCCCATAATACCGAGTCCAACTCTTCAACCCATTCAGATTTCTCTCTTTCCAACCTTGCCTTTATGCCATTCACTATGGTTCGGTTAGTAACTTCTACCTGGCCACAAGTTTCTGGATGAGCCACGGCAGCGAACCTCTGTTCTATGCCTCTAGCCTTGCACCAAGCCTGCGTCCTTTTCCCAAAGAATTGCGTTCCATTGTCAGATATCAGTACCCTGGGCAGACCGTATCTACAGCAAATATTCTTCCACAAGAATTTTATAATACTCTCTTCCGATATCGAAGACAAGGGTTCTGCCTCTACCCACTTTCTAAAATAATCCACCGCCACTATAATATGGCATTTCTTTCCTGCCGCCATGGGTAGTTTACCAACTAGATCTATGCCCCATTTGTCAAATGGGCATTCTGCATATTGGGCCCCGAGCTTTTCAGCAGGTCTGTGAATCAGCGGCCCTTACTTTTGGCAATTGGGACATCTTTTTACAAAAACCCCGGCATCCTTCTTTAAAGAAGGCCAATAATATCCAGCTTTCAGAACTCGATGGATCAGGTCTCTGAAACCCGTATGACATCCCGCTATTCCCTGGTGTGCTTCCTTGATTATCCGCAAGCCTTCTACCTCCGTCACACACCTCAAGAATGGTTGTGAGTGGGCTCTCTTAAACAGATATCCTCCAATCAGGCAATACTTAGCGTAGATTTTCTTTTTCTCAGCTCTTTCTCCCTCTGGTAGGTCTCCCGTTTTCAGGAAGTGTAAGATAGGTGCTCTCCAATCGTTGTTCTCCTCTATTTCATGAATGTTCTTCTCTATCCGACTGTTCGTCGTTTTCAGTAATGTTACTTCCTCGGGTATGATCCCGTTCACCGAGCTAGCTAGCTTAGCAAGGCAATCTGCCTGGGCATTGAGGTCTCTAGGTATTTGTTCTACCTTCAGGTGCCGGAAACTCTTGCTCAGGTTCCTGACCTGCTCCACGTACTTGACCATTCGCTCTTCCTTGATCTCATAATTCCCCGAGACCTGCTGGACCACTAGCTGGGAGTCAGAGTAAATAACAACTTTTTGAGCTCCCAGCTCAGCTACCATTTTCAGCCCTCTTACGAACGCTTCGTATTCAGCTTCATTATTGGAGACTCTAAATTTGAGTTTCAGTGCAAATCTGAGATCGTTCTGATCTGGCGTTACTATAACGATTCCGACTCCACATCTCTCCACGGTCACCGATCCATCGACGAAGACTTTCCACTCGGGCCATTGCGTAGGCTGAGTAGTTTCTTGGATGAAGTCCGCCAGAGCTTGTGCTTTGATAGCTGTGCGTGGTTCAAAATCCACATTGTACTCCCCCAGCTCTACACTCCATTTCACCATTCTCCCTGAGAGATCTGGTTTACTCAGTACTTGCTTAAAGGGGAAATTAGTTCTCACTACCACCCTGTGAGCTAAGAAATATAATCTCAACCTCCTCGCTGCTATCATTACTGCCAAAGCATCTTTCTCCACATCAGGATATCTGCATTCAGCTCCCTGCAGGGCTTTGCTGACGTAATAGATGGGCTTCTGCGCGGAGCCCTCCTCTTTTATGAGCACCACTCCCAAAGAGTGGTCTCCAATAGATATGTATAAGTACAAGGTTTCTCCTGCGGTCGGTTTAGTCAACACTGGCAAGCTTGCCAGATGAGACTTCAGGTCCTCAAATGCTCTCTAACAGCTCTCATCCCATTCAAATTTACTAGCTTTCTTCAGCACTTTAAAGAATGGTAAACTCCTCCCTGCTGAGGTAGATATGAACCGACTAAGTGCGGTAATCCTTCCATTCAATCGTTGTACCTCCCTTATACTGGTAGGAGCTGCCATCTCCAGCACTGCTTGAACTTTCTCTTGATTTACTTCAATTCCTCTTGGGGTCACCATATACCCCAGGAATTTTCCTGACCTAACCCCGAATGTGCATTTCGCTAGGTTCAATCGCAAATCATACTTCCTCACCACTCCCAGGACCTCCTCAAGGTCCCTGGCATGATGCTCTGCCTTTAAACTTTTCACCAGTATGTCATCTACATATACCTCCAGGATTCTCCCTATTTGGTTTTCAAATATTGCATCCATCATTCTCTGATAGGTAGCTCCGGCATTTTTTCAAGCCAAAAGGCATTCTCACATACGCAAACATACCGCACACAGTTACAAAGGCCGTTTTGATCACATCTTCAGGAGCCAGCTGTATCTGGTGATAGCCCTGGTAAGCATCCAGCATAGACAACAATTCACACCCTGACGTTGAATCAACTAGCTGGTCAATGCAAGGCAGTGGGTAATGATCCTTTGGGCAGGCTTTATTCAGGTCTCTAAAGTCTATACACATCCGCCAGCTACCATTGCTCGTAGCCACCATCACCGCATTCGACAGCCACTCAGATTACTGGATTTTAACGATGTGACCAGCGTCTAACAGACGCCTGATTTCTTCTTTGATCACCTTTTCCTTTTCAGGTCCAAAGGACCTTTTCTTCTGCTTTACTGGCCTCGCCCTAGGATCTACATTCAGATGATGTAGGGCTACTGATGGGTCTACTCCTTTCATGTCTTCCGGGCTAAATGCGAATAGATCTGAGTTCTTCCACAAGCACCGGATTATCGCCTCTTTCTATTCTTCAGTCATTTGCTTTCCCATCTTCTTGGTGAACCCCGTCTTTCCCGGGAACAGCTCTACTATCATCAAATCCTCCTCCGCCAGCTGCATTCTCAGCTCTAGGTCTTCGTCGACCTCTCTTACCTTCGCGTTTTTGTCTTGCGGTAGGCGTTCTGCCACCGAGGCCCCTTTCACCTTTTACTTAGCATGCTTTATAGATTTCACATAAGACTCTTTTGACGCCTCTTGGTCACCTGAGACCTCACCCACCAAGCCTTCTCTGAGAGTTGGGAATTTCATTTTCATGTGGTAGGTGGAGACCACCACCTGGAAATCATTTAGAGCAGGTCTTCCCAGTATTATGTTGTATGCTGAAGGTATATCCACTATTAGAAACTTCACCATCCGAGTATTTGAGGTCTCGCCATTTCCAAGCATTACCTGAAGAGTCACCTCCCCTTTAGGTTGTATTTCTACTCCAGCAAAACCATATAAAGCCGTGTTCACTGGCTTTAAATCGGCAATGATTTTCATCTTCTGAAAATAATCCCAGAAGAGCACATTCACCGCACTTCCGGTATCTACAAAGATCCGTGCCACCCTCCAATTAGCAATGTCTGCACTGATCACCAGCGCATCGTTATGAGGTGGTGCACTCATCAGGTCTTCGGGACCGAAACTCACACATACTTTTGGGTTCGTTTTCTCTCCAGGGAATGAATCTACCACATCGATCTCCATGCCTATTGTCCCTGCTAACTCCTGGACCTCTTTGCTCACTTGAGCTTTCGCAGCCCTTACGTGAGCTTTGCGAGCTCGACCTGAATCCCCATTAGCATTCCCTCCCATAATCATATTAATATTTCCCCTTTTTGGAGGAGGGTCCTCTCGCCTTGGAGGGGTTCTTTCTCTCTGATCAGGCCTCTTCTGCTCTGGCTCTTTCCTCTTGTAGACCTTCTCTCTTTCTTTCTTAACAAACTGGAGTAAGGTATCATCCTTCTTCAACAGTCGCTCAATAGCATCTTTCAAGTGTCTACAAGAGTTTGTGTCATGCCCATAATCATTATGGTATTTGCAATAAAATTCAGATCGTGGATTACGCGGAGCTTCTTTATAAGTGCTGGGGTACTTGAAATGAGGAGACCTGGCAGCTGCTTCCATGACCTCCCCCAAAGGTGCGTTAAGGGGCGTATATTGATCAAATCTCTCGGGAGCTCTTTTAGGCCTCTGCCCCCCTCTGTCTTTTCCAGCCCTCGATGCTGAGGATGACCTTTTCTCCGAGGTCTCTTGTTTAGGCTTAAGAGACTCCTCTTTAGCTCTCCTAGCTTCTTGGGCCTTCTCTAAGTTAACATACTTGTCAGCTCTCTGCTGTAACTCCTGAAAATATAATGGAGGTTTTTTGTTCAACGAATCAAAGAACGGCCCTGGGGCCAAGCCTTGTATCAATGCTTGCATCTTCACGTCATCAGAAGCCAGGGGTACTTGCAACGCTTCAGCATTAAAGCGCCCAACATATTGGCGCAAGCTTTACGAGGGTTTCTGCCTTAACGCCATGAACGAAGAGGAGGTCTGAACATGCCTCCTGGCACTGGCGAATTGATGCAAGAACATAGACTTGAATTCACTAAATGAGCTTATGCTGTTAGGGGGCAGCTGAGAGAACCACTACTGAGCTATCTTTGACAAGGTTGTGAGAAAAACCCTGCATTTCACGCCCTCCGTGTACTGGTGGAGCATTGCCCCATTCTCAAATCTCATTACATGCTCATATGGATCTGTAGAGCCATCATACTCCAATGTCAATGTCTTGAAGTTTGGAGGTAACTGATCTTCTCTAATGTCCCTCGAGAAAGGAGACTGGTTGTTACTGGTTTAAACAGGCTTCTTAGGAGATTTCTTAGGCAAGGGAACCTTGCGCTGGAGGTCTCTTAGCTGCTGTTTGAGGGATGTAATCTCAGCAACAGCTCCCTCGTCTTGAGGTCTTGTAACACGTGCTTCATCTTCTGCAAATTTTATTGCAAAAATGAGTAATCACAACTTCGTTAACGAATAAGTTACTTCAGGAATGTCACGAATATCTACTTTCTTTATTTATTCACTGACCATTTTCTGATTCAGTTTGAGGGCTCTCATACCCATCACTTTCATACTCACCCTCCTCCACAGGCTCTCCCTGTCAAGGAAGATAGGGATATTTAGATCGCGAACACTTATTCTCATATTCATGAGGTTTTACCTATTTCATTGGTGTCTTTATTACCACCAAGATCTTACAGGACCCATTCATACCTTCTTGGCTTTGCCTTTTGCCGTGCTGCCAAACTTCTTAGTTTGACCTTCTAGCGGGGCTAGGGCCTGGGATACAATTTGCTTTACCATAGCATTGAGGTGATCCATGGATACCACATAGGTAACACCTCGCTGTGTAGGTATCTGAGGTTCATCTCTAGTGAGTTCCGAGCCTTTATGACCTCCTGCTTTCTGAGGGCTAGTCGACTTGGAGGCCCCTTCTTTTTGAGGCGTAGTTATCTTTGGTGAAGCTTCCTTCACCACGTTTTGATTCTCCTCTTCGACATGCTCTTCCGAGCAGCTGTCGTCCTGAGCCACCCCTTCAGGCGTGGGTTCTCGGTTTCAGACAGATGCATTTTCCATGACTGAATCTGTATTTTAAAATTTTCAACTATCAGTCAAAGAACAATGTCAGGACCATCATCAGGTCTCACAAGGACCATTATCAGGTCTACATCACCCCTCTCATAGGACCATCATCACGTCTCAAAAGGGGAAACTCAGGGAATTCAAGGAATATGATGCACCATACTTCCTTTCCCTACACACTCGTTCCCCATCTCTGTGGGGACTGAGTGAGACTTACTCTGTAGTCTTTATACTCTTGCCAATTCTAGCTCCTCAATTCATGAGGATTTCTGAATTTTACTTCTCGGAATCATCTATTTTTGACCATTCCTCCACTCAACATGGAATTCTATTCAATTTCTACTCCACCAACGGCTCCATAGCATACTATGAAATGTGACACTTTTTCGAGAATACCAGAAATAAGCAAGTTCAAGAGGTTACGCCAAGATTCGCGAAGAGATTCGAAATACGGGGATGCCCAAAGTCGCTTAACCCATTTTTTTAAAGAAAAATAGCAAAAACCTTTGAAAATAGAAGCACAAATTAACTAAAATACTTAGACCCGGTTTCTTAATGCTTTTCTTTTCCTCTCAAGCTTAAGCTCAAAACTCGACGTCGTTGAAAAAAGGATACAGAAAAAAGAGTTTGGAACGAAATTCTCAGGCAAACTTCCTTTCCCACAGACGGCGCCAGATAATGTAACCAGAAATAATACATCATAATAAATAGGAATAATAAAATGCGATGGGCTCAGCATCTACCTAAACAACACTCTTCTTCTTCGCGCCAGAGATATTCACTCAGGTTGTAACGCTTGCTACGGGATACCTGGGAGGAAAAAGAAGGGTCGGGGGTGTTTTCCGGCGAACCACCTCCGACGGTCAAGTTAGCTTTCTGGGTTTTTTATGGTGAGGGAAAAGAAGTGAATGTAATAGTAGGTAGATGGAGAAGAGTGAACCTGTCTGTGAAATAGATACCTTTTTGTATATATACTCGTGGGATTGCTTGGAAATGAAGTTGTTTATTCTTGATTTTTGCCGATGTTACCTTTACACGTGTCCTCGTATCATTTGCTATTGAACGCATGTACCACCCGACAACTCCTAGCTCGACTGGATAAAGCGTTCTGCGGGTGTCAGGTTCATTAAATATCATGAGACCTGCACCAGGTCTCTTCTGCAGGTTCTGACTTGAGGTACTAATAGGATACCTGAGTGGGTATCTGATACATGTACCTGTTCTGAGATCTCCCTGAGGTCAGATAGGGGGACACTCGGAGTACCTCCCATTTAGCACAATTATGTTCAGGTATAAGACCGGAGACCTGGTGGATATTATGTGACAACAGCCGGGAAACCTTCCCGGCTCTCATTTTCTTGCAGATTCACGCTCGGTTTCTTTCGGGAAGGACGATTCCAGTTATCCAAAGCCAAGAAGAATTGTGGAATAGATGAGTACTGCTCTCTAGTCGTTCATTCGTTCTAATTTTACATGGTGTGCTTTTCTAGCCGCATCAGTACGCAAATGTAATTTCATTACAGTTTTTCTAGTACGCAAGGTAAGTAATTAAACAAACGTACCAAAATTTACTTACCCATCTGTTACGATATATGTAAAAATGTACCAATATTTACAATAATATTTGACACAAAATTCATAAAAACGTCAAAATTTCAAACAAAAACAATGACAAACAGTATACATCAAATAGAATTCAATAAATCTCAAATTATCAACCAAATCTATATGGATCTTGACATGTTTGGCGAGTATGACCCGCAACACCACAAATACCACATTTCTTCATTTTGCGGGTTCTCGTTTTGATGCTTGGTTGGTTGCTACTCCTTTCTTCTTCCGGGTTAATCAAGAGGCGTCTTAGAGTGCATGTACTCATATATTGACCTTTCTCATGACACCACAAACACCCTCGACTGCGTTTGGTATGAGATCCAGTTGGAATCCTCTTTGTACGCGGTCGTCCAGCTTGCTTAGGTTCCAGCGGCACACACCACGAATCTTTATCCGGAATAGGCATCACATTATCAGCATATATCTCACGCCACGTCGCAGTAGAATAATATTCATGCACATATAACAGTGGAGATTCCCTCTTAAACCTAAAAATATGTAAAAAATTAATATTTCGTCGAAGGAAAACATGGTACGTAATTATAACTGCGTGCCAAGTGTACCACATAATAACTTGAACAATTGGTACGCATTGACTAATGCGTACCGGCATACGGGGCTACGTTTTTAGTCAAAACGTACCGGCGTACCAAGTTCTGATGAGTAAACTTGCTACGTAATTCTAACTACCAAGTGTACCACATTGGAACTTCCTAACCAGGTACGCATTGATCAAAGCGTACCTGCATACCAAGTTTCATTAGGTACACTTGGTACGCATTTACAATTACGTACCATGTGTACTAAGAAATTTTGCCAAAATAGGTACGAATATTCAATTAATCCCAACACATAAAACTTCAACTTCACCTGATTGTTGTAGTAGTGTGAGAGCAAGGTATTAAGTCCAGATCTCATGCCCGACATGAACACTTCCTGGAAGCAACATCAACAACATTGCTCTTTACTCCAGAAATGACATTAAACTTCGTATCAGATATCGATTCAACTCTCATCACGCGCCCCGCCTCGACAGCTATACCTAAATTTCTTGTTGCGTATACCGATAATTCTTCATTTCTAGATCCATATTTTGTGCGCCGCTGGAAAAACTAAGATTGGACAAGATTACGACAGTATTCTAGAAGAGAACATGCCGGAAGTTTTCTAGCCCACCGAAGCCTTGAATTCATATTCTCTACAGCGTTGGATGTACCAAATCTAAACTTCTGCACGGGGCATAGTGCAACAAACCATCTGCTCGGACCAATACTCATAAGCTTTTCATAGCCACCACGAGAGGCCTCCTTCAAATTGTTCATGTACTCCTCATAATCCTCTACTTTATAAGCATTGGCAGCAAGATGGAATAGATCAGTCACAACGGTACCCCAAGTCTTCAGGTTACCCTGTATATGAAACGTACAAAGACCATGAGGTATGCCAGGATAAACTTGATCAATAGAATTCTTGATGCTCAGATGCTGATCAAAAACTATCATAAAATCCGGGGGGCAACCAAACGTCCGACGGACGTGCTCCAAAAATCACGACCAAGATGAAGTATCCTCCACATCACCAATGCCAAATGCTAATGGAACAATCAGTTCATTAGCATCCTTTGTAGCTACGACAAACAAAATGCCCTTGTATTTCCCTTTCAAGTGTGTGCCGTCAATGACAATCACGGGCCGACATGCACGAAAAGCTCTTATGCACGCAGAGAGAGCAAAGTAACAATATTGAAACAAACCGTTTGGACATGTCTGAAGGTCCACAATTGAACCGGAATTCATCTGCTCCAACATGTATAAGAACTTGGGAATCATCTGAAACAATTTATCTAAATTAATACAAAAAATCAATGAAAGAATCATCTGAAAGAATTTATCTAAATTAATACAAAAAATCAATGAAAGTACCCTCGGTAAACATGGTACACTTTTGAAAAAACGTACCGAATGTACCAGTAATATAGTTACAAACTAGGTACGCATTTACAAAAATGCACCGATTGTACCAAGATAATTGGTAAAACTTGGTACGTGTATAGAAATACGCAACAGCATACAATATTAACCATTGTACACTAGGTACGCAATATTAATTCCGTACCAGGTTTGCCGCTGTATTACCGTTACACTGAGTACAATTTTGTAAAATCATACCCGGTGTACCGGTAATACAGCGGCAAACCTGGTACCAAATTTCAAAATCGTACCAAAATTACCAATAATAATTACGTCACACTAATATAGAAAAGGATAGAGAAACCTGAAATGAATTATCCGCATCGCCAAATGAGAGTTCCAGAGCATGGTGCTTACCAGCCAAAGCAGTAGAATATTTTATATTCACACCAAATTCCCTTCGTATCTGTGATTGAATATCCTTTGGCCTAAGATACGAACCATCTTTCCCAAAATTTGGGCCAAGGTGTGCAACAACAACTCTAGATGAAACCTTAGGATCATGGTGATATCTCAAATCATCCACACAAGAGTGATGAGTGAAGAGATTGATACGCCACAAATTAGATGCTGCACTTGCTCGCATCTCAAACTCACATCGTTCTACCAGTTTGCATCTCACATGGTAGTACACCTTATTTGATCGAATCGTTTTACACTCGAGATGCTTTTTCATGTGATACACACCAAGAGCTGACTTCATTTTCTTCTTTCCGACAAAAGTGTCACCCTGAACAAGCTCATCCACATGCACAACCGATGCCACTACTTCATCCGACAGAAGAGATACATGCTGGCCTGCACCGAGAATAACTCACAAACGATGTCCTACACGACTTTCATTACCCACATCGCTATTACCATCCACATTGCTATTACCAACATCATGGTCATCATTCTCACCAATGCCATCAAAACCCAACTCATCATAAGCAACATCAAAATTGTTATGGTCTTCATTTTGCACACCACAATCAATTAAAGGACTCCTCCTATTATGAGATTCATCAATCGTGGGAGAAACAGTCACATATACAGTAGGAAAATCCAACGCATCCATCAAATAGGACAACTCAAAATCATCTGTAATCTTTATTCTCATAGTTTCACCACTAGGAGACTGCACTAAACCATCTATATCAAACATATACATACTCTTATCCTTCTACATTCTAACTTCAAGCTTTGCTAATAAAGATTCAAAGCTTATACCACTAGTTGGTATCGGAAAATACTCTTTCCTACCACCCTCATAAATGTTCTCTTTCTAGTGTCCTCCATGCGCAACCACTAAAGAAGATGGCCTTACCTGCACTGAGTAAACTTGGTTCGCATTAATAAATGCGTACTGCGTACCCAGTAAACATGGTACGCATTCAAAAATATGTACTGCGTAACAAGTACACTTGGTACGTACTGATAAATACGTACTACATACCAATAAAACAAAATAAGGTATGCGGTACATATTTATCAATACGTACTTGACGAAGTGTTGTCGTTACACCCTTCGCACAAATAAATTTATAAACACCTCTTGCCCAACAAGATAGTAGTTAATGGCAAGTGGGGTCGATCCCAAGGGACTTGGCGTAGATCTGCTCTTCAAGTCGAACTTAACAAAAGGGGTTTTGACTGCTATGTATCCTGTAACTCAACAAGTAACAATATCAAATAATAAAAGAGTTTGAATTGGGTTTCGAATCCATAATCCTAATTACTCATCACTCGTTCATTGGTGCAAAGATATTCAATTAACTGATCTTATCACTTGGTTTAAGACAAAGATTAGTTTATACCCTAAAGGTCACGAAGTCACGATATAAACACACTTAGCCTATGTCTATCCAATTTTACAGATCTTGACCAGAAGGCGAGATCTCCTCTCTTGATCAACAAAGTCACGAAGACACTTCAGTAATGATGCTGCCCAACAGGCATTAAGAATAAACAGACCCGAGACAGCCAAGGGGTAGGTCACTACCGGCTGCTCTCCAACACTCTTTACCTTTTTGGGCACGAACGACACTCTTAAGTTAAATCCCAATTCCTGTTAATGACTTAATATCAATATCTAGATGGTGATCAATCATATGTCAATATCAATTAAGTCTAGAATTATTCCTAAGTGTTTCGAGAACAAAATCAATTAACGAACTAACACAATTAGACCTCATGAGTTTAGAACGAGTAATTTACGATCACTTCATCTACATCCAACCCAAACGACAAATTTAGCTAGACATAATAGTAAACGAAAGCACAAAATATATAAAGGAAAACATACTTATCATAAAACTGAAAAAGGGTTGCTGCCCAAAAGCGTAGTCAGCAACCAAGGTCTTGGCTTCACGCCAACAACTAAACTACTGCAGAAAATATAAAACGAACGTAAAGTAAATTGCCCATAGGACTTGTTTCTTCCTCACTTCCTCTTAAACTAAGAATGCAGAACTAACTATGAACGTGAATAATAACGGCACATTACATAAAGAAGTCGGCCATATATATAGGCGATGGAAATTAGGGTTTAGGGAAGTTTCCTTATTGATGAAGGACTCTTCCATGCATATCCACCTACCTCTCTCATGCATGCAGCCATGATTCTCTTTCCTTGCTTGGTAGATATCTTCTTTGATTAGGTCCAGCTAAGATAAGGAAAGAAAAATCCGATCCTTATCCTCTTCCTTGAAGGAAAAGATGCCTGCTGCTGGCTCGACTCGCTTCTTGCCCTCGATGTCTGCATCCCGGATTGCTTCCTGTGTTGACCAAGATCCTGGCTCCTTCGGGTACTCTGTCTGTTGGCTTCAAGGATATGGGGAGGTACTTCCTAACTTGTAAAGCATGTAACACGTTGCTGCCCAGCTACAAGCCTCCAGCCCTATGTCCATTTGCATCGTATCGCCATTTCAGCATCTCAACAACAGATTTTCCACCGAATTTGCCCAACATCCCACTTGTTCTTCCCTGCACACCATCTCTCAACTTTGTGTCCTCCCAAACACACTTTGACTAGATAAAGACTAAAAACACAAGTAAAACACAAGAAAAGATGGACACAAATAAGGGTTCATCAGTACTGCGTACCAGGTGAACTTGGTACGCACCAGTACGCAATTGTGAAAACGTACCAACTCAGAACCAGAATTCAGTCGCCGGAAAATTACCTCCATATCTTTGACGCCACAACCAAAAATTGCCAGAAAATTACAATTGAACACACATAACACTTTCTAAACAATAATTCAAGCATAAAACACAGCAAATTCGCAACAAATTTGCAGAATAAAAAACAAAACAAAATTCAAAAAATTCTCCACAAATCACAACCAAATTGCTGCAAAATCACAGCAAAACCAGGAGAAAGATAGACGATGACGACAATGAAGCCACTTCGCGACCACAAAAGCAGAGGCCACAACGACGACGACGACGACGACGACGGAGAAAAACGATTGACAAATTAGCTGAGGGAGGAAGGATTAACGTGAGGAAGAAGAAAACACAGAAAAAAAAAAAACGAGAGAGAGAAACACGTGAGGTGAGGGAAGAAGAGAGAGAAAAACGAGAGAGAAAAATAAAAGTGAGAAAGTAGGAAAGAGAGTGTACTAGGATGGAATAAGCTATAAAACATAAGGGTATAAATGTCCAAAAAGTAAACATATGACAAAAATTGATAAAATTTGAATTAGTGACCTTTTTTTATATTACCTTTCAGTTAATGACATATCGATGCATTTCCTCTCTCTCTCTCTCTCTCTCTATATATATATATATATATATATATATATATATATATATATATGCCCACTAAAAATCTAACTTATGAAATAAAAATCAAAGGTATTCATAAATATTTTATTTTTGATATTTTATTTATTAAATCAGATCTAGAATATTCTATTTAATTTTATTTTATTTTTATTTATATAACAATTTACTTATTAATATATATCATATTCTAGAGCTTTCATGAATTTTATTCTATTAATCTTATTATTCTAGGATTTATTTATTCGTAACTTCATTTTTGCTAAGGCGCATCCTTGCTCTAAGTCGGACAACCTGTAAAACATTTAAAAATCAAATCCGTTAGTTTATTACGTCATAAAAGATAATTAATTTGAGTATAAACATATCTCAAAATACTATAAATAAACTTAAAAAGTGCGGGGTATTACAGTTCATGTCTCACACAGGATATTAATAACTCAAGTAGATGATTAAACATACCAAAACTCAGATAAAACGGCAAGTCAATTAATTTAAAAACTCACATAATATGATAATAATAATCACATTCATCAATTTATTTCGGTTGAAAAGCCCACTTGATTTGAAAAGGGATCGATCGAGGTAGCTTTCTTGTCTTCTTCTCGTCTACTTCTCATATCCACTCATTACTTCAAAAATAATATCTAATAAGGATGTGTCGACTTTCTAAAAACGAAACAAGTTCTAACGCTCGGCTGAAGGAATTCTACTTGACTCGGGTTTCTTAACTTATCTCGACTGTCTAAATCGATCTTTCTCGATTTCTCGATTCTACCCAAGAACTAAACCAACAGACTCTCAGACTCGGGAATATAACTTGACTCAACAACATCCAATCAATTTAATAATTAAATAATGCACATTATCAAAAATTCACTATTCACGTCACACATCTCGTTTTTCTCGATTTCTCGAGTCAAATGAATGCAAAAAATTACGAGATTAGTTCTCAGGTTCTAATATCATAATTCATTCACATACAGACTTTCACATCAGAAATTGGACATTCACAGATAGGTAAACGATCGACTTCGATAAATAGATGGAAAAAGAAAAAATTTTCCAAATATAAATAAATATTCTAGAAAATTTCTAGAAAATCAAACAAATCCATTTAATCACAATTATTGACTCAGAACTCATTCAAGACTCGGTTATTAACTCATGCTGACTCAACTCTACTCGATTATAACTTCGAAAAATAAAAGTTATTAGATTTCGATGAAAATAATTTCATTCTTCTTAAAATAAATCAAAGAGTTCAAATATGAAGTTGTATTCAAAATACGAACTCTTAATAAAAATTCTTCGAAATAAAGTCTACGTCATTTCTCTCGTAAAACGTGTCACTATTTTTTGTAACACATGCACTACATCACTTTTTCTCGTAGAACGTGCACGTACTCGAAAAATTACTAACTTGGCAAAATCGACTTAAAATATTTATTTTTATCTATTAATTCAATTTATTTTCCTTATTCCCATTTTAAATTTAAGAAAATTCGATTTTCATTCTTAATTTCATTAATCGATAACTTCCACATACTAGCTCGGATTTAAACAATTCAATAATCTAACTTAGCTATTTTGGTACAAATTTCATCATCTAATCATCCATTTAGACAATACTAGCATGCATCATCAAAAATCATCAACTTTATCTACCTATGTGGTTAGAATTTTTCAAGAAAAATTGCATAAAGATTCATACTTCTCGTTTTTCTTATTCGATCTTCTTTAAATCATCAAATCACTCATTATCTAAACAAATATCATCAATATCATCACAAAATCATCAAATCCTCACATCTACATGTAAATCGATTTTCCCATAGATATTATGATAATTTTATACTCTTCAATTCATCAATTTAGCATGCATTTTCCATACTTAAATTCAACATATAACATCACAATTCATACATAGAGATCATCAAGACAAAAAAACTTCCAATTTCTTAACCTATAACCTTTGAAATTTTTGAAGAAAAATAGCAAGAAATTCGATTGCTTTTAATTGTTTACACAAACATCCTTAGATTAATTTCTAAAGCTCAAATTTATCATCAAATCCATGTTATAATCCAACACATGAAAAATCTCTAAAAATCATAAAATTTTCGGTACTTACACACATATGTACATATCAGTATCGTTCTCATTTAATCAAACACATAGGAACTCTTAGATAACACTCTAGAACACAAATCTATCATCTAAGATATGATCAAAATAAAAGCATAAAAATCCCCAAAAATCCTCAAAATTTTCGGTAAAGAGGGGAGATGATGATCAAGAATTTTGGCTTCAATTTCATGCATAAGAGTCTCTCAAGAACTTCAATAATTGAGGCTAGAACAAGAGATTTCGACTCCTTGTTGAGAGGACCAATTCGATCGAACAAGAGAGAGAGAGAGCAGGGAGGAATTTCTTGAGTTCTAACCAATAGAATCGAACAAAGATTAAGAGACTTACTTAAACTTGAAAGCTTAATTGATCAAAGAGCTTCAATCCACGCAACTCTAAGCTTTAAACACTTTTGAATCAAACTCCATCCTTCCCACAATGCTGCCGATTTTCAAAGAAGGAAAAAGAGGATGAATTATAGTCTCAAATCGATCACCATGACAAGAGGATTACAAATACCTTATTGGATTAGTCGATGGATGATCGGAGGCCAACTTCTTGAGATTTTTAGAGCTTGGTTCTTGGTCTTCAATGGAGGATAGAGAGAGAGAGAGATGGTGTGTGTGTGTGTGTGTGATCGACGAGAGAGAGATGAGAGATGAGAGTGATGATGTCGGCCAAGAGAGATTAAGAGGGGAGAGAGAGAGCGCGCGTGAGAGAGAGTAGAGAGAAATGAGAGTGGGATAGGAATAATAGGAATTAGTTTCACCCGGTAGTAAAAAAACGTGATACAAAAGTCACCGGAAGAAAAAGTTATCCGGTGCAATTTAACCCTAATTTCTCATTAAACTCTCAAATGATTCAAAACTCACCAGACTCTTTCTCGACGTCGGAAAACTCCATACTTCGTCTCAAACTTCACCAAATAAATTAAGGGATCCAAAAATTTAGTTTTCAAATCAAAATTTCGAGCAACGAATAAAAAGTTGAGATTCACTATTTATATTAGGGTTTTCTGGACCTTCAACTTGAATTTCTCTCAGACAATCTCTAACGACTCTCAAACTTATCTTAAAGCTTCTAAAATAATCTTTAGACTAAAAAGACACTAATTAGACGAAATTCAGAAAAGTTCGATGGATAGTGATTACTCAGGAAAAGTTACTATTCATCTCAAAACAAAACTTCTAAGAATTTTTTAAAATTCGAAGTCAAACTCAAACTCATATAATCATGCTCAATCAATTCTTCACACAATCGATTCGGATAATCGAAACGATAGAAATCACATAAAGGCACACAATTAGGTACATAAACGCCATTAAGACGAACTTAAAGACTTATAAAGAATCGGGGCATTACAAAGTGGCAGGAGTTGATATACTGGCCGATCTGTTTACAAAGAGTCTGTTGGTTGTTGTCTTTGACAGACATGTTGTAATACGCCAAACTTTTTCTACAGCCTTTAAAAATTAAAGTTAATAATAATTATGGCTTTGCACGCCTAAGATCATGAAATTAAATTCTAAGATTTACGGTGAAATCCCTTTCCGAAAATAAATTCCAGAAATCGGACGAACGACTACTGTATTAGGGTTTTTCGCGTCCGTTAAGTCTTTTGCCCGAAAACTCGGAATCGAATTCCGTCAGAATTTATATTCACTTTTTCTTCGAGATGAGTTCACCGGAGAAAGTTAATTTTTATGATTTTTCGGACGAATTTGGACTGTGACGTCCTGACTTTTTCTCGGTTTTTGAAAAACGATTTAGGTTTTCCGAGTACGTTAATTATTTCCAATCTAACGGACAAATTAGATTTCGTCAATTCCGTAACTAACTAGAAAAGTATTTCTTGACTTTTAAAACGGCGTTTAAGAGCCGGAATCGAGATTTTTCGTATAAAATTTCCTCGCCAAACGAAACCTTAACGACTCACTATGTTTGTAGGATATTTCTTTCTACTTTATGACTCACCAAGGTGAGTCATCACCCCTCCCCCTTATCCCACCATTGCCGCCACCCCTCTCCCTCATTTCTCTCTCATTCTTCTCCAACTTTCCTCCATTAAAGCACCAAACTCAAGCTCTTCCAAGATCCACAACTCTTGCATCTACCGATTAAATTCTAATCCGATTTCATATATCGAAAGGTAAGAACTTCGTCTCTAGTTTGATCCGAACAAATCTTCTTTCCCCTCTCTTTCATTTTTTCGAAAAATTAGGGATGGTTTAGTATGTGATTTCTTGATCGATACATGTTTTGGGATGCTTAAAATCGAGTTCTACGGATCAAATCATGAAGGAAAAATCAAGAACCCTAAGCCCTATTATTACCGAAAATTTTCTGTTTTGGGGCTTTCCATTTGTGCTCGATTTCTTCGTCGAATTGATGATAGATTAGTGTTGCTTATGACGTTAATTGATCGTATGAATTGTTTTAGATTTTTTCTAAAAATAAAATCCAAAATCTAAGAGACGAACAAGGCTCGATTTAGGTTAGTAAATGTTAAGATATGCTCGATTGTTTAATGGAAATGAATTATACGATGCATGAGGATGAATATATATTAAATTGAGATTTTTCTAAAATTAAAACGAAAAGTGTAAGAGACGAAGATGTATTGATAAGTCGAGGCTCGATAATATTTTGATAATATGATTTGCATGTTAGGAATGCTCGTTAGATAATAATCGTTGTCGTAAAATTTGGATGAAAACGGAGAACGTAAAATTTTACGTAAGAGACGAACAACGATCGATAAGTCGAGAATAAATGATGATATGAGGATATGATTTGCATATTTATGATTCTTGATAGTTGATGAATAATGTTGTCGAAAATGAATGAATTCCGTTAACTTTGGAAATTTCGTAAGAGACGATCAATTGAACGTAAGTAATAATCAAAAAGTCGATTAAGGATTCCAACTAGATAATAATGCTCATTATGGATTAAGGAATGACTTTGTAGTTGACGAAATGTTCATCCGAGATGTTAAATAACGAGTTGTAGTTACAATCGAGGAATAGAAACGAGAATTGTTAACTTGATTTTGGTTTAGTAATTGTTTGGATTGAAAGCCGATGCTTGGAATGTCGTGCTTATAGACGAGAAACGAAAGGAGTTTATCATGTATGAAAATACGTGTTGACTGCCTTGTTGTGTAAAATTCATGAGAATTTAAGTTCGATAACATAGAACGAACCTAGAAGAACGTGCGTCGATTTTATCGAGCATTAGGGTTCACTCGGCAGTTTCTGCGACGTTCCACGGAAATTGCAATATCTTTTAGCTCGTTTATCGGAATCGAGATCTGCGAATTGGAGAGTAAACTAGAGACCCAAGGCTATCTTTTGGTACAGGGCATGACCCCTGTTTCGCAATCCCCTGTTCTGGACAGACTCACTGACTTCGTGCAGTGTATGTTCGAATTGTAATTTCCTAAGTTATTTTCTTCTCGACTTAGCTTCTTTCGATCTTTGAGGTCGTTATGAGTTAACAAATGCCTTTTTCTTACTGACCTCAGTGTCAAGTATAGAGCCTTGAGTGCTAAACGAGATGAGTTCGTATCTTGTATCTGTTTAAGTAAAGGAATTTAGTTAAGCGTGCAAATGCCTAAATCGTCTAAAGAACTAAAACTTAATTCGAATTTCCGTATTCGATTATCTTGTACGACCGAGTCTAAAGTATGATTATTTTACGATGAAGGAAGAAGTCAGAAGTAAGGAAAGGACGGAAGATCAGGAGAACGGAAGCTCGTACTTTAGTTCTGTAAACGCTAAGGTGGGCTTTCCTATATATCAAATAAAACGAGCAATGCTCGAAAACCTTTTCTTTATCGCTTTGATAATCATGTTTTCAAAGTGATAATCATGGCATGAAATGTTTTATGTTTTATGTGAGTTCTCTTGTACCTTATGAGTTAATCAAAAGGGGTTAACTAACGATCGGCTCTGAGTTAGTCAAAAGGGGCTTTCCAGAGTTAGTGCACTTTGTAGCCTGTGGTGTATGTGGTATCCTGTTGAGGGGTAGCCAGCCACGGTGAATTATCAATGGTCAAGATTTGAACGTAACATCTATGAAAAATGCTTGCAAGCTACTTTATGAAAGAAATGAAAATGTTTAATAGGCACGGGCTCTTTTAAATGAAAACCCCGATGCGCTATAAAATGAGATGCCTGTTTATCCATACTTATGATTATATTTTCGGCAACGTGCCCACTGAGTACTTTTGTACTTAGCCCTGCATATGTTTTATAAATGTGCAGGTTGAAACGACGAAGCGGCGTTGGTTGAGTTAGAGTTGAATAAGGATTAAGGAAGACTTGTATATAGTTAACAATTCCGCTGCTAGACTCTAAACTTTTCTTTTGATGTTGTGTATTAACACTGTAGCCTAAGTTTTGTAATATAACTTAGACACTTTTGAAATGCTTGTCGAGTAATCTTTCGAGATTAACTCTTCCCTTCGTCAATAAAGTTTTGTTCATAGAAGATAAGATGTATATATGTATGTATGATTATTCTTTCATTTCCCTTCTTCCCCGCTTCTTTAATCCAACCCCAGTCGCACCTCGGCTTCTGCCGTCCCTCGGGATTTGGGGCTGTGACACATGTTGAAGGCATGGGGCTGCGTTTTCTCCCACACTAAGTTAAACTTTGAGTATAAGTGGGAGAAGTTGTAATAGATTGCTAGATGAATATTAGTCTCATTGTATACTAAAAGTTTGCTTTAGTAAGTGGGAGAATTGAAGGGTTGTATACGAAAGCAAGACTTTTTGCTTATATACAAAAAAAAATATTTCACTATAATTCTTCTCTCTGAAATTATTTATTATTGCATATTAATTATCTGTCCAATTATCTCGATATTAAAGATTATATAGTGTGTTAGATCATAGAAAATTATATAATCGACATCTTATGAGATATAAACTAATTTTCACAATCAAGACAACTTGGACGAGTTGTTAGTTTAGATTGTAGCATAATAGTATTAAATAGTTTATCTTGACTATTCATTTATGCTAGTACGGTAATCGTATTGAAATGATCACAGTGAGATTAATTCTTTGTTCTGACTTATTAATAATTAAAGATCTCGGTGACTTAAATAGTCTTAACCTTAATTGGGCTTATCAGTGAATAAGTGTTTGACTATTGTTTTGATCAATCATAAATGAGAACTTAATAGTTGTTCGAATATTTCAGAATTTTGGGCAATGACAATTCTTATTTGATTCTTGATGAAGCTACAATAAGGATCTGTGTCCTATAAATAATGGGATGATGATATCCTCTCGAGAAACTTAATAAGTTTATTATACTATACCCTGCAGGTGAAATTAGTTCCAGTATAATAATAAGTTTAAGTGGTAGCACTCGAGATAATTATTTATTAATAAATAATTAATTGATTAATTAAAAGCTGTCAGAAGTATTTTAATTAATTAATGGATATTCGATAATCTTAAACACGGAGATTAATTAAGTCTAATACTAGCCCCGACTCAACTAAATAAATAAGAGAGTAAGTCAATATTAATTCTTTAGTGAAATGAATAATATTTATATTCGATTTATATTCTGGGCTGAATTGATTAAATCGGATATTATCGGGCCAATCTTATTTAAGCTAATAGATCCCTGAACTGGCCCAATGGTCTGTGTTTCTTGTGGGCTGAGGTGCCTATTCTCCTACGGCCCATTAGGGTTGTCTAGGTTTGATGAATGTAAGCAGTTATTTATCTATAAATACAAGTCTCATAGATTCATTACTAACTTGCAATCTAAGCAACAGAAACCTAGAGTGAGAGAGAAAGGGCGGCGGCCTACTGTGAGAAAGAGAGTTTGTGGTTCGATCTCATCCATCGACGAACTCTAGCAGGAAACAGTTCAGAAAATTACTCTGGAGTCTTTGTGCGTGAAGTTTGCAGGTATATCGAACAAACATCCTATGATGGTAATTAAATTCGTATGAGCATGTTAGGTATGGATTTTGTTTGTGTTCGTTAGATATTCCATAATTGATTCATGGGTGAAAGCGAATCGATTTTCAATAATCGGTTCCAACAGGGGGATGTCCTTCACGTTTATAATCTGTAATCTAAGGCAATGAACCAGAGACGAAAAGTGTGTGCGAGCTTGAGAGCAGATTCCTTGTAATATTGTTGTGGGAACAATATTAAAGGTTGGAGTGGGGTGTTCCCGTTTATAATATTGTTTGTGTGTGCTTTTGTTGTTCATATCTCTTGATTCCGCTACGTGTGAATTTTGATCTTATAGACAAATTCGTGAGCCTCATACGAGTGCCAAAGAATGTCGATGAGGGAGACGGGCTAGTCGGGTTGCGGTGATCCAACGCCATCACAAGGCGAAAAATTCTGCTACGTAAACACCTTGCGACACCTAATACCCTAATATATTTATGTTTTGCACATAATAAAGTAGAAAATGAAGCAGTGTTTTGTATCGCAATTTCTGTCTGCGTGTGGTGTCCACAAAATTTAGTTGAAATTAGCTTCTTCCTTTTTTCAAGTATATTGGACAAATAAATGGTCGTGTCTACATTTGGTGCACCGTGATTCAAGTTTTCTGAATTATTATTCTCACCTTTGAACATAAAATGGTGTATCCAATTTCATAAATAATTTGCTGCAACACAAAAAAATGTGCCATGGCATTCGGTTAATTAAAGAACCACCTAACCAAACTCTTGCTATGGAAAACAAGTAAAAAGAAAAAATGGTGACAGTAGCCCAATTGATCAATCGAATTAAAGCAAAATTAATTAATTACTCTCAACTTCATCCCAAGCCTTGATAAACAAAACCGACCAAAATCTGGAATACAGTATTAAAATCAGCACAAAATAATTACAAACAAACTCTTGATAAACAAATTGATGAAGCAAGCAAGCAGTACCCTCGACGGGGCGAAATGGAATACTCATAAAACAGGAAATTGAGTAGAAAATAAAGCAAAAATGCGGAAATAAAAGAGTTAGCCAGTGTGGATGTGGACACCAATGGCGATGAGGAAAATAGTAATGAGGCCGAAGAAAAGAATGGTGTGAACCAAAATGGATACTCCACTTGTGTGCATGCTGCCGAACTCCACCACCCGATTCCGACCCGGCAACTGGAAAAGGAGCCCCGGACTCAGCAAAACGAACAGCACCACTGCTATCACCACCGGCCCCCAATCAGCCATCTCTCTCTCTCTCCCTCTCTCTCTAGAATTTCCCTCTTCTTATCTTTAGCAAATAAATAAATAACCGCATTTATTAGATGCGTATATAAAGCAAATTTTCTCAATTAAAGAGGGGAGTGGGTTTTATGTACGTGGCTATTATTCCAAAGTAAGATATGAGATAAGACTAAAGCAAGCAAGGAATAAAAAAGTGTCGCGCAATCATATTCCAATTATTGATTTTTTTTTAAATAAAAAAAATATTTTAAAAATTTGATACAACAAACTTAGATCCGGTTTGTCTTGATTTCCAGTTGATGAACAGAAAAGTAACCGTCAGTAAATATGCACATAATTAAATTTAGCCACCGACCATAACATCTCGTCACATTTTAATTTTTCTATACAGTTACGGAAGCTATGTCAATATTTTTGTTTTACAACTGTGATAATATTATTTCCATATTTTATAGAAAGAATAGTAGTATATAATTGTGAGTTTATTTTTAAATCTATAAATTACACTCGTATAGGCTTTTAAACTTCCATTTCTAGTTTAAAAAAATACTTTCTTTAGTTATTTTTTTCTATATTCACTTTGTGTCGACTTTGTATATATTATTGAGATTCTTTTAAAAAACTAATTCTCTTTAGTTTAATTTTTATTACTTTGGCTTCAAATAATCATCCCATTAATGTACTATAATTATTCCATCACTATCAATACATTAATATAATACTACAATCAGTGTGAGAAACTATTTAATTCAATTTTTTTTATTAAGACAAAAGTAGACCCGTTATCAAGAAGTTTTGGAATTGGACATGTACAGGGAAGTAAAGAACGTGGCAGAATAATGTGAGTTGTTTTCTCTATCTTCAAGATTACTCGACCGATTTCCCATTTCTTTACTAATTATTCCACCGACTCTTTCTTGATCTCGGTTTCTTTGCGATTTTGAGTTGCGTGAATTTCCGAAATTCTAGTAAAAAATGAAAAATAATCATATGTAGATGGCGCAATTAAACACTCCTATTTTTTTTCGATTTCTTTTTATTTTTAATTTTTACGATCAGTCCATATGCACTGCAGCATGTATTTATATACATTGTACTATATAATGATATGCACAATGAAGAGTATTGATATGCACCAATTTTTTTTCTAATTTTTTTTTTACTTTATAGTTTTTCTTTTCGGCGGAGCCTTCGCTCCGATTATTAATATAAGGATAATCGTCGGACAACAATTTGGATTTTTCGGCTCGCTCTGGAGCCTTCGCCTCCCCTCGCTCGAATCTTGACCAAAGAATAAGCGCCAAACAAAAAAACGAAGAGGCAAACAAAAAAAAAGAGGGAAAAATAAATATGAATTTTTTTTTTAAAATAAAAAAAAATAGTTGTGCATATGAAAACACAGCGTGATGCATCTCGGTAAAAACGGTTGTGCATATGGATACATTATGTGTTGCATCTAAAAAAATAGGGAAAAAATATTAATAAAAATTAAAAATTGGTGAATATCAATATACTTAGTTGTACATATCATTATATGGTATAGTGCATATGAATACACGTTGCAGTGCATATGAGCTGAGAATCGAAAAAAAAATAGAGGCACGTGCACAACACGCGCTGCGAGTAGGGTAAATAAACGGGTACTCATGGTACCCATACCCGCATTTGCGGGTACCCGTACCCAAATAAGCAAAAAATGCATATCCATACCCCTTTCATTTTAGCCGAACGGGTACCTAATACTCGGCTGGATATATCCGATCCGGGTATAGGGTACCCGATCTACCCATTTAGAAAAGAAAAAAAAAAAGACTAAAATACTTTTTCCACCTGCTCGACTTTTCGATAATTTTCAACGACACAAATTAATAACCAATTAAATATGTAGCAACAACTAGACGACAACAACTAATCAATACTAAATGTGTAGTTTAATCATTTAAGTTGAACAAACAAAGTACAAAGTTGAGATATAGATGGTAACTAGGTGGCAGCTGTCACAGCCCCAAATCCCGAGGGACGGCCAAGCCGGGGTGTGACTAGGGGTTGGATTAAAGAGGCGGGGAAGAAAGGGAAATTACTGAATAAATGAATAAATTAACATCTATAACCGAGATAAAAATACTATGAACTGATTCTTATTAGACCAAAGAGAGTCAATCTCGAAAGATCGCTCGACAAAGTTGTGATCAGAGAAGACTAGGTTTAAAGTATGAACAACTTAAACCGAAAAGATTAACATCAATAAGAGAGTTATTTTGCAGCAGAAAAACGTAGAATGAGATCACATATCAAATGTGAAATCGAGGCTCAACTAAACTTTACTTCCTTAAGTACGACCTTTACTCAACCTCATCCGCCTTCGTCACTCAACCTGCACATTTAAAAACAAACATGCAGGGCTAAGTACATAAAGCACTTAGTGGGCACATTGCTGAAAACAACTCACAAGAGTATAGATTAATCAGGCATCTTTTCATAAACATTCGTAAGACTTATACTGTTGTACACTTAATTCTAGATAACACACTGTAAGTTAACTCAGAATCCGATTGTCTGGATAGCACTCTGTGAGCTAACTCAGAATCTGTCCCTCTGGATAGCACTCTGTGGGTTATCTCAAAATCTGATCGTTTAGTTGGAATCTCTGGATAGCACTCTGTGGGCTAACTCAAAATCCAATACTCTGGATAGCACTCTGTGGGCTAACTCAGAGAGGCACAAGAAAATTCACATAAAATAATTCATTATGCACTGATAGTTACTTTAATACACACTTATTAAAGCAATAAGTAAACACTTTCGAGCAATGCTCATTTTATTTTGATAGAAAAGCCCACCTTAATCGTTTACAGAACAAACTTTAACCTTCTGTCTTCCGTCCTGTCTTCAACTCCGACTTTCTCCTTTTATCGCAAATAAACAAACTTTAACAAGCGGTCGAGACAATAAAGGAAAAGGAAATCGAATTCGTTTTAGACTTTTAGGCCTTTGCACTTTAACTAATTTCTTTTGATTACAAGAAACGAGACTTGAACACTTCTCGTTTAGAACTAACTTGGCTCATTACTCGACACTTAGGTCAGTAGATAAATGGAAGTCGATAACTCATAACGACTTAGAAGTTCACAAGGAAACGAAGTTATAAAGGATTTAACTTAAGAATTTAGACTTAAGAAAGTTTCTGCACAAAGCAGAAGTTCTGGAGTTCATACAGAATAGGTTCCTACGAAACAGGGGATTTTCTCTGTACTAAAAGAAAGCCATGGATGTCTAGTTTACTCTCCAATTTACGGATCTCGATTTCATTAAGCGAGCTAAACGTTATGACAGTTTCCGTGAAAGGTCGCAGTTCAGTCCGCGTGAAACCCTAATGCTCGATAAAACTTGACGCACGATTCCCTAGGTTCGATCAATGCTATACAACCTTTAAACTCACGAAAATTTCATCTCAAGGCAGTCAACACGTACAACCTTTTATGACAAACTCCTTCACATTTCTCGATTAAAAACTCGACGTATAATTACTCGTCTTTTTCAACTAATCATTTACTATACCAAATCAAATTCAAATTTCACTTTCATTCTACAACTTCTCGTTTATAAACTATAACTTATATCATCTCGTATTTCGGATGGAAATATCGTTAACTACAAACTTGTTCATCAAACGACAACAATTATTAATATCAAAATGGTTTTCCTTATTAGACTTTTCTATCGACACTTAGTCTCGTTTCTTCGTCTCTTATCAAAATTCCAACCTTCTTAGAATTCGTTCAAATTTTTCGATTACGATCATTAACTAACAAGATTAACATATATTCAAATCACAAACCTAAATCATTATCTAATCTCGACTTATCGACGATTCTTCGTCTCTTAGCGAAAATTCGACGTTCTCCGATTTCGCTTAAACTTTACAATATCGATCATCATCTATCTAATATCACTAATACGTAAACCATATACTCAAATCATTAACGAATCTCAACTTATCGATGAGTTTTCGTCTCTTACGTTTTTCATTTTATTTTTAGAAAATTTCCAATAAATTATATAATCATCCTCAAACATACTACATCTCATTTCTATCATCAAATCCACCAAAACATAACATTTACTCATTCAAAACCTCACTTCTTCATCTCTTACATTTCTATTTTTATTTTTAGAAAATTCTAAAACAATTTATATGATCATCTATCAAAGCATAGAACATGAATCCATTAATCATTCATCTAAAAATCGAACTAAACATCAAACCCCTAAACCCTCAAAAATTTCGGTATTCTTCATTTCATTAGGAGGATGATTTCCACATGATTTCTATCCATGAAATCCAATCCTAAGCATACTATAACATGTATTAAACATAGAATCATCATCCTACTTCATCACTAAATTTTTGAAAAAATAAAGTTGAGGGGAAGAAGTTTTTGTTCGGTTCAATCCGTAGAGGAAGCTCTTACCTTGTTGATTATGGATTCGGAACTAAGATCGATCGGTAGATGACGAACTTGTGGAGCTTTGAAAGCTTGAAGATGACTAACAATGGAGGAAGAAAGTGAGAGAGAAAGAGAGAGGAGAGGTGGCGGTTTTGGGGGGGTTTGGAGAAGAAGGATGACTAATGAAATAATATCTAACAATAGGTGTAAAGTCATAGCCCTTAGGTGGCAGTTTTGGTGTGATCTTTAAGTCCAAAATATCTCGTTTTCGGGTCTAATACGACGTATTAAAAATCGAGAAATAAATTCTTAGACGGTTACGTTTTTGACGAAATCTAATTCGACCATTAGATTAGAAATAAATCTCTTACTCGGAAAGCATAATTTGTTTTCCGAAATCCGATAAAAAGTCGGGACATCATAGTCCAAATTTTGTTCGGAAAAATAATAAAAATGGATTTTTACTAACTTACTCGTCTCGCAAAAAGAGTGAATGTAAAATCAGACGGTTTCTCAATTTGAGTTTTCGGGCGAAAATTTTATCGGTCGCGAAAACCCTAATATAGTAGTCGTTCAACCGACTTCTGGAATTTATTTTCAGAAACGGATTTCACCGTTAGTCTTAAAATTGAAAATCCTTAACTTAGGCGTGCAAAGCCTTAATTAATAATTAAATTTTTTTATTTCTCGTCGGAAGAAAATATTTGGGGTATTACAGCAGCCAACATTTAAGTTCAAAAATAATTAATATAAAAGCAAAGTTCAAAACAAGATATAGTAAATTATATACTCCCTCTGTCCACGAAATAAACTCCTACTTACTCACTTTTATTTGTCCACGAAATAAACTCCTACTCTGTTATACCCTCCATTCTGTTTCACCTTCATTTGGCCGTGATCTATCTAGTCTAGGTAGTACATTTTCGTTGGTTTTATTGCAAAAGGATTATATTTTGTTATAGAAAATGTACTAATCTTTTGGACCAAGTTTTGTGTGAGATTTGGTTTTTTTGATGCTAAGTTGTAGGTTCTAGATCAAGGAGAGAAGAAACGAGTAGGAGTTGAAGTGCTTGCAAGAGATCGCTCGGTCAACTCAAGCGATCGCTCGAGGATGGAAGAATGAAGCAAGAGATCACTTGCAATGGAAGCGATCGTTTGAGGGAGAAAAGCCAAACGATCGCTTGACCCCCTAAGCGGTCGCTTGGCAGTAATGCAGCGTGAAACCTACTATAAATATGACTAATTTAATTCCTTTTCGTTCCTCTTCCACTTTTGCATGATTTTTCTAGTTTCCAGCACCCAAAACACTTTTATATTGTTCTTAGTTTATTATTGCTTTCATAGATTAGTTATTCGTACAGATTTGTGACAGACTTCCACCACAGATTCAATTTTAATTATTGTGAGTTTCTTATTTTGTTCTTAAATTATGTTTATGATTTATTGTGTTCTTAGAATTAGGGTTTATAATTTTGTCTAGTTTAATCTGTCTTAAAATTTCTTAGAATAAACCAACAAATCCAATTAATCTTTACTGTTTTTATTTTCTTTTCTTTTTCTTTTCGCAATACAACAATCACCCTGCTAAGCTTTCCTCGAGAAATACGATATTTGGGTTTAACTTAATTAATCTATAACGATCACATTAATTTACGTGGAACTTAGGATTATTTTTAGTCGAAAAAATTTGGCGCCGTTGCCGAGAAGGCTTTAGGCGATTTTTGTATTGCAATTTTATTTTTATTTTTGTTTGGTTATTTTTCTCCCTCCGATGTGTGTAATCCGTGTGCTAGTGTTGTGTATGCGAGGTCGCAGAAGTCAGAATCAACCATTAGCACTGTATATTGACAACATCTATCAGAATTGCGCAGTTCTAGAAAAAGAAAGAGAGGTAACCGAACCAAGTCCTAACAAAGTTGAAGAAGAAACTTTGTTGAGAAATATTTTCTGTGAGCAGCAAGAAGAAGAAGTAATAGTTATCAAAATGGCACAGAAGATGGGAGATTTTGCTCGACCAACTTTTGGAACTACTGCCTCTGCTATTGTTTTATCAGAAGGGGCTAGAAATTATGAGCTGAAGCACAACCACTTGAATCTGCTGCCTACCTACTTTGGAATGACAAACGAGGATGCACTGCAGTTCATCAAAGAGTTTTGCACTGTTGTTCAATCCTTCCCTCTGCAAGAATTGAGTGAAGATCAATTGAAGTTGAAGTGTTTTCCTTACACACCGAAGGATAAGGCAAAATCATGGTATCTCTCTCTACCATCTAACTCATTGGCCACTTGGAAGGATGTTTGTGAGAAATTCATGTTGAAGTACTACCCCAATCATAAAACACAAGAAGTGCGAACTCAAATTATGAACTTTATGCAAGCTAGAGATGAGCCTTTTCATGAAGCATGGGAAAGGTTTAGAGAACTACTTCAGCAGTGCCCTCATCATCAGATGGCTTCAAAATACTTCGTCAATTCTTTTACAACGGGCTGCAGCAAAATACGCAATTTATGGTGGATAGCACTGCTGGAGGGAATATAGCAGTAAAGACAGCTGAAGAATTACAAGTGATTTTCGAGACATTTGCCGCTAGCTCATAGCAGAAGTCTACCCGACGGAGACATGTCCAAGCAAGTGCAGTCGCTGAGAGTCCCGATATGAAGAAACAACTGGCTAATATGATGAGGGAGTTACAAGAATTAAAGATGAGCAAATATGTTGTTTCTCCACCGCGACAAGGGCCTGCTAGACAAGATATGGTTGTTGAGCCATGTGGCATCTGTGGAGAGTTAGGGCACAATCTTGAAGAGTGCCAGAGAATGGGAGAGCTGACATATAAAGGAGAAGCAGAAGTGTATGTTGCATAGGGATATCCTCCACGACAGCAGTTTGACCAAGGTAAAGGATCCAATCAGAATCAGCGACAGCAGAACTCGGGATGGCAGAATCAGTCTAACGCTGGATGGAGGAACCAAACCCAAGGACAAGGATATGGAGGAAATTTTCAAAATCGTCGTCCTCCACCGCAGTTTAATCAGTATCCTCCACAATAATTTAATCAGTTTTCTACCCAGCAGCAGTGGTACCCACAGCATCAGCAGAATTTCAACTCTCAGTGGCAGAATTCAACACAGCAAAATCAGTTCCAACAGAGGCCATCGCAACGCTCACTGCCCCCACTTGCTTAAAGGAACCAGTTCAAAGACAACTTCAGTGCATTTATGCAAGAGAGAAGACAGGCGAGAGAAGCTCAAGACACTACTATCAAGCATCTTGAAACAGCTGTGGGACAAGTTTCTGGAACTGTCAATCAGATGCAGGCAGCAACAATAGACCCGGAAAATTCCTAGCCAAGGTCAACAACCACATCAAGCTCAAGTTGTAACTGTATTGAGGAGTGGAAAGACGATCGATAATAAGGGGCGACACACCTTTATTGGAGACATTGCCTAGAGTTGAGAAGGAAAAGAAACAAATAGAGATCCGACTACATAAGGTTGAAAAGTCTTACCGCCCACCAGTGCCCTATCCCAGCAGATTAAGGAGCGAGAAGTAAGATCAGCAATTCTCTGAATTTTATAAGATGTTTTCTAAGGTAAATGTGAATTTACCATTGTTGGAGATGATTGGGAATGTTCCAGCTTATGTGAAGTTTTTCAAGGAGTTAGCATCGAAGAAGAGGAGATTTGAGAAGAATGAACAGATTCTGGTGTCCGAGAGTATCAACTCAATTATGTAGCAGTCTCTACCTCTAAAACAGGTGGGACCCTGGGAGTTTTGTGATCAAGATTGCCATGGGAAATGGAAAAGAAGCATCTGGGATGTTGGATTTAGGAGTCGATATTAATCTGATGCCGTACTCAATTTACAAGTAGTTGGATTTGGGAGAGTTGAAGCCTACTAGGATGTGCTTACATTTGGCCGATCGAACCATTCGACATCCTAGGGGGATTGTAGAAGATATTCTGGTAAGTGTGAAGAAATTGATAGTACTTGTAGATTTTGTGGTTCTTGAGATTGGAGATGTCCAAGAGGATGGTCGAGAACATATTCTATTATTGGGAAGACCATTTATGGCTACTACCAACACTCTGATCGATGTCAAGAATGGGATCATCAAGATGTCGGTGTTGGGGGAGATGGTCTCCTACAACGTTAATGCTAATCGAGCAATACCTTCAGTCAACAGTATCGATAACTGCTCCTACATAGATGCCATTGACATCCTCACTGAGGTGTGTTTTGTGGAGGAAAAACAGATTGATGAGGTTTTCGAAGGCTCAGCTGACTTGGAGGAGCGGCTCAGAGAGTAAGCAGCTATGAAAGCATTATTGCCGACCAATTTACTTGTTGACGTACCAGTGGTAGTCGAGGCTCCTAAGGTAGAAAAAGAGGTAGAGCTTGAGCTCAAGGAGTTGCCTGCTAACTTGAAGTATGTCTTTCTCGAAAAGGGAAGAAAGAAGCCGGTCATAATCTCCTCCGAGCTCAATGCAGAAGAAGAAGAGGCATTAGTGGAGATGCTTAAAAAGTTCAAGGCGGCCTTTGGATGGTGTTTGTCCGATATTAAGGGATCAACCCTGCCACTTGTATGCATCAAATCAACCTCGAGGAAGGAGCCACCCCGAAGAGGGATTGTCAAATGAGATTGAACCCTGTGCTAATGGAGGTTGTGAGGAAGGAGATTTACAAATTATTAGCAGAGGGAATCATTTTTCTCATTGCTGATAGTGAATGGCTCAGTCCCGTGCATGTGGTATCGAAAAAGGGCGGTATAATAGTGGTTTTGAACGACAAGGATGAGTTGGTGCCCACTAGACCTATTACTGGTTGGAGGATGTGCATAGATTATAGGAAGCTTAATGCCGCTACAAAAAATGATCACTTTCCACTTTCTTTTATTGATCAGATGTTCGACAGATTAGCCGGCCATGAGTTCTATTGCTTTCTAGATTGATTGTCTAGCTACTATTAGATTGCTATTGCACCCGAAGATCAAGCTAAGACGGCCTTCACGTGCCCCTTTGGCACATATGCATGCAAGAGGATGTCATTCAGACTCTGCACGCACCAGGTACATTCCAAAGATGTATGATGTCTATATTTTCTGAGATGATTAGTGATTTTGTTGAGATATTCATGGATGATTTCTCTGTATTTGGGTCGTCCTTTGATGATTGTCTTAGGAAAATTGAACGTGTCTTAGAGAGGTGTGTTGAAAGTGTCCTAACTCTTAGTTAGGAAAAAAGAGTCATTTCATGGTTCGAAGTGGGAATGTGTTGGGTCATATTGTCTCTAAGAGAGGTGTAGAGGTCGACAAAACAAAGGTGGATATGATCGAAAGATTGCCCCCACCTCGCGATGTCATTGTTATTAGGAGTTTTCTTGGTCATGCCGGTTTTTATCGGCGTTTTATCAAAGATTTTTTAAAATATAGTTAACCTCTATGTTGTCTACTTGCACAAGATGTGTCATTTATATTTAATGTTGATTGCTTGTCTGCTTTTAATTTGCTGAAGGAAAAATTAAGCACTGCTCCGGTTGTCATTGGTCCTATTTGGTCTGAGCCTTTTGAGATTATGTATGATGCCTCATAACTCTGCTGTTGGTGTTGTTTTGGGTCAACATATTGATAAGATGCTTTGTGTGATCTATTATGCGAGTCTGGCCCTAACTCCTGTTCAAGTGAATTATACCACTACTGAAAAAGAGATGTTTGTTGTTGTGTTTGCATTAGATAAATTCCGTGCATACATCATAGGGTCTAAGGTCATCATTCATAGTGATCATGCTGCATTGTGCTATTTGTTGACCAAATCTCAGGCAAAGCCGAGACTTATTCGTTGGGTACTTTTATTACAAGAGTTTGATTTGGAAATTTGTGATATGAAAGATAGTGAAAATGTTGTAGCTGACCATTTGTCTCGTCTTGATAATCTACCTTCTCCTATGATTTATGATAACTTGCTTGAGTCGTTTCCATTTGAACAAGCTTTGAGTGTAGGGATTATATCTTGGTATGCTGATATTGTTAATTTTTCTTGCCTGTTATGAGTTGAGATCTGACCTTACTTCCTAAGAACGGAAGCGGTTTTTATCTATGTGCATGCAATACTTTTGGGAAGATCCTTACTTATTCAAGATCGGTAAGGATGATATGATCCGAAGGTGTGTGCCGCATGATGAACAAATCAAGGTCTTGCAATTCTGCCATGAGACTCACTGCAGGTGCCATTTTGGAGGACAGAAAACAACACACAAGGTGCTCCAATCAGGTTTATTCTGGCCTACATTGTTTAAGGATGCTCATGCTTTTTATCTTGCTTGTGATCGTTGCCAAAGAGTCGGTTCCATTGGTTGTAGGAATGAGATGCCCCTTAACAATATTCTCGTGGTTGAAATCTTTGATGTTCGGGGTATTGATTTCATGGGACCGTTTCCCAAGTTTTTCGGTTATGAATACATTCTTTTAGCCATTGATTATGTGTTCAGTGGGTTGAGGCAATCCCCACTAGGACTTGCGATTCTCATGTCGTGCTAAGGATTGTGCAGGAAAATATTCTCTGTAGGTTTGGATTTCCCAAGGCAATAATTAGTGATGGTGGGAAGCACTTTTGCAACAAGCTTTTTGAGAAGCTTATGAAGAAGAATGGGATAACATAAGGTTGCTACTTCCTATCACCTACAAACATTGGGACAAGCAGAGACGAGCAACAAGCAAATAAAGGGAATCTTGGAAAAGACTGTACAACCGTCTCGTAAGGATTGCTGTTCAAAGCTGAATGACGTATTGTGGGCGTACCGTACGGCTTACAAGAGTATTTTGGGAATAAGTCCGTACATGTTAGGGTTTGGGAAGAATTGTCATTTACCTTTCGAGATCAAACACAAGGCATACTAGGCAATCAAGACTGCTAGCATTGATCTTGATGCTGCGGGAAAACATTAGGCGTTGCAGATGTCCGAGTTGGATGAGCTCCGTAATGAGGCATATGACAATGCCAAGATTTACAAAGATCGAGTGAAGAGGCTTCATGATCGCCAGATCTTGCATAAGGAGTAAAAGTTGGGGATGAAAGTCGTTTTGTTTAACACAAGATTCAAATTGTTTCCCGGAAAGCTCAAGTCTCGTTGGACCGGCCCGTACATCATTGAAGAGGTTCTACCATTTGGTGTTTTTCGTCTTCTCAATGAGCAGACTCAAGAGTCTTTTCATGCTAATGGACACCGTTTGAAGCCATACATCGAAGGAAAAACCAAACCTCAAGTGGTGGAGTCATTGCGGATCATTGAATAGGAATTCTGAAGATTCATTCTATCGTCAAGCTGGTGATGTTAAACAAAGCGCTGCGTGGGAGGCAACCCACGAAAAAAAAGCGGTAGACGAGACCCAAGCAATAGCTCAGCCTGATAGGCGACCGCTTGAAGGAGATGGACGTTTTGTCAAATGTGCCACCAAAGCGATCGCTCAGAGGTTGAGCGACCGCTTGAGGGTGGTGAAATTTTTTTCAAAGACTGACCCCAAGCGACCGCCTCTCTCCCAAGCAACCGCTTTGCCTCCAGTTTTGATTTTCTGAGGCTTATCCGGCGCGATCGCCTCGCTCCCAAGCGATCGGTTTGTTCTCTTTCCTTTAAGTGCGGCTCTTTTAAACCCTAACCACTCTCCATTCTCTCTATCTTTCTAAATCACCGCCACCCACCTTCTCTCTCTCGCTCAAACCCATCTCCACCATTCTCTCTCGCTCCATTCTCTCTTCTTCGACCCATTCTTTCGCTCAATCCACCTCCACTCATTCTTTCTCTCACTAAAATGCCTCCGTCCATCTATCTTGCTCCAGCCAAGTGACCGCTTCCCCTCACTTAGGCCAAGCAACCGCCTCTTGCAGCCACGTGACCGCTCCGCTTGCTGACCTTTCCAAGCGGTCGTTTCGTCCCTCAACACGCCGTCGCGCCTTTGTTTCAACCACCGAGCGACCGCTTGACAAATGGGTTGATCCAAGAAGGCCAAACTTACCACCGATTCTTCGGAGCCGCCGGAGCAACTCGAGGATCTTCGACGTACCTATGAAGCAACCTTTCCAATCTATTCTATGGAGGAAGGTTGAATTTATTCTCGCTTTCGTTATAAACGTGCTCCTATTGCTCATTATATAGATTGGGAGGAAATTGCTAAATTTGGTGTGGTGGATGAGTTAGATAAATATCTTAAAGTGTTAGGATTTTATAAGTATGCTCATTTGGAGTGGGATTGTTTTGCACTTTTATGCTTAGAGTTTATTGCTACTATGACTTTTGACGATGGGCTTCAAGGTATAACTTTTTGACGGGAGGAATTTCATGTTGGACTGACTATTATGTATCAAATGTTCAGGTTTAAAATGGAGGGAGGCGTGCAAGCCGTGCCTCCAGAGTTTGATGCTCCTGCTGCATGGAGGAATTTGACTGGCTTGGATAATTGGAAAACTGGGGGAATTTCTTGTGGATTCATTCATTATCCGGCGATGTGTATTTTACACAAATTTCTTGTGTATAGTGTTATTGGTCGGGAAGATTGTAGTAAGGTTCACACCTCTGAGCTCTTTCTACTGGATTGTGCAGCAACGACATTGCCGGTTTGTCCTGCTCAATTTATTTATGCCACCTTGCAAAACATCAAGATTAAGTCGTCTGTTGCAACTGCTCTACCTCAATTAGTGCTACAAAAAATTAAGGCTTCAGCCACACATACAAATGTGGCTAAAGGTTCGATTATGTGTAGGTATTTCCTTTCACCCACACATATAACAAATGTCAACATGTATCGCTATAATTTTGCAGGTAAATGTATTTACCCACACTTACATGTATGTGTGCATAAATGATTAATTATTATATGTGTCAGTGAAAGTAGCTCTTATGTGAAGATAATTATTATTTTTGTTAAATTATAATGATGAGGTGGAAATGACGTGGATGATGACATGTCATGTGACACATGACAATTTTAATGTGTAGGTAATTGATATAATTATGCGTGGGTAATAATTTTCTTCTAATAATTAGATATTTTAATTATTAATTTATTTTGGCTAATATAATAAATATAGAATAATGATTATTATTTTATTATTTTAAATGTGACAAATTAATATATAATATCTTTTATTAATCAAATATGATGTATGTCGAACTAGTCCACAAAATGATAAATTAAAGATACCCCCCATACAGGACATTAAATTAAGATGAGAATAATACTATTACACTAAAATCTTACAATGTGTGTGTGTACGAATTACATTCAAATACAACTTGAATTTTGTACAACTACAAAATCAATCAAACACTTCCTATAATCTACATTATCGAATAACCTTGGTCTGAAATAACCATCTCTCCTCGTAGATATGGTCTCTTGTTCACCTCATATTGCCAGCCAACTGCATCATTTCCACCTATCAAGACATTCAAAATAATTACAATCGACAACTACAAATGATATGACACAATAATATGAACACGAACACTAACATGATAGTATTGTCGATGTCGAGGGGATGATAAAACCATTTACCTCACTCCAGGTGTAGGCTTCCTCAGTAATACACTCTGATTGTGAGGTTGGGCTTGCAAAAACTGCTCTAACAGTCAACCCTTGTCACACAACAACAGAACTATTAGGAATCTTGATCAATCATGTCACACAACAATTTTCCAATCTTGATTGAATTTAACATTGTTCTTGAACAAATACACATGAACTTGTCTAAATCTCTAACGCCATCCAATTCACGCAAAAGATGAATACGTGCACGACCAGAGGGATAGCGGCGCACACAACTGACGACAAGAATTCTTGAGTGACTACGCCAGGAATTACATAATCAACGTTAGTATTGTTGAGAAATTAATGGAGAAATAATACTATATAATTATACCATGAAACCAGAGGAACTAGCAAGGTTGGAGGCGGCGAGAGAGAGCACTGCGTGCTCCAAAAAGTAGACAGCCAATAATCAGCATCACTCCACCTAAAATAGATAATCAAAATTATATCCGAAGATGAAAATTATAAATTTATAAGAGAAACAGATAGCAATACACTCATTCACACACTCTTCATTTTCAATTGATATGGGTTTTTGTTACACTTACTGGGCCTCAACCAGCTAATGCAAGTGAGAAACATGTAGAAGAAGCCCAACCTATCGATGAGGCCCATGCACAAGCCCATGCAGAGACAAGGCCCACACGAGCTACGAAAATGCCAGTGCGATATGCAGATTATGAGATGAATTAGATAAGTTTACATATAGGCTTTGGTCCCCACTTTTCTGTTAGGATTAGCTGTTTTTGCACAAGAAATGTGTACTGCGTTTTCTCTATTTAAGTGGCAGTGCTTGTATGGAAATGGGTATGCAATTAATGAAAAGAATCTGTTCTTCCTTCGTCTTTATCTTCTTTGAGAGTCTGGCTCACTCGAAGTAGCCGTTTTATTGTTTTTATCTTAACAATTGGTGCTTTCATTGTATTTACTTCCTTCCATGGCTACCTCTGATATCCTGACCGCTCTCAAATCCCTCGAAGCCAAATTCGATGCCCTGAAATCTCATGTTGACAGTCAACACATCGCCACAAACACGACACTCACCAAATTCATGTCCTCCGTCGACTCTCGTTTGTCGTCGTCACTGTCATGAGATCGACAACCACCACCCCCACCTCCTCCGCCACCCCTACCTGGGCTAGATCCACTCCTTTTCGCTCCATGAAAATGGAAGTTCCGACCTTCGACGGCTCTGACCCCTTTGGCTGGATTTTTCGGGTGGAGGAATTTTTCGCTTTCCTCCGGACGCCGGAAGCGCAACGCCTGCGCATCATTTCTTTCCATATGGAAGGACGCGCAGCCGCATGGTATCAGTGGATGAAAAACAACCACCTCATCTCTACTTGGCCAGTTTTTCTTCACAGCGTTCGTCACCGTTTCGGCGGCTCTCTCTATGATGATCCTCAGGGTAATCTGTCCAAACTTACTCAAAAGACCACCGTGGCTGATTTCCAGACTGAATTTGAAGATCTAATGAACCGAGTAGAAGGAATTTCTGAGTCCTTGCTCGTGAGCTTCTTTGTTACCTGTTTAAATCCAGATATCCGACGCGAACTCTCTTTTTTGAAGCCTGCCACGCTCATGGAGGCTTTTACTTTGGCTCGTGCTCACGAGGCTCGCCTAGAAGAATCTCGTCGGGAGCAGCGGTGGACACCACGACCTCCAGTGAAGGCAATTCCGATTTCCTCTTACTATCCATCTGCACCTGTCTCACCGTCTTCGCCAGTTTCATCGTCAACCCCGCTGCAACCTACTACACCGTTGCCTTTATCTTCGCCGAAACCAGTATCTACGCCTCTGTTACAGGGTCCTTCTTTACCCAATCGCCGTTTTTCACCACAAGAGCTCAGAGAGAAGCCTGAGAAAGGTCTTTGTTACAATTGTGATCAGAAGTGGTCGACGTCGCACCGCTGCCGTAGTCGATTTTATGGGTTGTTGGGTCGGCCACCTCCAACAACTGAGAACCCGGCCGAACAAGAGATGGATTCTGCTATTTGTGGTGATATTTTGACGCTCAACACCTTGTCTGGTTTGGGTCGGCCGCATTCTCTTCATCTTTTGGGATCCATTCATCGCCACGCTGTCCGGGTGCTCGTGGATAGTGGCAGCACCCACAATTTCATCCAACCAGTGGTGGCCCAGATGCTGAAACTTGACACCCAACCCATACCGCCGTTTCGGGTGTTCGTCGGAAATGGCGACTACATCACTTGCGATCACATTTGTCCGGCAGTTTCCATTGATATTCAAGGCTACACCGTTACTATTGATCTTCACCTCTTACTGATCGCGGGTCCTTCCGTAGTTTTGGGAATCTAGTGGCTGCAGACACTCGGTCCGGTGACGCATGATTATGCCGCTCAGTCTATGGAGTTCACCGTCGGCGGGGTGGTGACTCGGCTGGTTGGAGACCCCTCTATTGATATCCAGCCAATAACTTTTTCCTCATTACAGGCCCTAGCCCAAAAGAGTGAAATAGAATGTCTCTATGTTATACTCATGAGGCCCAACCCAAATACAGATGGGCCTGCGGATCCACCCCAATTCACAATTCTAGAATCCACCCCGTTTGCTCTTCATCAACTGCTCCGTGATTTTCAACATTTATTTGTGCCGCCCACCAGTCTTCCACCTCACCGCCGTGTCGATCACCGCATCCACCTCATGCCAAACACGACCCCGGTTAATGTGTGATCCTACCGTTACCCTCAATTCCAGAAACAGGAGATGGAAAAGTTAGTAGCAGAAATGTTGCTTCAAGGGACTATATGACCAAGTCAATCTCCATTTTCCTTGCCGGTGTTGTTGGTTCGAAAGAAGGACGGCACCTTTCATTTTTGTGTGGACTACCGTGCCCTCAACGCCGTCACGGTGAAGGATAACTTTCCTATTCCCACCATTGATGAATTTCTAGATAACTTGGTGACTGCTCGAGTGTTCACGAAGCTCGATCTTCGTGCGGGCTACCACCAGATTAGAGTACATCACCGTGATATTGCAAGACAGCTTTCCGGACTGCCGATGGTCACATTAAATTCCTCGTGATGCCTTTCGGGCTTTGCAACGCTCCTTTCACTTTCCAAGCCACTATGAATCAGGTATTTGCTGAATTCCTGCATAAATTCGTCGTTGTTTTCTTCGATGATATATTAGTATACAGCCCCACCATGGAGGAACACTACCATCACCTCCATCAAGTGTTCGAACGTCTTCGCCAACACGAATTCGTCCTCAAAGCATCCAAGTGTGTCTTCGGACAGCCTTCTGTGGCTTATCTTGGCCATATTGTATCTCAAGGCACGGTTCTTGCGGATCCAGAAATGGTTGAAGCGATGCGGACGTGGCCTAAACCTCAATTAGTGAAACAACTTAGAGGCTTCCTTGGGCTCACCGGATACTATCTTAAATGCGTGAGACATTATGCCGGCATTGCTGCTCCTCTCACCGATTTACTATGAAATGATGCTTTTAGTTGGACGCCTGACGCCGAGCTTGCTTTTGAAGCATTAAAAGAAGCCCTCTGCACCACACCGGTGTTGAGACTACCAAATTTTGCGATGGAATTTGTGGTGGAAACAGATGCCTACGATGTCGGCATTGGTGCGGTGCTAATGCAACAGGAGCAACCGGTGGCCTATTTTAGTAAGAAACTCAGTCGACGGATGCAAGCGTCTTCAGTATATACCAAAGAGTTGCACGCCATTGTTGAATCAGTGCACGAATGGCGTCAATACCTCCTTGGCCGATTCTTCATTATTCGAACTGATCATAAAAGCATTCGTGAGTTGCTACAGCAAACTATTCAGACACCGGAGCAACAAAAATATGTGCGAAAATTGCTTGGCTTCCACTTTCGAATTAAGTACCGCACCGGAGCCTCCAACTTGGCAGCAGATGCTCTGTCTCGCCGCCATGGCAAGCAACCTGCAGAGGAGGTTGACGCAGTGAACTCGGACCATGCTTATTTGATTAGAAGTTCACTGGTAGCAGAATTGTTAGATCATTTGCGACACGAAAACTCTACTTGCGTCGATCTTGTAGAATTGCATCATAAATTGCAAGCTCAGCTGTTGAGCAATGAGTATGCAGTTGTGGAAGGGATTCTCACATTTTGCTAGCGCTATTATGTTAGCAAGAGCTCATCACTTATTCCTCAGTTACTGTATGAGGCTCATGCTACACCTATGGCGGGTCATGGCGGTGTGAAAAGGACTCTAGTTCGCTTGGCTGCTACATTTTATTGGCCAAACATGCATCATGATGTGAAGCATCTCGTTGCTACCTGTTTAGTGTGCCAACAAACTAAATATTCCACACAACCACCAACGGGCCTTCTTCAACCATTGCCAATACTCGAGCAGGTGTGGGAACAGATAACAATGGACTTCATCACGGGCTTACCACCTAGTCGAGGATTTACAGTGATATTAGTGGTTGTGGATCGACTTACTAAATTTGCGCACTTTGGCCTGCTTCCTACTTCATTCACTGCTGCCTCCACGGCCAATCTTTTTGCAGATATGGTGGTTCGGTTATACGGTTTTCCAGTTTCCATCATTTCTGACCGTGATCCAATATTCATTAGTAACTTCTGGCAGCAGCTCTTCAAGATTAGTGGCACCACTCTTCGTCATAGTACGGCCTACCACCCTCAAACCGACGGCCAAACAGAGGTGGTGAATCGCACGCTTGAGCAATATTTGAGAGTTTTTGCACTTGCTAAAACCTCTGCGTGGTCATCGCATCTCATGTGGGCGGAATACTCACACAATACCTCTTATTGCAGCACCATAAGGATGACACCTTTTGAAGCTTTGTATGGGCGCCGACATCAAGTTATTCCTCATTATTCAGCTGGCACCACTTCTATTCAAGCTTTGGATGAAATTCTGAGAGACCGTGATGCCCTGCTAAAGCAACTCAAGGAGATTCTTCAACAATCGCAATAACGAATGGAGCAACAGGCCAACCGACATCGCCGTGAATTAGAATTTCAAGTGGGGGATAAAGTCTTAGTAAAGCTGCAGCCCTACAGACAGATTTCTCTTCGAGGCCGTCGAGCTCCTAAGTTAGCTCAACGCTATTATGGACCCTTCTCCATTGTTGCTAGAGTTGGCCAGGTTGCTTATCGTCTCGACCTTCCATCGGAAAGCCGCATTCATCCTGTTTTTCACATCTCAAAGTTGTGTCCGTTCAAAGGAGATGTTGTACCGCTGGTGTGCTCTTTGCCGGAAGGATCTTCCGAACTTTCTCCGGTCCATGAGCCCTTAGCTATATGTGGACAACGTAATGTTCTCACTTGTGTTGGACCTCAACAGGAAGTTTTGGTGCAATGGAAAGGCGAGCCACCGGAATGCGCGACGTGGGAATCGGCGGAGAAAATCCGGTGCGTTTTTCCTGATTCAAACCTTGAGGACAAGGTGTTTTAGAAGGAGTGGAGAGTGTTACACTCACTGGGCCTCAACCAGCTAATGCAAGTGAGAAACATGTAGAAGAAGCCCAACTTATCGATGAGGCCCATGCAGAGACAAGGCCCACACGAGCTACGAGAATGCCAGTGCGATATGCAGATTATGAGATGAATTAGATAAGTTTACATACAGGCTTTGGTCCCTACTTTTCTGTTAAGATTAGCTGTTTTTGCACAAGAAATGTGTACTGCGTTTTCTCTATTTAAGTGACAGTGCTTGCATGGAAATGGGTATACAATTAATGAAAAGAATCTGTTCTTCCTTCGTCTTTATCTTCTTTGGGAGTCTGGCTCACTCGAAGTAGTCGTTTTATTGTTTTTATCTTAACAGTTTTGGCTTGTATGCTTCCATAGCCGAAAGATTTACATCAAATAATATGAAAATTATAATTTCGAAAGTGGTTGTTGTGTGAGATATGAGAAGAAAGGCGAAAGAAAACCGTCCCTCTGGCGCCCCTTTTGAATTTTTGGTGAGTGGCCTGGCGGCGGGTAAACCGAATACAAAATTTTGCATTTTTAAGTTTGTGCCGCCCCACTCACTCTCTTTTAGGAAAATATTCTAGCTATTTAATAGTATTTCACAACAGTAAACTAGTAAAATATTTAATTACCTTTTATGAATTAGAGAATTATTTTGCGTCGAGAATCATTTGAAATTTTATATCTTAAGTATACTTTTTATTATCCAACAGTACCTTTATTTGAATTTGTTCAATCATTCAATCTAAAGAGAAGATATATGTTTAGACTAAGTGTACGTGAGCTAAATTGCACGAGAACTAGCGTAAAAAGTATACGTGTGAAGTATTTTATATAATCTTAATAATATTAATAAGCTAATTTAATATGTACGTGAAGCAATACGATCCCGAAAATATCGTAACAAGCTTATTTTGTATTTTTTTTTCCTTTTCGTAAATGAGATGGAAGAACTGAGGTGCTTAACAGATAATTATGAAATAGTTTGAATAACGAAATATATCCCAAAAAGGATACGTATGTGTATTTTTTAAAAATACAGCTTTTTTTTTCCTTTTCTTGACATGAAGAATTGCTTAAAATAATTTTATATCTAAGTACATGTGTTGTTTTCTAACAAAATTATTACATGTAAATACGTTTTCTAAGGAATTATTAGTATATGTTAATACTTACAAAAACTAATTAAGTGTCAATAAAATGGGTCAATGAGTGATGGAACACAAATAGAAGAGGGTAAGAGATATTTAGGTCCTAAATTCAAAAAAATTAATGGCCATAATTTATAATTATAAAGAGGGTGGGTCATAATTTATATTTCAATGCTCATATTGGCTATATCACATGATATTCTCAAAATATTTTGCTAATATCTTTTCGCACGGCTAAGATGTTAATTATAATGGTCATTACCCACAAATATAAATTCGTAATTATGTGTGGGTAATAAACTTTATTAATTCGCACACCGGCATAAAAATAAGAAAAAAAGTGGTATACTAAATAGAAAATATTAAATAAATTGAGGTGAAAATATAAATGTGGCTGAATATTTTTTCCCACACTTGTTTAATGTCAATAATTCGAGAAAATAAAAGGTCATTCACCACACATAAATAATTGATAATAATGTGTGGCTAATTTATTTTTATTTTGCCACGTAGAAAAAACAAATTCAAAAAATAAATTCAGTTAAATGAAAATAAATTAAAATTTTAAGATCAAAATGTATATGTGACTAAAGAGTTTTTATCACACAAATTAAATGTCAATAACTAATTTAAACAGTCAAATTTATTTACCTACACATTTTCAAATTATGTGTAGCTAACTTGCCATACATTATTATGTGTGGCTAATTATGTGTGGCTAAAAATTCAATTTCTTGTAGTTTGCTTTGGCTCGTAAATTCAAGGTTCTTCGTACAAAATGCCCTCCTTTACCATATACTACATTGGATGTTAAGTACTTGGGGTACTCTGAGTTAAAGGACGCTTTTCTTGCACGGGATGAGAATTCTTTTGTTCCTTTTGAGGAACGTGCTGTGGTTAAGAGGCATCGCGCTAAGGTGCTCGCTGGTTCTATTGCCCAGCCTGAAATAGCACCCGAAAATGTACATAGGACTGAGGGACACGGGGATCAAGACAACCCACAGAATTTTGGCTCTTTCCAAAAATCATCAAGCTCTTCTCAACCATCTGGGTCCCCCTCTTTTGATTTCTGTAGTTTTCAGAACGACTTCAATGCTTTTCGGACTAACTTGGGAGCTCAGTTGGCCCAGCTGAAATAGAGTGTTGCTCATTATGGAGACAGTTGCATACTCAGACCGAGTATTTGCAGTGCAATGAGTAGCGTTGGGTAGCGAATGAACAGCGTTGGGTGGAGAATGATCAGCGTTGGGGTTTGGCTGAGTAGCATTGGCAAGGGGTTTCTCAGTTTCATAATGCTAGCAGTCAGTACTGGACCGAGCAGGCTCAGCAGTGGACGATCAATGCACAATGTTGGGAGGAGATGCGGCAGTACAACGAAACTCAGACACAGCGTATGGATGCCTTCGAGCGGTAGTTTGCTAGTTGGCACTTTCCGCCTGGAGGACCATCTCAACCACCACATGATCAACAGTAAGCTTTATTGTTGATGACTACGTGGTTTCTTTCTTACTTTTTGAACTGTGGTTGCAATACCCCAAACTTTTATAAGTTTCTAAGTGCGTATTAAATAAGTTAATATGCTTATATGATGAGTTTTGAGTGCTAAAAATTTTCGCGAAAATAAATTTTCGTGTGAAATGACGAAAATGCCCTTATGTGCTTTGATGTGATTTTTCTCGTTTCGATTATTCGAATCGAGTATGTGATGCATTATATGAGCATTATTATATGAGGTTGAGCTTGAGTATGAATTTCGGAATTTTTTGAGAACTTTGATTTTTAGATGAATAGTAACTTAAACCGAGAAATCACTATTCATCGACCGACTCCGAATTTAGTCTAATTAGTTTCACTTGAATCTAGAATTTATTTTAAGACTTTTGAAATAAGTCGGAGAATTTTCCGAGATCGTTTAAAGAAGTTTTAAAAATAATTGCCTAACGACGCATTTAGTCGAACAGTTTTTATGAAATTATTCGTTACAAGGAATCCTGGCATAAAAATTTGATAATTGGATTCCTTAATTTATTTTGGGAGATATAAGACGAATTAGAGAGATTTTGACGTTATGAAAGAGATGAGAAGGGTTATTAATCGTTTAAGGAAATATAATAAAATAATGGGGATATTTTCTACCTGAAAATTTATTTAACCGGGCATAATTAGCAGTCTTAACCTGCGTCCTTCTCCTCAATGACAGTCCCAATTGTTAGAACACTCTCATCTAAGAGAGTTAACTACACTCTCTCCCTCAACTTGCCACATACACCCCTCTCTCTAACTCCATATCTCACTCTCGATCTCACCTCTCTCTCTCCAATCTTTCCATATCTTCTCACATGTTAAATGCATTCCCCCTACTCTATCATCTAACATTAATCTTTCCTTCCTTATCTTTCACTACAGAAGAGAAACAACTCTCTCACAACTTCCTCTTATCTCTGCCGAAGAAGAAACATAGCAACAAAACTCCATCTCTCTCGACTATCCTTGCAGAGAGCAGCAGATTTTGCAGCTCCCTCTCCTTCATCATCACCTTGTCTTCACCACGATCATCAAGAGTAGTATCTCCTCCTTCATCTCCATCATCCCTCTGTTGTAGGAAAGGAGAAGAACAGCTGCAACAGTTCGAATTTTTCACTGCCGAATAGCAGCAGTTTTTCCTTCACCTTCACGTCGAGCAAGAGCGGCTTTTCTTCATGGCGTCTTCATTTCTGCCGTGAAGCTTGAGGAGCAGTAGCTCCCTATCTTCCTTCTCCTTCCACTGCTGAAGAAGAACAGTTCCATCTTTTCCTTCCCTTCACCGTCGAGCAGCTGAAACAACTCGTCGTTTCCATCTCTTCACCATCGGCAGCCCACATATATATATACATACAACACTTTTCTATGGATCCATGCTTGTTGTTTGAGGATTTCATGATGTAGTTCTTCACTCCCATCTCCAAGATCATCAAGAAAGTAAGCTATTACCTTCATCACTTTCTTTTCAAGCTTAAGAATCATCATATATCCATCGATTTTCTTGAGCTTCAAATAAGGGTTTGATCCTTATTCTTTCAAAGCTATGATCTTGATGTGTAATACCCCGATTATTTCTATAGTATTTAAAAATGAAAGTTATAAATAATAATGGCTTTGCACGCCTAAGATCATGAAATTAAATTCTAAGATTTACGGTGAAATCCATTTCCGAAAATAATTTCCAGAAGTCGGGCGAACGACTACTGTATTTAGGATTTTCACATCCGATAAATTTTTCGTCCGAAAGCTCAGAATAAAATTCCGTCAGAATTTACATTCACTTTTTCTTCAATATGAGTTCACCGGAGAAAGTTAGTTTTTATGATTTTCCGGGCGAATTTTGGACTGTGATGTCCCGACTTTTTCTTGGATTTTGAAAAATGAATTAGGTTTTCCGAGTACGTGAATTATTTCCAATCTAACGGAAGAATTAGATTTCGTCGATCTCGTTGTCCAAGCTCTGAATCGCAAAGTTATTTCAATATCATGTTATAATTGTGCTAACCCTTTGATGTTTTAATCTTATAGACTGTCTAGAATTTCAGCTGAGATTTTAGATAGGTCAGTAGGGTTTAGATCAGTTTGATCTGTAAGGGTTTTGGCATCATCAAAAAGGGGGAAATTGTTGGGAAATTTAAGTAAAAGTTTTGATTGATTCCAAAACCAACTGACCCCAACCGAGTAGATGTTGCCAGATCCTAAAGTTAGTAATTAGGCTCGCTGTTTGAGCAATGTTGAGATTTTATCTTTACAGGTCTCCAGCTGAAGACGGCAACATGGCTACACTCGGATAGAACTTCAGATGCAAACATCAGATGTGAAGCCAACTGTTCGGATATAGAACATCAGTTGTAAGAAAGACAACTGAGCGTTCAAGAGATAGAACATCAGTTACAAGAAAGACAACTGAGCGTTCAAGAAAGACAATTGACCGTTCAAGATACAGAACATCAGTTGAAGGACTCGAACCGATAAGATCGACAACTTGAAGTTCAAAGCAGCTGAGAGTTCAACTGTTCCTATTCAGACAGAAGGTCAGATGAAGATATCAATCAGATGAAACATCAACTGAAGACCACTCGGATGAAGACCAAAACTTCTCAACCGACTGAACAAGGTTGAAAGACTAAGGTTGAAATTTGAAATTCAAATAAGGAAGTCACGTGAAAGTTTGACGTTCTGTCATTACCTCATTTGGCCCAACACAAGATTGTCTCAGATGGAAAGCAGAAGTCCACAGTTGCCAAATCCGGAAAGTCTGCAGAGATAAGAGACAAGCCATCGCTTTCACAAGAACAGAGATCAACGGCTCTTCCAACGGCTAGTTGATTCTCTCCGCCTATAAATAGAGGCACTTATTCATTCACCAAGAGATAGAACACAAGAATAGAAGACAGACAAGTGCGAGAGCAAAGAGATAGACGAGCGAACATCACCAGTTGAGAGTTCATATCCTAAATGAGTTAAACTGAAATCAATCTCTAAGAACATCACTAGTTGAGAGTTCTTAGAGTGTTAGATTCTGTCTTGGTGTTTTTAGATCTTAGTTTGAGTCTCCATTTGTTCAAGCTTAGATCCTAGCTCACTTCTGGTTCGAGCTAGTAGTTGGAAAAACCCACCCTCACACACACCCCTAAAAAGGTTGTTAGGATCCTACTCTTCCCGTAATTGAGTAGATAGGTTGATAAGTACCCGTAAACTTATTTGTCAGATTGATAAGTACCCGTAAACTTATCTTAACGGTTGCAAAGCCCGCGTAAGCTTTGTGGAAATTGTCCTAAAGAACTTGGACTGAGTTGTGTGGACTCACAACTCCCCGTGGACGTAGGAGTTCTCTCCGAACCACGTAAATCCTTTGTGTGTTTGTGTTTTCTGTTCAGTTATTTCTTGCATATTCAACTGACCTACTAATCAGCACTCAAACTGCATCTTTACATCTCAACTGTTTTGGTTATTGACCAACCTTGTATCTGAGCGTGAGTTATTTTACGAGTTGTTATTTCCACCACATTCCTCACAACACTACACTTCCAGCTGAGTATCCATACTCAGTTGTGATTCCAGCTGAGTCGTATTACTCAGTTGTGATAATTTTTCGGGGGTTGTTTTTAAAATCCTTAACTGGTGTATTCTCCCCCCCCCCATACACCAGAACTCGTATCGGGACCATCAAGTGGTATCAGAGCAGTGGTACTGCTGACTCTGTTTCATGAGGTGTGAATCGAGGTGTTTTTCTTCAGTGGTCAATTGAATAGATCTTTTTCACGCTAGTGCATATCTGCTTGCATTTGTTGTCTGTTTATTGTGTGCAGATAGATGTTAAAGACAAGATTGTCGTCATGTTCTCGGTTGTGAATTATACATCCTGGAAGACTCAGATGAAGAAGATTCTACTGTCAAAGCATCATCGAATGCAACAAGTGATTTCATCCGGACCGATCACCATCATGGAAAAAGTTACTCGTACTCCTACAAATCCCAATGATGGGGATGTAACTGAGGTGATGGTTGAGAAAAAGCCAGAAGACTTCACTCCTGAGGAAGCAAAAGTGAGCCAGCTGGATATCTGGGCTCAGAGCACTATCATGTCCACAGTTGGACAAAACTATCTTCCTTGAATAGAAGAGTGCAACACAGCTAAGGAGATGTGGGACATTTTGGCATCTCTTAGTGAAGGGAGTGATGAAACAAAGGAGAACAAGTTCTCCCATGCTTGTCAAGATTTTGACAACTTCTGTCTAAGAGCTGATGAAACCATTGATCAGTTGGAACTTCGGTTCATGGATATCATCCGAAAGATTCAATCTATCCGACGAGAAAAATATACTTTGAGAGAGATCAACCTCAAAGTATTACAAGCCCTACCAGCTGAGTGGGGCACCTTCACCAACATTCATGAAAGCCGAGCTGATCTTAGAGAAATGGGAACGGACAGGCTGTTCTCAATTCTGAAAGGAAACAAGTACAAGGTGAACCGACGAAGATCAACTCAGTCCTCGGGGCAGTCGAGTCGACTTGAGGATGTTGGTTCAGGAACAAAGACTGTAGCACTTCGAGCTGACTATTCCAAGCCGTGAACATCAAGGGCAACAAGATCTGCGGACACAGCTTCAAAGGAGCCAAGCAAAGAAAAGCTGCAATAGAGTATAGCCGCCCTGTCAAAGAAGCTAGCTGACATGGATACTCGGTTTGGAAAATACAAACGGTTCTATAAATCCAACCGAACTTGAGATAACTCAAAGCCTGTGACCAACAGTTGCTTTGAATGCGGCAAAGAGGGACACTTTAAAGCTGATTTTCCAGATCTGTCAAAGAAAGAAAGAGAATCGTTGAGGGCCAAACAAAATGCAAAGAACAAGGCCATGGTTGCAGAAGAAGCAGCTGATGACATGGACATCTTCACTGACACCGAAGATGAGGACGAGCTGACTTCCACCAACAACGCTATCGGACAGGATCAATGTCTCATGGCATTTGGAACTGACCAGGATGAAACTGAGGTACTCTCTAACCCAGTTAATTTAAATTCTTCTATTGCTACTAACATGCAGGAATCAGTAGAGGAAGAGTTGGAACCCTCTTGGGGTGATTTTCTAGAACTCTGTGAGGAACTGCATCAACAATCGGTTGAGTTTAAGAGTCTTCAAGAACAGTTTGCCAGACTTGAAGAATCCTTAACCGAAAAGGACGATCTGATTAAAAGTCAAACCGAAGAGATTGATAATCTCAAAATTCAACTGAATGAGGCCAACCGAACTAATGCTTCAACCGATGAGGAGTTGAAGGAGCAGATCAAGGAGCAACATGATCAGTTGAAAAAGCAAGAGGCACAGATCGACCAGCTGATGAAGAAGTTAGACGCACAGACCGAGCATATAGCTATTCTCCTCAAGGATTTGCAAACTGAGAAGGAAAACATGATAAAGCTATATCAATCATCCAAAATCATCGAGAATCTTATCAGTTACCAACGACAGATGGATGACGTGTCTGGACTCGGTTACGACATGGTCAAGGACTCTAGAATTCCACCTGTAACCTTCATCAAGGCTGTGGATGTCACGGTTGACAAACCAAATCCGGTTGAGTCTGCAACTCCCCAAATTAATTCAACCTCCACGTCACAGTAAGCACAACCAGCTAAGGAAACTGCAGCTGAGAAAGGGAAATGAGCTATGATTGGAGAACTGAAGAATCCATCGGTTGGGACAACAACTGAGGGGGAATGTTCAAGGACTCAGAAGAGAAATCAGAGACATCGGAGATACAATCAGAACCGACCTCAGAACCGACCACAGAACCGACCTCAGAACCGACCTCAGACGGGATGGAACAAACTGAACCGACAGGGATTCAACCAACCGAATCAACATCAGTTCCATCACCAGAGCACCAAGAGGTTCCATCAGAGTCAACCTATGTGGAACAGTTCCAACAGCTGGAGAAATTCATGCCAGGACATGAATAAACAACAGGGCATGAACAACTATCATCGACAGTCAGGAAGATGGAATCAGACTCAGCCACACAGATTCCAAACTGGCGTCCGACCTCAAAGGTAAAATCAAATGGGTCAGAAACGACAACAAAATAGGGGGAACGCCTCTTCTCCTAAAGCCCACAATGGGAGAAATCCATCTCCTCCCAAGAAACAGAACATCAACAATAACAACAAGCCCAAGGATAACGAGGTGTTGTTATAGTTGATGGAGAAGGAAAAGTTATTTGGAATGATAAATCTATCCGAATTTACAGGGAAAAGTGAATCACAGTTCAAAGGGGAACTGGTTCTAACCCTCCAGGACCCAACTAAAATTGGGGACCTAAGCGTGTTTCTCTGGCAGGAGTAGGAGGAACAACTGAGGAAGAATAAAGTATCACATACCATGTGGGTGATGGATAGTGGATGCTCGAAACACATGACAAATCTGAGAGATTTGCTTGGAAGTTTCGTGGAGAAGGAAGGACCATCAGTTACCTTTGGTGACAACTCAAAAGGTCACACCAAAGGCTACGGTACCCTTGAAACCAATCTCGTATCTATTTCCAATGTTTCATATGTTGATGGATTGAAGCATAACTTGCTCTCCATCAGCCAATTCTGTGATAATAGTTTCTCTGTCAAGTTTGATGCGCAGGGATGCAGGGTTAAAAATGTTGAAACAAAGCAGATCATATTGTTGGGAAATCGATCCCCAACCGGGAATGTCTACTATGCAGATTGGAATAGTATTCCTCCTGAAACCTGTCTGTTATCGAAGAGCAGTTCAGATGTGAGCTGGCTGTGGCACAAAAGGCTCAACCATGTGAATTTCAAGACAATGAACCGACTTGCGAGACAGGAACATGCAAAGGGCATTCCGAACTGAGTGTTTTCAACAACACATATCTGCAGTGCATGTCAGTTGGGAAAGCTCGCTAGATCCTCCTTTCGGTTGAAAACGATTCCCTCAACCGACCGAGTATTGCAGCTGATCCATATGGATATCTTCGGGCCAGTTACACCCAAGAGCATGAATGGTAATGAGTACACACTTGTTGTTACTGAAGATTTTTCTAAGTACACGTGGACCATTTTCATGTGTCACAAGAGTGAAACCCGAGATGAGCTACCCAAGCTGATGGATCGGATATCGAACCAACAAGAGATGAAAATTATTTCCATCCGATCAGACCGTGGAACCGAGTTTCTAAATGAAACCATCATCGAATATTGTGAGAAGCACGGAATCACTCATCAAACATCGGCTGCGCGTACTCCAAAACAGAATGGAGTAGCCGAGCGAAGGAACCGAATGGTGAAAGATGCAGCTACATCCATGTTGACAAGCTCAGCTCTGCCAAAGAGATTTTGGGCTGAGGCAATCAACACAGCCTGCTACACCCAGATTCGGTCTCTTCTGACCAAGCGGTTGGAAAAGACTCCATATGAGCTATGGAGACTCAGGAAGCCTTATATTTCATATTTTCGTGTTTTTGGTTCTAAGTGTTATATTCACAACAATGGGAAGACTCAGTTGAAAACTTTTGACGCCAAGGCTTCGAAGGGCATATTTCTTGGATATGCTGCTCGGATCAAGGCTTATAGAGTTTTCAACAACAGCTCTCGTGTTGTGGAGATAACACCTCATGTTAGTTTTGATGAATCTACTTTTGAGTGCAGGGAACAGGCTAAAGGACAACAAGCTAATCCACATGTTCCACCAGTTCTCACCAGATCACAGGTTCTAAGGCAGAAGAATCTAGCTGAACCATTGGTATGGGCAACCGAGGATGATGATCCTTGTTCCTCTGAAGATGAATGTAAGGAACCCAGCTCATCTCAAGGGGGAACTCCAGCTGATGTCACTCCAACTGCATCAGCATCTGAAGCCCAACCGAGCCCGGTTCAAGATAATATTCATGTTGAGGATCCAGACTCAACAGCTGATAAATCACCAGTTCTAAAGCTCCCAGCATCTCCCACAGTTCAGGTTACCCCATCAGTTGAAATCACTGAATAGCCACTATTGGAAGAAGAAGGAAGACGCAACAAGAGATGGTATGAAGATCATTCCAAGGACAACATCATTGGAGATCCTGCCAAAGGTGTGAGTACTAGGAGCAGAGTTGCAAATCCAGACTCAGTTGAGAAAGATTCCAACACTTACGCTCAATATGCTGAGGAGTTGGCAGTTCTGGAAGAGTTTGAACAAGCAGGAGATGTTGCCATGATTTCATGTTTCGTAGCTGATGTGCCAGAACCGAAGAATATTGTGGAAGCTCTCAACTGTGTTCACTGGACAACAGCTATGCAAGAAGAGCTAAATGAATTTCTACGCAACTGTGTATGGGAGTTGGTAGAAAGACCAAATGGTGTCAAAGTCATTGGATTAAAGTGGATTTTCAAGAACAAGAGAGATGCCATTGGATTCATCGTGAGGAATAAGGCAAGGTTGGTAGCTCAAGGATATTGCCAACAAGAAGGAATTGATTTCGAGGATTCCTTCGCGCCAGTTGCAAGGTTGGAAGCCATCCAGATATTTCTAGCCTATGCCGCATTTCACAAATTCAAGGTCTATCAGATGGATGTGAAGTGTGCCTTCCTCAACGGTGATATTAAGGAAGATGTTTATGTTGAACAGCCTCCTGGTTTTGAGACTGGAGATGGAAGAGTGTATAAGTTGAAGAAAGCTATCTATGACTTGAAGCAAGCACCTAGGGCATGGTATGACACTCTCTGTGGTTTTCTTCTGAACTCGGGGTTCAAACGAGGGTCAGTTGACAAAATACTGTTCACCATAAAAGTTGGAGATGACATACTTGTTGTGTAAATCTATGTTGACAACATCATATTCGGTTCCAAGTCGGAGGAGCTGTGCGAGAAATTCTCAACTCTCATGAAGGAGAAATTCGAGATGTCGATGATGGGTGAGATGAATTATTTTCTTGGGCTACAGGTGAAGCAGTCATCAAAAGGAATTTTTATCAATCAGTCCAAATATACAAAGGAGCTCATCGCAAAGTTCGGATTGCAGACAAGTAAAACCACAAAGATCCCGATGAATACTAACTGGAAGATTGAACCCGGATCTGAGGGAAAACTAGTGGATGCCAGTAAGTATAGAGGGATTATCGGTTCTTTGCTATATCTAACCGCCAGTCGGCCATATATATCTTACGCGGTTGGAGTGTGTGCTCGGTTCCAAGTTCAGCCGAGGGAAGCACACATGTTGGCAGCAAAGAACATCATCAAGTATCTGAAGGGCACTGTTAATGTTGGGTTGTGGTATCCAACCGACGACAATATCCAACTGACCGGATACTCAGATGCGGATCTAGCCGGAGATCGGTTGGACAGGAAGTCCACATCTGGACACTGTCAGTTCATGGGAAGCAAGTTAGTCTCATGGTTTTCCAAGAAACAAGCATGTGTTGCCACTTCTACAACCGAGTCAGAGTATATGGCTGCCGGTAACTGTTGCATGCAAGTGTTGTGGCTCAAGCATCAGCTGAGAGATTATGAAGTTACAACTGGAGGTCCCCATTCATTGTGATAGCTTAAGTGCCATTGCTATCTCTTTGAATCCTGTTCACCATTCTCGGACAAAGCACATTGACATCCGACATCATTTTATCCGAGATCATATTGAGAAGAAGGACGTATCTGTGGAGAAGATTCCAACTGAGATTCAGAGAACCGATATCTTCACCAAACCTCTAGCCGAAGCACGGTTCAAGATGTTATGTGATCTTCTTGGAATATTAGATCCATCAGATGAGGAGTCAGCTGAGGTGAAGAGATAGATATCCATCTGAGGGGGAAGCTTAGATGAAGGGGGAATCTCAGATGCGGATCGCCAACCGAAGACATCAGACGTCAACTGAACAGACGAACTCGAGTTAGCTGATGGTATGCCGCAACATTGGAACACAACTGATTCCGACATCAGCTGGCAGGTATCACAGCTGATTCTGACATCAGCTGACAGGTAACATTTATGGCTGAAGGTGTTTATGTCTTAAATGAGAATGTTTGAAATAAATTCAAACATTCCTGAGCATGTCAGTTAGATTAAAATAGCCATCATAGCGCATTTAATGTAAAGTACGGATGAACATCAATAGCCCTACTTTATAGTGCGACTGGGCTGACATGAAAAACAGTTCACCTTCTCACACGTGGGTGTTGGAACTCGGATTGTGACATCAGTCAAAGCTAGTCAACAGTCGCAAGATCTCAGCCGTTGATGGATTCGCGCCATTCAACCCTAGCCGTCGATTTCAACCGAGCCACTAACCTATAAAAGGCGGAAAATCAGGAAGAAAGAAGATGGCATCCTCAGGACCTTTTCTAGTCCCTTCATCTTATGAGGAATCCTTTGACATGCTGCTTTCCAAGATACACTTCGAGCAAATTCTATCAGAAGATGAACTGGAGCGCTGGTGTTAGCTCCCCTCGCCGAACTTCTCAGGGAGAACGGCCTTCTGGACTGGGCGACGCTCTTCCCCTCCCACCTGCTCAGGCGTCAGGTCGGGAAATTCTACCTAAACCTGCAATCTCCAATCGACAGCAGAGATGGCCTTGTTACAGAAGTCTCTTGTCGACAACAGGATGTTCTTGCCAGAACGATCCGTCGTGTCACCGTCCCTATTCCAGTTTCCGATATTCTACGCTCCATCATCCCTCCGAACCTGACCGCCACAGACACCATCGAGAATATTACAGATGCGAAAGCTGATCAATTTCTGGAGAGTGCTCTCATCACCCCAGAAAAATTGAGGAGTAATATGCAGCGAACGAAGTTGAAGCCAGAGCATCGACTTCTGTTCGATGTTGTATCCAAAGTCATCTTAGGATACAGTGGGGCCTTTGGCAACATCAGCCGACCGAAGCTCAAGCAACTGATTGCTTTGGAGCACAGGCACAAGCACAACATCAACTGGTTCAAGTACTTTGAACACCAGTTGACACTGGAAAAGCAGAAGATCTCCGAATCCACAATCGACTCTGGAGAGAAGTTGTTGAGTGTCAAGGGAACTCTCAACTTCGGAGCCAAAATTTCTGCTCTGATCCTTTTCGCAACAAAGGATCAGAACATGGTCTGGGAAAACTGTGAGAAGACCCCTGTGAAGAGGCAGATGCTGTTCCCAACAGCTAAGAAGGCTCAGGATGTGATCAGAAGTGTCTACACTCCGAAAGACAAGAGGGAAGCTATGAAAACAGCTGAAGAAAAAGATACAGCTGAGGAGCTGCCTCCAGCTGTCGGCCGCACTTCTAAGTCAACAACTGCGCGCCGACTTAGAGCTGAGTTGGAGAAGGAGAAAGAGGAGGAGCCAGCTAAGAAGAAGATGAGGCTGCGTATCAAGAAGAAGTCAGTTGCCAAGCCAGCTGAGAAGTCACCAACTGTGGAGGCACCAGCTGAGGAAGCACTAACTGAGAAGGAGCCATCTGAGTCAAGTCACTCAGTTGACGTGGCTGCCTTCGAGGTTGTTCCTCACAAAGATGTGATGGAAGGGATGGAAACCGAACCGGAAGACGAGCCAACCATTTCCTTGGATGCTTCTTCCTCATCAAAGGAATTTAAAGACATTCTAACCTCCCCCACGGCAGGAGCTGATGCCGTACAGCCCGAACAGGTTATCCCAACCGACACACAGCCAGATATTCCGAGCTCTTCGCTTGATGCCAATATTGAGACCATCTCTTTGGCCAATGTTGAGGAACCTTTTGAAGCCAACATCCCCACACAGTCCGAAATTCCGAGCTCCCAGCTCGATGCCAATGTTGAGACCACTTATTTGGCCAACGTTGATGAAACTCTTGAACCGATTCCTTACGAAAATCTATCTCTCTCCCCAATCGATGAAGAGGCTGACCAACGAGCTATTGCGTTGGAGCATGAAGGCAAGCTGGCCTATTGCTTCCAGAAGCTGATCGGGATGTTCCCTGAAGCGCGCAACATGCCGACTTTTGCCACGCTTGGAACCGAGCTGCTGTATCAGTTCACCATCATCTTCAGTCACTGGTATGTGAAGGAAGATACCATTAGGATACACAGCTGGAACCAGCTGAAGGTAGATGAATCACGATTCAGGGATTACTTCAACTACACCAACCTGGAGGTTGCATACAACAATAAGGTTGCATTGCTGACGCGTCGTCTGGACATCAGCAAGGCTGAAGGAAGAGACACCAGGGAGACAGATGAACCAGACTGTGTCGCCTTCCTTGATAACATGCTAATCAAGTCGGCTAAGTTCATCGATGACCTTGACGCAGCCGCAGCAGCAGCCAAGCAAGAAGAAGAAGAGCTTCAACAGTACATGGCCAATCGCCATGCCATGGTCACTGTTGAACAGCCAGCAACTTCTGAACAACGAGCTCCAGCTGATCAGCCAGCTCCCTCCACAGATGAAATTTGTGAGCTGATAGCTGAGAGGGTCGACCAATTGTGAAAGGAGATGCTTGCCAACATCCAGCTCAACAAAGAAGATCAGCTGAGGATGATGGAAGCTCAGGCGAAAAAGCACAAGAAGCTGCAGGAAGAGAATGAGGCGCTGAAGATGAAGCTAGAAGAATTCTCAACATCCACCAGCTAAGACCTCAATGTACTGAAGACAACCGTTCATGGAATCCAATCAGATCTGAATGTCTTCAAGTCTATCTCAGACTCCAACCTGGCCAAATCTCAACAAACTCAGGATGAAGAATGGGATTCTCGATTCGAATCCAGATGAGCTGAGTTCGTTGCTTTCCAAACCGAGGTCAATGAAACATTCACTGCATTGAGAAAAGCCGAACAAGAGCGCCATGACACTGAACTGGCAAAGAAGGTTGAGGTGGAATGCGTAGTTGATGAGCTCTTCAACCGAATCCAACAAGCTGAACAACAACTCACCTCTCTGGATGGCTTAGTTGCAAGCCTTGTTGCTAATGCCAAAAAGGGGGAAGATGAGATGCAGGGGGAAGATGTGATTGGGGTAGATGAGACCCAGGCTGAAGAAGAGATTCCAGCCGAAAAATCTCAGTCGAAGAAGAAAGCTCAGAAGAAGAAGCCCACTCCAAAGCCAACCGACAAGAAATAAAAATAGCTCAAATCCATTGTTGTCGGCGGAGCTGAAATGGCGAAGGAAATGGAACAGGCGGAGGAGTATAGAGTTTCCTACAACTCCATAGCTGAGATAGCAGCCGAGCTCGATGCGGAACTCGACGTTATCACAACTGAAGAGTGTATTGCTGCTGCTAAGGCTAGGGATGTTGCAGAGAAGGACTACATGAATCCTGACTGGATAAAGAAATTCGCTGTCAGCCAAGCTACAAGAGTCAACCAGTTCGAGGAGGAGCTTGCCAAGGTTACCAACAACTTGGACAGGAACATTGCCTCTCGCAGCCGAAGAAGAATTGAGAAACACCAAGTGAAGGCTGAGGCAAGGATGAAGCAACAGCGACTGCCTGGGAAGATCAAGCTTCAAAGTCGATTCAGGCATGTTGACAAATGGATGCCAGCCGAATAGAATGAAGATTGGGAATTATTCAAACAAGAGTTTGTGAATGATTTCTACTACAGAAAGGTGTACTTAACTGAGGATGGAAGGAGAGCGTTCAAGGAAGCCCTAACCGAGCTACACTCTGGGGATTCGGGCATGTTCAGCCAGTTCAGGCGAGCAATGATTGATGCAAACTTGGATATTGTGATACCCCGAGTTTTTAAACCTTTAGAAAGCGTTTAATTAACCGAGTAAGTTAAAAGATGAGAATTTAGGAGTAAAATTTTTCTTTTCTAAATGAAGAGAATTGAGTAAAACGTTTAAATTGCTTTGTGAGTTTTGTGTGAAATTATCTGCTTTATTTATCTGAGATGATAATGATGTGATATGCTTGTTGAATTATTTGTATGAAGATGAGTATGAGATTAATTTCTAAAATAATCCCGAGAAGTTTGCTTAATTGAAATAGCATAATTTTAATCGCTGAGAAATATATTTACACCGATGAACTTAGAATAGAATTGAATTAGAATCTTCTAACTTAGAATTGCTTTTAAGATCACTGAGATAGGGTAAGAACTTATCCGAGAATTGAGAAGAGTAATGAGGAGTTAATCTTTAAAGGATTAATAAACGGATTGATAAGCCGACTAAATTCCTTTAAAAATTTAAAAGACTAAATGATCGAATTCGTTAATCTTTTAATTGAGACGTAAAATAGAATTGAGATGAGTTAGTGTCAAAAGTGAGACGAGAAGAGGTTAGACCCGTTAATAGCATAAAAAGGAATTAATACGAATCGTTTTATCCGGAAAACCTTTACGACCGGGTAATTAACACCCGTAACGACACGACGAAGACACGTGTCACACACCTCTCACTCCCTCTCGCCACCTCACACCTCCTCTCACATCACTCCTCAATTTCCAAGATTAATATCATGATGATGTCTTATGCATGGTATTACCTAAAGTACATGCAAACTACATCAAATCATTCATCCATCAATCACTTTAAAACAATTTCAACTTCCAACAATTCACTTTATTCTCTTTGTTGGATTTCAATTTCATACATCTAAGACAAGGAGAGAACTTAGTCATCTACACATCCCTCTCTCTCTCATTCGAAATCTCTCTCTCTCAAGACAACAAAGAAAAACTCTCAATCTCTCCAATCTCTCTACTCCTTCGGCAATCTCTCTCTCCCTTGCATACCTTGATTTTTCCTTACATGCAACCATGTATTCAAGCTCCTCATCCATGGAAATGAAGTAGAAAGCATCATCCTCCATTCATTCCATCCATATTCTCAAGAAAAGGTAATAATCTTTCAAGTTCTTGAGATTAAATTCAATATTCATCCAATAATTTCTTCATTTTGATTCTTAAACCCTAAAAGGAATGGATGATTAATTCCATGTTATTCTTTTTGAGGATTCAAGAAGACTTCCTTCTTCCTTTCAAATCCAAGCTTTGAAGCTTCATTTTCCATCCATTCCAATTCCAAGAGCCAAGGAGAAGAATTCCATTTAAATTAAAGTATGAAATTCATTTGTTTAGTTGTAAATGTGCATATCTCTAAGTCCTAAAAGAAAGAACTATGCATGCATGCTATTTAAATTATGTTTAGGCAAACTTAGGACGTGCATGTGATAATCGAGTGAGAAGAAATCGATAGGAGAATTGAGCAATAAGTTTTAATCGGTGAATTAAGAGAAGAAAAAGAACTTAAAACCCTAAAGAAATAATGAATACCGAAATTTTTAGGAAAAATAAGAAAAATATGAATTCTTTGAGTTATTGTTATTTTGATACTTGATTTATTATTTTTATTATGTTGAGAATGAGATATTATGCATGAAAAATTGAGAAATAAATTACACAAAGAAATGTGTGTGTGCCGTGTGTTTTTGAAAGAAATAGAGCATTTATTTTGTTGATTTTGTTGATGAATTGAGTGATGTTTTGATCCATGAGATGATTGTATGTTATGTTAATATAATCATACATGTGTTTAAGTTAAGAAAATGAGATTGCATGTTGAAGTTTTTAAAGAAATTAATTGTGGAAATATAGAAAAGATTGAATGTTTAAGTGTTACATGTATGTATGATTATTAGTTAAATCATAAGTAAAGATAGAAGTTTTGTAACAAAAGATTAGATTTTTAAAAGCTTTTAATTAATTAAAAGATGAAAAATGCATAAAAGATATGTTAATAAATTTTCTTGTATAAAAAAAATTAATTAAAGACTTGAATTTCTTCTAAACTACAACAAAAAGATCTTTTATAATTTGACTAATAAAATAAACTAGTTAATGAAAATGTTTATTAAAAGATAAAAGAATTTCTAAGTAAGAAATGGCTTAAAGATTAAAGACAAAAAAAGAATAAATTATTAAAGAGATAAGTAAGAATAGAAAAAAACGAGTTTAAAAAGAATTAATCGAGAAGAATTAAAAAGAAAGTTTTAAATCGAGTAAAGAAAAGATGCTAGACGAGTTAAAATAGATACTCGTATAAGCTAATCAAGAAAATGATAATGATAGAATAAGATATCGAGTAATAAGTTGAAAGAAGTTAATTAAATAATTAATTGAGTATGTTGTTTTCAATCAAACAAATTAAGAATAAACCGAGAAAAATACCGAGTGAATAATTAGAGAAACAATAGTCGAGTTAAGAAATGAGAATCGAATTAAAAATAAATAAGAAAGATAGAATAAATAGTTGAGCCCTCATAAAAAGAAATGCATAATCGAATTAAGTCTTAAGATCTAAATTGAATGAATGTTAATGTGTCTTGAAGTATGTTTGATTTACTTGAACTCATTATATGATTGAATAAATGTTTAAATGCATGATATTCGTTATGATGTTAAAGTTTTTTGTATGCAAAATGGTTGAATGATTGATTGATAAGTCGAGAATCAAACGAAATCTTTGAAAGGAAGCTCGAGTAATAGAATGTAGACGATGACGTTATTAATTAGAACGAGAAAGGTGTTAAACCGTTGATTAATATTTTTAACCAATTCGAGTAGAGTTAAAGGTTTAAAGACGAGAACGCGAGATCCTTTAGAAAAGTCAAAGCGAAGAGAGAGACGACTCAAATAGAAGTCCTTCAGTTAAAGTCCAACGCCTTTGTGTCCGTCGTTCATATATCTTATTTTTCCTATCGATGTCGAACTGTGAAGGATCGAGCCGGACGAATCATTAAGCGAGGACAGATAGCCCTAAACCACCTAGCTAGTTCTTCAGAAGTCAGGTGGGCTTTTCTGAACCAAAACTATCGATGAAAATTAGTTATACTATTGAGCATTATGATATGATTTTAATATGATTGACTTGCCGTTTTTATTGAAGTTTGGTATGTGTTAGCATCTGTTTATGTGAAGATGTTATTATCCTGTGAAAGGCAGGAAACCCACGTGTGGTATATGTTGAGGTGACTGTGAGCCTTGCTTCGGTTAGGCCGGTCACAGTGCTCGAGAAGGAGGCCTACTTCTCGGCACAGTGAAATTGTTTATGACAGATGATACATACTGTTATATTATATAATATTTGACTGCGCAGTCTGTTTAAAATAAAATGTTTTTAACATGCACAAGTAAAACTGTTTTTAACTGCTTAAATACTTGTGATGTTCGGCAAGGCAAGTTCAATTATTATAGCTTTAAGAAGCATCTTTATTCAAATGTTTTGGCTTGTGTTCACTGAGTACGAAGTACTCAGCCCTGCGTGTGTTTCTAAACATGCAGGTTGACTGGATGGGGATGGCATGGATATTTGGTGGTGTGGTTTGGTTCTTTTGGTTGAGTCTAGTTAGATATCAGACTGGCATTTGTACGTCTTCATACGTGCAGATGTTGGGTATTGATGCAAGTTTCCGCTGCAACCCTTTTGAATTGATGTCTGTTGATGCTAATACTTTGATACTTATGTTTTTATTTCCGAGTATTGTACTCGATGATTTTGAAAACTTGTTAAATTCTTAAACTACTTGATTTGTACTTCCGAGCAATGGGCTCGTTGACTTGAATTGCTGTTGAATATGATCCTCTTAACTTGGTATATATATGGGCGTATTCTCTTTTTGGAATCCTATCCTTGTCAGCATGAAATACTTATTCATATTCTTGTTATATGTAGTTTTGAGATGCTCGGATATTACTTCGTTGTGTTTTTGGAAGCCCAATTCGATTGCCTTAACTTTCGTTATCATTTTCCCCGAGCATGTTTCCCCTTATTTGAGTTGATTGTTAGTTGTTTAGATTTTGTTGTTATTCGTAAGTCGCACCTCGAGAGTCGGGGCGTGACAGATATGAACACTGTCCCCGTCCCTCTGAAAGTCACATACCTTCATCCATTCCTCCCAGACTCAAGAAATCCCAACCGACAAAAGATAGCAGCTGAGGCAAGGAAAGTTTGCCAGGAACATGGAGTTGACATATCGAAGGAGTCGGATGCGAAAAGAGAAATTTTTGTTAGAATTTTTGGGAAGTATGGGCTAAAGTATTAGCTAAGTTAAAGTTTTTGAGCAACTGATGTATCTTTGATTTTTGTGCATTCTTTTGTAACCATCAGTTGTAATGAAAACTTTCATCAGTTATACGATTCACCTTGACGTACAATATCTCGTTGTCCAAGCTCTGAATCGCAAAGTTATTTCAATATCATGTTATAACTGTGCTAACCCTTTGATGTTTTAATCTTATAGACTGTCTAGAATTTCAGCTGAGATTTTAGATAGGTCAGTAGGGTTTAGATCAGTTTGATCTGTAAGGGTTTTGGCATCATCAAAAAGGGGGAAATTGTTGGGAAATTTAAGTAAAAGTTTTGATTGATTCCAAAACCAACTGACCCCAACCGAGTAGATGTTGCCAGATCCTAAAGTTAGTAATTAGGCTCGCTGTTTGAGCAATGTTGAGATTTTATCTTTACAGGTCTCCAGCTGAAGACGGCAACATGGCTACACTCGAATAGAACTTCAGATGCAAACATCAGATGTGAAGCCAACTGTTCGGATATAGAACATCAGTTGTAAGAAAGACAACTGAGCGTTCAAGAGATAGAACATCAGTTAAGAGAAAGACAACTGAGCGTTCAAGAAAGACAATTGAGCGTTCAAGAAAGACAACTGAGCGTTCAAGATACAGAACATCAGTTGAAGGACTCGAACCGATAAGATCGACAACTTGAAGTTCAAAGCAGCTGAGAGTTCAACTGTTCCTATTCAGACAGAAGGTCAGATGAAGATATCAATCAGATGGAACATCAGCTGAAGACCACTCGGATGAAGACCAAAACTTCTCAACCGACTGAACAAGGTTGAAAGACTAAGGTTGAAATTTGAAATTCAAATAAGGAAGTCACGTGAAGGTTTGACGTTCTGTCATTACCTCATTTGGCCCAACACAAGGTTGTCTCAGATGGAAAGCAGAAGTCCACAATTGCCAAATCCGGAAAGTCTGCAGAGATAAGAGACAAGCCATCGCTTTCACAAGAACAGAGATCAACGGCTCTTCCAACGGCTAGTTGATTCTCTCCGCCTATAAATAGAGGCACTCATTCATTCACCAAGAGATAGAACACAAGAATAGAAAACAGAGAAGTGCGAGAGCAAAGAGATAGACGAGCGAACATCACCAGTTGAGAGTTCATATCGTAAACGAGCTAAAATGAAATCAATCTCTAAGAACATCACTAGTTGAGAGTTCCTAGAGTGTTAGATTCTGTCTTGGTGTTTTTAAATCTTAGTTTGAGTCTCCATTTGTTCAAGCTTAGATCCTAGCTCACTTCTGGTTCGAGCTAGTAGTTGGAAGAACCCACCCTCACACACACCCCTAAAAAGGTTATTAGGATCCTACTCTTCTCGTAATTGAGTAGATAGGTTGATAAGTACCCGTAAACTTATCTGTAAGGTTGATAAGTACCCGTAAACTTATCTTAACGGTTGCAAAGCCCACGTAAGCTTTGTGAAAATTGTCCTAAAGAACTTGGACTGAGTTGTGTGGACTCACAACTCCCCGTGGACGTAGGAGTTCTCTCCGAACCACGTAAATCCTTTGTGTGTTTGTGTTTTCTGTTCAGTTATTTCTTGCATATTCAACTGATCTACTGACCTGCACTCAAACTGCATCTTTACATCTCAACTGTTTTTGTTATTGACCAACCTTGCATCTGACCATGCGTTATTTTACGAGTTGTTATTTCCACCACATTCCACACAACACTACACTTCTAGCTGAGTATCCTTACTCAGTTGTGATTCCAGCTGAGTCGTATTACTCAGTAGTGATAATTTTTTGGGGGTTGTTTTTAAAATCCTTAACTGGTGTATTTCCCCCCCCCCCCCCCATACACCAGAACTCGTATCGGGACCATCATGCTCGTTAGATGATAATCGTTATCGTAAAATTTGAACGAAAACGGAGAACGTAAAATTTATCGTAAGAGACGAACGACGGACGATAAGTTGAGATTAGATAATAGTTTGAGGTTATGATTTATGTAATTATGATTCTTGATAGATGATGAATAAGATTGTAGAATTTGATTGAATTCTAATGATGTTGGAATTTTGGTAAGAGACGAAGAGTCGAACCTAAGTAACGATAGAAAAGACGAGTAAGAAAAGTAATTAGATATTAATGATTGCTAATGTTAAGTGATCAAGTTTGTAGTTAATCACGTTTACATCCAAGATACGATATGATGAGTTATAGTTGTGAACGAGAAGTAGAAACAAGAAATTAGAAATCAGTTTGGTATAGTAATTGTGTAGTTTTAAAGACGAAGAATTAACCGTCGAGCTTATAAATGAGAAATGAAAAGGAGTTCAACACGTATGAGGATACGTGTAGACTGCATTGAGTCAGGAATTTCGTGGAAAATGAAGTGGGATAACGTAAATCGAACCTAGGAAGTTGTGTGCCGAGTCATCGAGCCTTAGGGTTAAACTCGGACTGTTTTGCGATGTCTCACGGAAACTGTCATATCTTTTAGCTCGTTTATCGGAATTGAGATCCGTAAATTGGAAAGTAAACTAGACATTCGTACCTTTCTTTTGGTATAAGATTCGTCCCCTGTTTTGCAATCCCCTGTTCTGTACAAACCTACTGATCTGAACAGTAATTTCCAAAACATAGATTCTTAAGTTGAATTCTTCTCAACTTAATTCCTTTCAATCTTTTAAGTCGTTTCAAGTTATCGACTACTCTTTATCTACTGACCTCAGAGTCAAGTACAGGACCTAATGAGTATTAAATGAAATGTGCTCGAGTCTCGTTCCTGTTTAACTAAAAGAATCTAGTTTAGCGTGCAAATGCCTAAAAAGTTTAATAGACTAAAATCGTTTTCGATTTCAATTTCCGTTTTCTTTTGTCGTCTCAATGACTTATCGAGGATATATATTTTATGTACGATGAAGGAGGAATTCAGCATAAGGAAAGGACGGAAGATTGAAGAACGGAAGCACGTTTAATAGTTCTGTAATCTATAAGGTGGGCTTTCTATTATATAACAAATAAAATGTGGATTTTTCCACAAATCGAAAGTGATTCTTTATGAGCTTTGATTACTGTGGTTTCAAAGGGATAATAAGGCATAAACTGTTTTGTGTTTTATGTGAGTTCTCTTGTACCTTATGAGTTAATCAAAAGGGGTTAACTAACGATCGGACTTTGAGACTAGCTATCCAAAGTTAGTGCACTTTGTAGCCTGTGGTGTATGTGGTATCCTGTTGAGGGGTAGCCAGCCACGGTGAATTATGACTGGTCAAGATTTGAACGTAACATCTATGAAAAATGCTCTGCAGAGCTAACCTTTATGAAAATGAGAACGAAAATGTTTAGTAGGCACAGGCTCTTAAAAAGAAAAACCCCAATGCGCTACAGATATGAAATGCCTGTTTTTATCTATACTTATGATTATGTTTTCGGCAACGTGCCCACTAAGTACTTTTGTACTTAGCCCTGCATATGTTTTCTAAATGTGCAGGTTGAAGCGACGGAAGTGGTGACGGTTGAGATAGGAGTTAATGTTGTAAATAGGATAAGACTATATATGTAGTTGTATTTCCGCTGCCAAACTCTAGACTCACTTTTGTATCTATGAATATCACTTTTGGGTTTAAGTTCTGTACTTATAACTTATAACCTTTTGAGATCTTGTCGAGTAGTCTTTCGAGATTAACTCTTTCCTTTCGTTAATAAAGTCTTGTTCATAGAGATTATGCTGTCATTTATGTATATCTATGCTTTCATCCCCTTTCTTCCCCGCTTCTTTAATCCAATCCCAGTCGCACCCCGGCTTCTGCCGTCCCTCGGGATTTGGGGCTGTGACATGATGTCTTGCATATATTTTCATGCAAGGAAAGGAGTGGAAAATCCATCCTCTCCATACTCTTCAAGCTGCGAAAATACCAAGTCAAAGAGGAGTTTGAGCTTTTATATTTCTAAGTATGATTTTATTCATTTAATTGTATATATGTATATGTAAGTGAAGAAAATAAGGAAAAGCATGCATGGTTTACTTTATTTTTAGGCAAACCTTAGGATTATGATGATGAGATGATGATTAACAAGAAGTGTAAGAACTAATTTAGGGTTAAAAAGATGAAAGAAATGAAAATAACCTAAAAGCCCTAAAATTGATGAATAAGAAAAAAAATAGGAAAAAGGAGTTCTTGATGATTATTTGATGCTATGATGATGATATATGTTTTTTTATGATGATTTGAGTGATCTATATGAGTTTGAGAATTTTTATGAATTATTATGAATTTTATTTCATTTTAATCGAATTAATTGAGCAAAAATTGAAAAAATATGCTTAAATGATGATTTATGGATTTTATGATGTTTATGATGAATATGAGCACGATGAAGCATGAGAATATGAATAAGATATTATTTGAAGTCAATATATGAATTTATTGATTTTTTATAAAAAAATTCGAATTAAATGTTTTTTATGAAGAAAATGAATTTTTGATGTTTCTGATGAAGTATGATGATATTGATGATGTTGATGATGTTATGATGTTAAGAATGAATTTTTGAGTGAGTTTACATGCATAGACATTGAGAAAATAAGAGAATATAATTTTTATGGATTTTATTGAATTTTGGAGATAAAAATCGATTAAAATAGGTATAAATATGTATATGAGTATTGTTTTATGTTCTTGAGTAAATATGAAGATATGAAGATGTGTTCTTCATGTTCTTGAAGAAATTATGAAGATTTAAAGATGATATAAAATAATTAGAAATTAATTATTTTATTATATAAAAATCGATATAGGAAAATATATATTAAAAATGATAGATTTCATTAAATAAAAATGAAATTAAAGAGCAAAAGAGATGTGAGCATGTCATGAGTGAATTGAGAAAAGGATAAAATTCCATGAGTTTGTATTTAGGAATTCGATATATATATAAAATATATATATTAAATTAAAGAAAATGAGAAAGAAGAAATAATAATAATTGAAGTTATGAGTGTAATGAAACAAAGAAGGATATTTCTTTATTGAGCATGTGAAAATTTTGATGAGATAGTGAAGAAATGCATGAATTTGATGATGTTGTTAAAAAGAAAATAGAATATTAATATTATTATTATTTTGAGAAATAAAAAGGAAATTAGAATAAAGAAAATGAGATTTTATATGAGAAGGTGTCTTAGAAGTTGAATATATGAGTCAAAGAGAAGAGTTATTCGTATTTGAGTTCGTTTATGATAAACGAGAAATTAATTAAGAAATGATATTGGAGAAATATTAATACTACTAAAATATTCAATTAAAAGAATATTTCTTGAAAAATGAAAAATATTGAGTAATGTAAGTTATAAGTTGATACTTATATTCTTTGAGCATGCTTTGATGATTGATTGATGTTATGAGATGTTAAGTATATGAAAAAGAGTTATAAAAGTTGGAACACGAGCAAGAATACGTAATATATGAGGAAAATAAAATTATTAAATTACAAGTGTTTGAATGTTAATTTCTTGACGATGCATGATGTATTAAGTGATTTGATGATGATGTTTGAGTAGAAATAAGCAAGTTTGCTTTTTGAATCTTTTAAAAAGGAGTTAAGACGTAGAAGTAATCAAGTAATGAAATTTTGAAATAAAAGACGAGTTTTTATTAAATAAAAATGAAAAATGAGTTTTTAAATAGAAGAAAAGATTAAATAATGATTATTTGATATTGAGTACTAGTAGAGAGTATATATACGAGTATGAGTTCGTATTTTGAGATAATGATGACGTATTTTTGAAATGAGAAATATTAAACAGAAATTTGAATATTAAATTCAAAATGATAATTATTATTTGAGCTATTATTATATAACAAAATTATTTTCGTTAGAAGTTCATAAAGATATAAGTTTTTAAAGAATAAGAGTCAAGCAATAATGAGTTAACAGTTAATTATAAGAACTGTTTTTAAGTTATAAAACTTGATTGAAACTATGTGATTAAGTAGGATTATATTTACCTACTTACTTAAGAAGTTAATCATTTATATGACGTGAATGCTTGCTCATTGATAAATGTTTGAATGATTGATAATGAATGCTCGAATATGATCAAAATATTTAAGTATATGACATGAATGTTTGATTATGATGTGAGTATTTGAATATGATATGAATATCGAAATGAATATTTGAATGTGACGTGAATGAGTTGTGATGTTATATCTGAGTTTACATAACTCAAGAACTTGAGAATTATAAGACGAGTTAAATAGTAACTTTTCGCTTTGCGTGAAGAATAAAATGTTAATCTTTAGAACGAGAATTCGAGTTTGAGAAATAATTAGAACCGAGTAAAAGATGATAATCCGAGAACAAGAAACTGAGAAGAATATCGATGTAGAGAAGTAAAAATAAGATAAGAAAGATACGAGTCATGTAGAAGTCCTTCAGCCGAGCCCTAAGTCTATCATGCGTTTTTCGAGTCGATACACTCGATCTTATTCGATGTCGTTATTGAAGGGCCGAGCGGGACTAAGAAGTAATCGGAAAGCGTAAAGTAAGCTACCTTGACTCAACATACTAGAAGTGAGGTGGGCTTTTCTGAACCAAAACTCCGATGAATGCTATTACTTATTGAGTAATATTATGTGAGCTTTTTAAATTAATTGACTTGCCATTTATCTGAGTTTGGTATGATTTATCATCTACATGAGTTATATTATCTTGTGTGAAGCAGGAACCCACGTGTGGTTAATTGCTTGATGAGGTAACTATGAGCTTTACTTCGGTTTAGCCGGTCACAGTGTTTGAGAAGGAGGCCTACTTCTCAGCACAGAGTTGATGTAATACCCAGAAATTTCGTACTGACTTAAAAAAATTAAAGTTAATAATAATTATGGCTTTGCACGCCTAAGTTCATGAATTTGAATTCTAAGATTTACGGTGAAATCCGTTTCCAAAAATAAATTCCAGAAATCGGACGAACGACTACTGTATTTAGGATTTTCGCGTCCGTTAAGTTTTTCGCCCAGAAACTCGGAATCGAATTCCGTCAGATTTTTACATTCACGAAATCGCGATACGAACTCGCCCGAGAAAGTTCATTTTTGTGATTTTCCGGACGAAATTTGGACTGTGACGTCCCGACTTTTTTCCGGATTTTGAAAAACGATTTAGGTTTTCCAAGTACGTTAATTATTTCCAATCTAATGGACGAATTAGATTTCGTCAATTCCGTAACTAACTAGAAAAGTATTTCTCGACTTTTAAAACGGTGTTTAAGAGCCGGAAACGAAGAATTTCGAATAAAATTTCCTCGCCAAACGAAACTTAACGACTCACTATGTTGTAGGATATTTCTTTCCCCTACTTTATGACTCACCAAGGTGAGTCATCACCCTCCTTCCTTATCCCACCAAAACCGCCACTCTACTCCCTCATTCCTCTCTCTTTCTTCTCCAAAAATCCTCCATATTTCTTCATCTTTCAAGCTCTTCCAAGATCCACATCTCTTGCATCTACCGATTAATTTCCAATCCGATTTCATATATCGAAAGGTAAGAACTTCGTCTCTAGTTTGATCCGAACAAATCTTCTTTCCCCTCTCTTTTATTTTTTTTCAAAAATTAGGGAGTGAGATAGCATGTTGTTCTTGATCGATACATGTTCTAGGATGCTTAGAATCGAGTTCTATGGATCAAATCATGAAGGAAAAATCAAGAACTCCAAGCCCTATATTTACCGAAATTTTTGCTGTTTTGGGGCTTTCATTTCATGCTCAATTTCTTCGTCGAATTGATGATAGATTAGTGTCTCTCATGTCGTTAATTGATAGTATGAATTGTTTTAGATTTTTTTAAAAATAAAATCCAAAACCTAAGAGACGAACAAGGCTCAATTTAGGTTGGTAAATGTTGAAATATGCTCGATTGTTTAATGGAAATGAATTATACGATGCATGAGGATGAATATATATTAAATTGAGATTTTTCTAAAAATAAAACGAAAAGTGTAAGAGACGAAGATGTAGTGATAAGTCGAGGCTCGATAATGTTTTGATAATATGATTTGCATGTTAGGAATGCTCGTTAGATAATAATTGTTGTCATGAAATTTGAATGAATTCCGTTAACTTTGGAAAATTCGTAAGAGACGAACAAATGTATGTAATTAATGATAGGAAAGTCGAGTAAGATTGATAATTGGATATTAATGATCATTAATGTTGAGGGAACGAAAATGTAGTTGACGTCGTGTTGATCTGAGCTATAAAATATTGAGTTTATGTTATAATCGAAAAGTTAGGACGAGAATTGATAACTTATTTGGTTTAGTAATTGTTTAGTTGAAACGACGAGGTTTTGATCGTCGTGGTTATAGACGAGAAATGGAAAGGAGTTTATCACGTATGGAAATACGTGTTGACTGCCTTGTTGTGTAAAATTCATGCGAATTTAAGTTCGATAACATAGAACGAACCTAGAAGAACGTGCGTCGATTTTATCGAGCATTAGGATTCACTCGGCAGTTTATGCGACGTTCCACGGAAACTGCAATATCTTTTAGCTCATTTATCGGAATCGAGATCCGCGAATTGGAGAGTAAACTAGACACCCGAGGCTATCTTTTGGTACAGGGAACGACTCCTGTTTCGCAATTCCCTGTTCTGGACAGACTCACTGACTTCGTGCAGTGTATGTTCAAATTGTAATTTCCTAAGTTGTTTTCTTCTCAACTTAGCTTCTTTCGATCTTTAAGGTCGTTATGAGTTAACGAATGCCTTTTTCTTACTAACCTCAGTGTCAAGTATAGAGCCTTGAGTACTAAACGAGATGAGTTCGTATGCTGTATCCGTTTAAGTAAAGAAATTTAGTTAAGCGTGCTAATGCCTAAATTGTCTAAAGAACTAAAACTTAATTTCCTAAGTTGATTCCTTTCCAACTTAGTTCCTTTTGATCTTTTAAGTCGTAACAAGTTAACGACTATCCTCTCTACTGACCTAAGAGTCGAGTAAGGAACCTTTCGAGTTCTAAACGAGATTTGTTCAAGTCTCGTTCCCGGTTAATCAAAAAGAATTAGTAGCGTGCAAATGCCTAAAGAACTAAAAAGACTACGACTAAAACCAATTTCCAATCTCCGTTTCCTCTAATCACTTACGATCAAGTTTAAAGTATATTTATCTTATGATGAAGGAGGAAGTCAGCAGTGAGGAAAGGACGGAAGACTAGAAGATGAAAGTACGAATAATAAGTTCTGTAAAGTATAAAGGTGGGCTTTCCTATATATCAAATAAAACGGCAATGCTCGAAAACCCTTTTCTTTATCACTTTGATAATCGTGTTTTCAAAGTGATAATCATGGCATAAACTGTTTAAATATTTTATGTGAGTTCTCTTGTACCTATCTGAGTTAGCATTCGTGTTTCCCAGATTAATGAGTTAATAAAAATAGGTTAACTAACGATCGGCTCTGAGTTAGCTATTAAGTGCTTTCCAGAGTTAGTGCACTTTGTAACCTGTGGTGTATGTGGTATCCTGTTGAGGGGTAACCAGCCATGGTGAATGAGAATTGGTCAAGATTTGAACGTAACATACTAGAAAAATGCTTGTACAAGCTAATTTATATAAATGAGTCAGAAAATGTTTTAGTAGACACGGGTCATTTTCAATAAAACCCCGATGTGCTACGATTATGAGATGCCTGATTATTTATACTTATGAATATGTTTTCGGCAACGTGCCCACTAAGTACTTTTGTACTTAGCCCTGCATATGTTTTCTAAATGTGCAGGTTGAAGCGATGGAAGCGGCGAGGCTTGAAATAAGTTGTCTAGGAAGACTTTAGTTAGTATGAATCACTTTTCTGCTGCAAAACTCTAAGTACTTTGATGTTCTGTACATTACGTAAAACTCTGTAGTTTATGTCTGTAAACTTAGATGCCTTTTGAGTACCTTCTGTCGAGTAATCCTTCGAGAATTACTCTTCCTTTTGTGAATAAAGTCTTGTTCGTAGAATGTATGATGTCTCCTATGTATGTTTAGTTCAGTTAGTCCCCTTCTTCCCCGCTTCTTTAATCCAACCCCAGTCGCACCCCGGCTTCTGCCGTCCCTCGGGATTTGGGACTGTGACAGAGTGGTATCAGAGCAGAGGTTCGTTTTCTGCTCTGGATACGAGTCTTCCTTCGAGTAGTATTATAGAATATTCGTTCGTACTCTATATCGAGTCTTCTTTCGAGTCGTAAGATAGAATAATTTATTTATACCCATGAGAGGGTTTTAGTCACAAAAAGTTTCTTATAAATCGTATAACTAAACCAGAATATCAAACAAAACTCGTGTAACGAGAGTTTAATTTAACCTTGGAGGTTAAAAGTTGAAAGTAATAGAGTCAAAGTTATTTTGTTATTCTCGTTTATGTGAAAGTATTAAGTGGGAAAGGAAAAGGGTTAGTGAGAAATTAAGGCTTAAAAAAAAAAAACAAGTACTAATAAGAAAAATTTTGCATCTTACAGTTTTAAAAATGTCGCTGAGAGCTGTTAACGATCGAAGAGGACCTGATAGTCCTAGAGAGTCTGATAGAGGTCAAGAACAACGTATAAGAGAGGAAAGGAAAAAACACCCAGCAACCATTTCACTTTCCCTATCTCCGCAACGTCATAGCATTGAGGATTTATTCTTCGGAAGTAAACCACCATATTTCGATGGATCTGGTAATCCGAGTGAGGCCGAGCAATGGATACGTTCTATAGAGAGAATCTTTGAGCCGATTAGACTTAGTGATGAGGAGCGTCTAGCATGTGCTGGGTATCAGCTAACTGGACCAGCTAAATATTGGTGGAAGACTAGACAGAGAATTATGTCGGTAGAACAAGCGGCTCTAACCACCTGGAATGGTTTTAATGCGACATATTATGAAAAGTATGTATCCGATCAAGTCGAGGCTGAGGAGGAAGTAGCCAGGAAGCTTCAGGGAGAACTTAAGTATGAACTGGGAATAGCAGTAGCCAGACAGGAGGGACTGAGTTATGCAGAACTACTAGGACGAGTCCGTGAAATAGAGGCATTAGTGCCTAATAAAGGAAAGATGGTAAAATCCACACCAGCACCAAACCAGACTTCAACCCAAAACCGTCCCAACAATAATATCAACAATAAGGGAAAAAGGAAATGGGAAGGGGGTAGTAGTGATTGTTACCAGTGCCACAACAAGCAAGGGAAATAGAATAGGGCTCGGTAGGGTTTCCACCAGTCAGGAAAAGGAAGTAACTATGGAAAGAAAGCAGGGCAGAGGAATAATCCACAGAGAAATGAACAATCCGGTCAAGGCAAGAGAAACAATCTACAAGGACAGCTGCAAGGGCAACAAAGATACAGAAATCAGGGAGGAAATCACCCAGTGAGGGTTAACATTCTTGTTTGCCCCAAGTGCAATAAAACACACCCTGGTGTGTGTCAGATAGGCACTGGCAACTATTTCAATTGTAGACATAAGGGTCATACGAGGAGAACTTGCCCGGAACCACTGACGGCAAATGAAATCAACCAGCACGGTCAACTCCCAACTCTGAAAAGTACTCAAGAAAAGATCCCTTCTCCAGCTTGCCCTAAATGTGGTAAGGAACACCCAGGTGTTTGTCTAGCAAAAACTGGTGTTTGTTTCAACTGTTTGCATAAGGGACACGTTAAGAGGAATTGCCCAGAACTGAGGCAAGCGGCAGAACAGAAACATGAAGTTTCTGCATGTCCTAGAATATATGATGTCTCCTATGTATGTTTAGTTCAGTTAGTCCCCTTCTTCCCCGCTTCTTTAATCCAACCCCAGTCGCACCCCGGCTTCTGCCGTCCCTCGGAATTTGGGGCTGTGACAGTTGATGTGGTTGATGATTTCATACCTATTATATAAAATTGTGTGCACATATCTTTTAAACTTAACCAACAAAACCAAACCACACCACCAAGTATCCACGCCATCGCCATCCAGTCAACCTGCATGTTTAGAAACACACGCAAGGCTGAGTACTTCGTACTCAGTGAACACAAGCCAAAACATTTGAATAAAGATGCTTCTTAAAGCTATATTAATTGAACTTGCCTTGCCAAACATCACAAGTATATAAGCAGTTTTAAAAACAGTTTACTTGTGCATGTCAAAACATTTTCTTTAAAACAAACTGCGCAGTCAAATATCATATAATATAACAGTATGTATCATCTATCACAAATAATCTCACTGTGCCGAGAAGTAGGCCTCCTTCTCAAATACTGTGACCGGCCTAACCGAAGCAAGGCTCACAGTCACCTCAACATATACCACACGTGGGTTCTTGCTTTTCACAGGATAATCATATCTTCATATAAATAGATGATAACACATACTAACTTAAATAAAATGGCAAGTCAATCACATTTGAAAAATCATATCATAATATTCAATAGCATAGCTACTTTTCATCGGTAGTTTTGATTCAGAAAAGCCCACCTGACTTCCGAAGAACTAACTAGGTGGTCTAGAGCTATTTGTCCTCGATTAACGATCCGTCCGGCTTGATCCTTCACAGTTCGATATCGATAGATAAGATATATGAAAGACAGACACAAAGGCGTTGGACTTTAACTGACGGACTTCTATTTAAGTCGTCTCTCTCTTCGCTCTAACTTTTCTAAACGATCTCGCGTTCTCGTCCTTAAATTATTAACTCTATTCGAAATGGTTAACTTTACTACTCAATATCGTATACTTTTCTCGTTTTAATTAATAACTTCATGGTTACCATTCTATTACTTGAGCTTCCTTTCAAAGACTTTAGTTATTCTCAATTTAATAACCAATCATCTCGCATACAATAGTTCAATCATCTTTTACATTGTAATACTATCATGCATTTAAACACTTATTCAAACATATACTGAACTCATATAAATCAAGCATACTTCAAGACACATTAACATTTATTCAGTTTGGACCTTAAAATCTAACTTGATTATGCATTTCCTTTTATGGAGGCTTAAACTATTAATTCTATATTTCTTATTTATATAGACAATGCTTTACTTTACATTCGTTATCTTATAAGATATTTTATAACTTTTATTCAATTAACAAAATTTCTCTTTAATTATTATTAACTCGTATAAAAATTATGATTTTCTTATTCATTTTTAATTTGATCCTCATTTCTTATCTCGACTATTGTTCATCTAATTATTATCTCGGTTTATCTTTTTATTCGTTTGGTTAGAAATAATGTACTCAATTAATTATTTAATTAACCTTCCTTCCGTTTAATTCTCGACATCTTACTTTATTCTCATTTTCTCAATCAACTTATACGAGTATCTATCTTAACTCGTCTAGCATCTTTTCTTTACTCAATTTAACTTCCTTTTTATTTCTTATCGATTAATTCTTCTTAAACTCGGTTTTCTCTATTTTTGCTTATTTCTTTAATAATTTCTTCTTCATTTGTCTTTAACTTAAGCCATTTCTTACTAAATAATTTCTTTATCTTTTGATACACATTTTTATGAACTAGCCCACTTTATTAATTACATTATAAAAGGTCTTTTTGTTGTAGTTTTAGTAAAATTTCAAGTCTTTAAATTTTAATGTAAGACATTTAATTAATAAATCTTTTCACACATCTTTCATCTTTTATTCAATTAAAAGCTTTTCAATTTTAAATCTTTTTGTCAAAACTTCTATCTTCATTCCATATTCAAATTAACATTAATACATATTTAACATCCAATCTTTTTATTATTTCTACAATTAATTTCTTTCAAAATTTCAACATGCAAACTTATTTTCTTAATTTAAACACATGCATGATTATACCAACATCACATACAATCCTTCCATTTATCAAAACAACACTCAATTCATCAACAAAATTAACAAAATAAATATTCCATTTTTGTTTAAAACACACGGCACACACATGCACAACCTTGTGCATTTTATTTCTCAATTTTTCATGTATGAAATCTCATTCTCAACATGATAAAAATAACAAATCAAGCATCATAATAATAATAACTCAAAGAATTCATATTTTCCCTATTTTTACTAATTTTTTCGGCACTTATTAAATTTTTAGGGTTTTAGTTTCTTTTTCTTCTCTTAATTCACCGATTAATATCTAGTGCTCGATTCTCCTAACGAATTCTTCTCACTCGATTAGCACATGCATATCCTAAGTTTGCCTAAACATAATTTAAATAACATGCATGCATAGATCTTTCTTTTAGGACTTATAGACATACATATTTACAACTAATCAAATGAATTTCATACTTAATTAAATGGGAATCCTTCTCTTGGCTCTTGGAATTGAAATGAATGGAAATGGTAGCTTCAAAGCTTGAATATTGAAAAGAAGAAAGAAATCTTCTTGAATCCTCAAAGAAAAAGAAATAACATGGAATTAATCATCCATAGGTTTTAAGAATCAAAATAAAGAAAAGTGTTGGATGATTCTTGAATTCAACTTCAAGAACTTGGAAGATTCTTACCTTTCTTTGAAACTATGGATGAAATGGATGGAGATTGATAACTTCTACTTCATTTTCATGGATGGAGAGCTTGAATCCATGGTTGCATGTGAAGAAAAATCAAGGTATGAGGGAGAGAGGGAGATTGCCGAGAGAGAGAGAGAGCTTGGGAGAGTTTGAGAGATTGTTTTCTTTCTTGTTTGAGAGAGAGAGATCGAAATGGAGAGAGAGGTGGAGTGAATGAATTGTTGTCTTCCTTTCTTGTCTTAGATGAGTGAAATTGAAATCCAACATAGGGAATAAAGTGCATTTGTTGGAAGTTGGAGTAAGACATGACTTGATAGGTGATGTGATATTAACTTGCATGCATACTTTAGGTAATACCATGCATAAGACATAATCATGATGTTTTAGTCTTGGAAATTGAAGGATGATGGGAGAGGAGGTGTGAGGTGGCGTGAGAGGGAGAGAGGTGGATGACACGTGTCGTCGTCGTGTCGTTACGGGTATTAATTATCCGGTCGTAAAGGTTATCCGGATAAAACGATTCGTATTAATTCCGTTTTGTTTTCTTAACGGGTCTAACCTCTTCTCGTTTCACTTTTGACACTAACTCATCCCAATCCTATTTCACGTCTCAAATTAAAAGATTAAATGTTTCGATCTTTTTAGTCCTTTAAATCTTAAAAGAATTTAATCGGCTTATTAGTCCGTTTATTAATCCTTTTAAAGACTAATGCCTCATTTCTCTTCTCAATTCTCGGATAAGTTCTTACCCTATCTCAGTGATCTTAAAAGAAATTCTAGGTTCGAAGGTTCTAATCCAATTCTATTCTAGTCTTTTCGGCGTAAACATATTTCTCGGCGATTAACGTTATGTTATCTCAAACAAACAAACTTCTCGGGATTTTTCCGGAACTTAATCTCATACTCATTTTCATATAAACAACTCAACAAGCATATCATATCATCATCATCTCAGGTAAATAGAACAGATAAATTCACACAAGATTCACAAGGCAATTTAAACGTTTTATTCAAATCTCTTTGATTAGAAAGGAAAAATTTTACTCCTAAATTCTCATCTTTGAACTTACTCGGTTAATTAGACGCTCTCTAAAGGTATAAAAACTCGGGGTATCACAATAATATTTGCTAATTAATAGTTATATATGGAATATCATATTTATAGTCGTTGTGTAGAGTATTTTTTACGAGTCTATAGGTGTTGAGTTCTCTCAAAAAGGATTTCGCATAAAAAAGTTAGACACGTTTAAAGGTTTTAAAACGTAAGTTGCTGCACAGCTACTTTTGCCTCGCAGTTGCTTCCGCTTTGCAGCAGCTTACTGCGCAGCTGCTTCCGCCTCGCAGCAGCTTACTGCTCAGCAGCTTCTGCTTTGTAGCTGCTTCTGCACTGCAGCAGCTTCCACCTCGTAGCAGCTTATTGCTCAGCTGCTTCTGCATCGCAGTAGCTTACTGCACAGGTGCTTGCTTCTTCCTATAAATAGGCGCTTAAGATTTTCATTTTCATCGTTCAATTTTCCATTCTCTCTCATTTATCTTACAACATAAGCTTGTCGTATCTGCTTGTGTGATCTTGATGTTTTGGTGTTAATGTCCAACATTGAATTCTCTATCAGGAAGGTAAAAGTTTTCAAAGTAAATATTTGGGTACTAGACCCTTTATATTATGTCAAAATGCAATTATCTATAAAATGTTTTATGTGTGTTCCAAATTATTACTCTAGTTAATCGATCGAGATACTCAGTGAGTACATAAGTATTAGCTGAGTATTGTGCGCACCCCTTTGCAATGCAATGGTTTGATCTCCATTGTATTGTAGCTAGCGGTCTTGAGCTAAGGCTCCTGGCCTATGAAAGTTAACTATGTTACTTTAGGGACTCTGTCCCGAGTACTAGTTTAGATCCGTCGGTGACATGCGGCCCGGGATCTCGAGTAATCAGTCGGAACTACACATACCCATGAAAATTATGTTTTGTGTATTCAGATGAGGCTTTGATTTCTAAAACCATATGTTACACGATTAAATGGATAAATTTCTGATTTATAAAATGTCAAGGCATCACCCACTGAGTGCTTTCGTACTCAGCCTAAATGTTTTCAAATGTTTTCAGGATTGGAGGCAGGTGGTGAGGCGCAGGACTGAGGCGGGGGTTACTACTGTTTATTTGCTTTCGCTGTGTTATATAAATAAACTACTCTGAATAATGTCTTGAAACAATAGTAGCTAAATCTTTTTGACATATGTAGATATATGTTAACTATTCTATAAATTATTGTTGTCTATTCTCTTGCATTATTTACTGCTTTTTATGGAGAGTGCCTCGTGATCAGCTTCTCTTGGACGCTCGAATTCCCACTCCCTTATGATAACACCATTTGGTGAAGTGGATGGTCGACTCCTTTTGTTATGCTAGACACAGGTTTACCCCATATTTTTATTTTAATGGGTGTAGCGCGATTTGATCGCCTCACTTCATTAAATTTGTGAATAAATTGTTATATGTGCAAAAAGTAAGCCCCTTTCTTTTCCGCTTCTTTATTCCCCTCTGTCGCATCTCGGTTTATGGGAACCGGAATGTGACTTATATATAAAAATAAGGCATGCATTTTCTCAATTTTTCATGCATAATTAATCACTCCAAATATACTCATAAACACATATTAAGCATTAAATCATCAATAAATCATGAAAATCAAATTTCTTCCTCTTGTCCTAAATTTTCGGCTTCTATAGAATTTTAGGGATTTTAATTTTTTTTTTCTTCTCTTTTAATTCCTAGGCTCGATTTCCTCACTTGAATCTCACATCGAATCCTAGTTTGCCTAAGCATAGAATTAAAACATGCATCTTTCTTCTTTTAGGGATTATAGATTACAAATATACAAGTAATCAAATGAATTTAACCTATTGTTTAGTTCTTCTTTGTGTGTTTTTCGTGTGATTATTTGTGTGTGTTGAGCATGTTTTTATTCATTTTTATTACAAGTCATGGTTTTATGTGTGGTGTTTGGTGTTGGTGTGTGTGTAGGTACGAAGGTGGCGGAAGAGGCAAGAAATGTCGAAAAAAATGTGGAAAAGGAAGTGAAATTGGTGAGGAGGAAGAAGACAAGATTTCAGCCGGAGCGGGATTTCCGCCGGCGTGGGAATGCCATGCGGTGCAGGATTTCCGCTGGCGCGGGAAAGTCTTGCGGAGCAAGATTTCCGCTTAAGCGGGACTCCCGTCGGCGCGGGGCGACGGTTAATTTTCGCTATATAAATGCTTTGGGCAGTTTTTGGACGGGACGCTCTCACTTTTCTTTTCAGTTTTTAGTGTAGAAAAATTCCAGAAACTCGATAGAATTAGGATTTGTTCATTTCCTTGTTTAAAACACTTAGATTTGGTTTTAGTTTGTGGATTGTTGATCGTTTTCTATTTCCAAGTACTTGTAAGACTTTTATCTCGTTTATACTATGTTTATCTTTTGTTTATTGCAATTAATTCCCAGCATGATGAATTAATTATATTAGTCTAGGATTTGGGATGGTTGAATCGAGATGATTATCAGTTTTTATGTGTACATGTTCGTTGATTGAATTGATTTGTATGTAATCGAACTTTTGGCCAAAGTTGGATTGTCATAAGTGATAAATGAGATCGAGAGAAGAGTTTGTCATTTGATCTAGGTTCAATCAACGTTAGATTTAATCAGAAACGCGTTATCTAACTAGGATCGGTTTGTAGAATTCTTTAGCTAAGAATTGTTGTATGAATACAAAAGTTAGTATTTCAATTCTTTGTTGAAAGTGTTTATATGAAGTGATCTATTGCATGTGCTATAATAGTTTGTTTGTATTATCTCGAGGCGACGAAATCTCTTATCCTAGATCATTTTAACTCGATTTCTATATTTGCACTTCATTTCCGTCTTGTTTTAGTTTCAATCGACATAACCTCATTTGATTAAAATGTTTAGGATGTTTTTATTTTCTTGTGCAAAGCATGAATCGATTACCCTGCAAATCTTTCCTTGAGATTCGACTCGAGTTAGCTTATTGTACTACTTAGGACCTCGTTCTCTTGCGAGCAACTAATAATTACATTTTAGTTGATTTAAAATTTTGGCGCCGTTGTCGGGGATGGCTTTAGGCATTTGTTTTCGTGCTTATGTTTGTGTGATTTCGTGTTGTAAAGATTTTTGTTGTTTTTGTGCTTATTGTTCTTGTTTTTGTTTATTTCTTCCACAGGTGCATTTGATCGTTTTCTTGTCTGTGTGTTTGTGTATGTTAGGTCGCCGAAGTCTCAAGAGAAAATTGGCGCAAGTATACGATAATATCCATCGACCAAGAACGATTACTTTACCAAATCTGGAGGAGAATAGAGAGTTTAGTTCTAGTAGTCAATCAACAACTTCTCAAGAGGAGGGAGACGAATTTAATTCTAGTGAGGAGAATTTACAAGAAGAAATGGCAGCACAAGGACTAGCTCAGCACGCTCAGCTGAATATGCAAGATTATGCTAGACCAGTGATTGGGGCAACTACTTCATGTATAGTTCTTGGGGAAGCCGCTCGGAATTATGAGTTGAAAAATATCCATTTCAACCAATTGCCTTCATTTTATGGAATGCCGACTGAAGATGCATTGAACTTCATTAGAGAGTTCTATTCGGTTGTTCATACCTTTCCACTACAAGGTTTGAACGAGGATCAATTGGAGATGAGGTGTTTCCCTTACACCTTGAAAGATAAAGCCAAGGCATGGTTAATGTCTCTTCAACCGAATTCTCTTCGGAATTGAAATGAAGTGTATGAGAAGTTCATGGGCAAGTACTACTCGAATCAGAAAACTCAAGACTTGAGAGCTCAGATTGTCACATTCACTCAAGGGCAAGGAGAACCATTTCACGAAGCATGGGATCAGTTTAAGAGTTTTCAGCAACAATGTCCACACCATCATCTTCCTTTGGCATTGCTGAATCAGTATTTCTACGATGGATTGTCACAGAATTTTCAGTATATGGTAGATAATGCTGCTGGAGGAGATGTTGGGAATCAAAAAGCCGAGAGGATTACAGAAATTTACGAGAGTTTAGCCGCCAATTCCCAATAGAAAATTGCAAGAGGCAAGAAAATTTCAGCAAGTAAGGTAACTCCAAACTATGATGTGACTAAGCAGTTGGCGGAGTTGACAAGACAAGTGCAGATGTTGAGAACTTCTGATGGACCATCCAATCAGGTTATGTCTTTGGAAACTTGTAGGATTTGTGGCGAATACGGACATGGAGCTAATGTTTGTCAAAGAGTTAGTGAGCCCATATTGGAAGAAGAAGTACATGTGAATGCTTTGCAAGGATTTCAACCGAGACCTAAATATGATCCTTTTTCTCAGACATACAATCCGGGGTGGAGAGATCATCCGAATTTCTCTTGGAGGCAAAACAATCAACAAGAACCGAGTCAAGTGCTTCCATATCAACCACCACAGAAACGGATGCAAGTTCCACCTAGACCACAACAATATCCGAGTCAACCGACTCAACCTAGGAGACCATCTTTGGAAGAGACGTTGAATGCTTTTATCCAATCGAGCAACCAACGACACGAGTCTGTGGAAGCTTCAGTGAAGCGTATTGAAACTCAAGTTGGTCAGCTATCAAGTACGGTTGGAGAGTTGTTGCAACACAATAACAAGGATAAGTTGCCAAGCCAACCCAAAGAAGCTCATGCTGTTACTATTCTCCGAAGTGGCAAGGTGGTTGATAACAAGGTGGAAATGCCAATTGAAGTAGAAGAAGATGCAAGTGAAGAGGTTGAAGTTCGAAGTTCAGTAAATGAGAAAGCTAAGGGAGTTGTTTTGGGGAAAGATTCAGCACTTCACAAAGCTAAGAATACTTATAATCCTTCTGTTCCATTTCTAAGTAGGATGCGGAATGAGAAGCAAGACCACCAGTTCCAAGAGTTCTACAAGCTTTTGTCGAAGGTGAATGTGAATCTTCCTTTGCTTGACATCATTCGGAATGTACCGGCATATGTGAAATTTTTCAAAGAGTTGGCCTCAAAGAAAAGAAAGTTCGTGGAGGACGAAAAGATTATCGTTTCCGAAGTGGCAAGTGCAATCCTGCAGCACCAATTACCTCCAAAGCTTTGTGATCCAGGTAGCTTTAACATAAAAATTGCTTTAGGTAATGGTAAGGAAGCTCTGGTATGCTAGACTTAGGTGCTGGAATAAATTTGATGCCTTATTCCATTTTTAAGCAATTAGAGTTAGGGGATTTGAAACCTACTAGAATGTGTTTGCAATTAGCTGATAGATCTATTCGTTATCCTAAGGGAATAATCGAGGATATATTAGTAAAAGTAGGTGGATTGATCATTCATGTTGACTTTGTTGTTTTGGATGTTGGGGATGTTAAAGAAACGGGAAAAGAACATACTCTCTTGTTAGGTAGACCTTTTATGGTAACTACTAACACTTTGATTGATGTGAAAAATGGAAGTATGAAAATGTCTGTGTTAGGAGAGACAGTTTCTTTTTCTGTTCGTGATAGTAGTGTGATTCCTTCGTCTGATCTTGTTGAGAATTGCTCCTATATAGATACTATTGATGCCTTGGCCGAGAAGGTTATTTTGCAGGATAACAAGTTGGACGAGTTGCTTGAAGATGTGGAAAAAAATTGCTGATGAGAACGACTTGTGTCTCAATGAGATTGATATTGTGGATAGCATTGGAGTGATGGAACTACTCCAAATTGATAGAGAATAGGAGAAACCAGTTCTCAAGTTAGGGCTGAAAGAATTGCCAAAGCATTTAAAGTACGTCTTTTTGGAAGAAGAAGAGCATAAACCAGTGATTATCTATGCCGAGTTGTCTAAGAAAGAAGAGGAAGCTTTGGTAAAAGTGTTGAAAAAGAACCAGAAAGCTATTGGATGGAGTTTATCGGATATAAAAGGAATCAGTCCATCAACTTGTATGCACCGAATCATTCTTGAAGACGATGCAAAACCGGTTAGAGAGGGGCAGCGGAGGCTAAACCCAATTTTGATGGAAGTGGTTAAGAAAGTTGTGTAGGATGTGTATAGATTACAGAAAGTTGAATGTTGTGTCTAGAAAAGATCATTTTCCACTACCATTCATTGATCAAATGTTGGATAAGTTAGCGGGACATAAGTTTTATTGTTTTTTGGATGGGTTATCTGGATACTACCAAATCGCCATTGATCCAAAAGATCAGATCAAGACTACATTCACCTACCTCTTCGGAACATATGCGTGTAAAAAGATGTTGTTCGGGTTGTGTAATACGCTTGGAACGTTTCAACAGTGCATGTATTCTATTTTTTCTGACATGATTGGTAAGTTCATTGAAGTTTTTATGGATGATTTTTCTGTTTTTGGTTCTTCCTTTGATGATTGCTTGCATAAATTAGAACTTGTTCTTGAAAGATGCATTGAAAGTAATCTTACTTTGAGTTGGGAGAAAAGTTATTTCATGGTAACTAGTGGGATTGTTCTAGGACATGTTGTTTCTAGTAAGGGCATAGAAGTCGATAAGGCTAAAGTAGATATAATTGAACGATTGCCTCCACCTGTGAATGTTAAGGGAATTAGAAGTTTTCTTGGGCATGCTGGTTTTTATCGTAGGTTTATCAAGGATTTTTCCAAGATAAGTCAACCTTTATGTCATTTGCTTGCTCAGTATGTTCCTTTTGTGTTTGATGATGCATGTTTGAAAGCTTTTAATACTTTGAAAGAGAAGTTGATATCTGCTCCAGTTGTTGTTGCTCCTAATTGGTCATTACCTTTTGAGATTATGTGTGATGCTTCGAACTCTGCTGTAGGAGCTGTCTTAGGATAGCGTGTTGATAAGATGTTGCGTGTGATTTATTATGCTAGCTTAACTTTAAACGCTGCTCAAGTAAATTACACAACCACCGAAAAAGAGTTGCTTGCTGTTGTGTTTTCATTAGACAAGTTTAGATCTTACATCATTGGGTCTAAAATTATTGTGCACAGTGATCATGCAGCTCTTAGGCATTTGTTAACTAAGTCTCAAGCAAAGCCTAGATTGATTAGGTGGATTCTGTTATTGCAAGAGTTTGATGTTGAGATTAAAGATAGGAAGGGTTGTGAAAATGTGGTTGCAGATCATTTGTCTCGTTTGCCTACCATTGTTGATAGCGAGATAGTGCATGAGCATGATATTATACCTGACTCTTTTCCTTATGAGCATGTTTTGCAAGTTGCAATTGTACCTTGGTATGCAGATATTGTAAACTATCTTGCTAGTGGATACTTGCGTCCTGACCTCTCTTCCCAAGAAAAGAAGAGATTTTTCTCGTCTTGCAGGAATTACTATTGGGATGTCCCATATCTTTTTAGATTGGAAAAGGACGAGGTAATCAGGAGATGCATTCCGGAAGAGGAGCAGCGAGATGTGATGGCGTGGTGCCATGAATTTCATTGTGGAGGTCATTTTGGAGATCAAAAGACCGCTTTTAAGGTACTCCAATCTGGTTTTTATTGGCCGTCTATTTTCAAAGATGCTCATAGTTTTTGCCTAGCTTGTGATAAGTGCCAAAGGGTAGGGAACATAAGTAAAAGGAATGAGATGCCATTAACTAATAATCTTGTTGTCGAGATTTTTGACGTGTGGGGCATTGATTTTATGGGACTCTTCCCTAAGTCTGCTGGTTTTGAGTACATTCTTGTTGCTGTCGATTATGTGTCCAAGTGGGTCGAGGCTATCCCCACGAGGACAAACGATGCTCATGTTGTTATCAAGTTTGTGCAGGAAAATATTCTTTGCAGGTTTGGTTTTCCTCGAGCTATTATTAGTGATGGGGGAACACACTTTTGCAACAAGCTTTTTGAGAAGCTAATGGTAAAGAACGGCATAGTACATAAGGTGGCAACTCCGTACCATCCGCAGACGTCTGGTCTAGTTGAAACGAGTAATAGGCAGATCAAAGGAATTTTGGAGAAAACCGTGAAGCCATTTAGGAAAGATTGGTCTTCTAAATTGAATGACGCTTTGTGGGCTTATCGTACTGCGTATAAAAGTGTTTTGGGGATGACTCCGTTCCGGATGGTGTATGGAAAAATGTGTCATTTACCAGTGGAAATTGAGTATAAGGCATACTGGGCAATCAAGTCTATGAATTACGACTTGGTTCAAGCTGGTCAAGAGAGGGCTTTGCAAATTTCAGAACTTGATGAACTCCTGAATGAAGCTTATGAAAGTGCACGGATTTATAAAGATAAGGTGAAGAAGTTTCATGACAAGCGGATTGTGAACAAAGATCTTAAGCCGGGTATGAAGGTGCTTCTCTTCAACTCTCGTTTGAGGTTATTTCCAGGAAAATTGAGGTCAAGATAGAGTGGACCGTTTGAAGTGGAAGAGGTGTACCCTTACGGAGCTGTCAAGTTATTCAATCTGTTGAAAAAAGAGTCTTTTCAGGTTAATGGGCACCGGGTAAAGCCATATGTCGAAGGAATGTCAAGATTGGTTGGAGTCGAGTCTCTTAGACTCGACGAGATTACATGTTGAAGATGAAATATGGAGTCGAGCTCGAGACTTAAAACGAGCGCTGCATGGGAGGCAACCCATGGATTTCGTATTTTTTGTGTCTACTTAATTCTACAGAGTTTGCAAGGAGAAGGGAGTTTGGTTGGTCTAAACAGAGGAGAAGAAATATTTGAAGTTAAAGAAACACTCGTTTGTGCAAGAGCCATTAGAGCTGGAAAAGCTACCGAAGCAGGAAAGCCGCCGGCGCGGAACAATTTCTCGCTAAGGGAGTTCCGCCGGCACGGGGTTCATTCTCGCTAAAAGGCGATCTGCCGGCGCGGGGTTCATTCTCGCAAGAAGATATCCACCGGTGCGGGAGAGCCGCCGGCGCGGAAAAGTAATAAAAAAACATTATAAAAAGGGGCTTCAATTGAACCCTAATTTGGACGCCTCTTTTCTCTAATTTCACCTCTCTCCTTTGTCTTCTACCGACTAACTTCACCACACACCACAAACTTACCATCTTCACCAGTAAATCAGATTCTACCGGCATAGCCGCTCATAAATTCTTCCACCGGCGTTCACCTGGTGCCGACCAAGACCATCACCGCTACTACCCTTTGTGCCGCCGTTTACCACGAGACATTTTAAGCCACTCAATACCACTACTGTTCGAATTTTTCACCGCCACTTCATTCCTTTGCTCGAACCGGTTGCCACTCAAGCTCTTACCATTGTCTGCTATCGCCGCTGTCATTTTTTCTACCGCCGTGCTCTGCTATTTCGTTTTTACACAGCGAAAGTTCTTACCGGCGCCGCCCCATTGTTCAGTTTATCCGTTCAAGTTCAGCCGCTCCTGTTTTTGCCGCTCAGTTCCGCTGCTCAAATACTGCTGCACAGAGTTCCTCCATCGTGGAAATAACGCTGCTGTTCAGATTCCATCACCGCCAAAATTCTGCCGGCACCGACCACTCACTACCGCAGAAACTTATCTGCCGTGACTTCATCTTTCACGATGCCCCGAACCAAGAACTTACCTCCACCGTCACAGGAACATCATTCAGAGGATGAATCAATAGAGGAATCCGAATTCGAATAGGATGAACAACACGAGAAACAAGTTAATTATACGGCTCTCTATTCTACTCCATTTGAGATTTATTTTGATACTGAGGGTGCGTTAGCTCATCGGTTCAATAGGTCTGAGATTACTAACCCGAGATATATTGATTGGGAGTTGTTAAAGAGTCTTAAACTTGATGAATGTGTCTCTAATTATTTGAAACATTTGGGATTAGACTTTAGCGAATCTTGAGTATATTGGGTATGAGCCGTTGACATATGAGTTTATGACCTTGATGCTCTTGACTGCGGATAAGAAAAAGATAATGTTTAGAATGTTTGGAAAGGAGTATTCGGTTTCGTTGGCTAAGATGAAACAGGTGTTCGGTTTCCCTACAACTGGTGAAAAAGAGCGACCCCATTCTTTTGATGTAAAGCAACATTGGCATGTATTAACGGGGTATAATAACTGGAATTCAGCTGGTATGCCTAATGGTTTTATTCAGGATCCTGCGCTTGTTATTGTGCATAAGTTCTTGGCTTATCAAGTTTCAGGAAAAGAACAGGCCAATAAAGTGAACAAGAATGAGGTTTTTCTGTTGTCGTGTGCTGTCAATAAGGTTCCCATTTACATTACTAATTTCATTTGGAATGCCATGGTTATTATGCAAAAGAGACCGAAATCCCATGCTTCTTTTTGTTCCATTGTTACGGGTTTAGCTAAACATTTTAAGTTAGTTCCAGGCACACTTGATCCTGTCCAAGGCCAAAAAATATTGGATCCGTACTATCTTGATTATCGTGAGCTGAGGGGTGGCAATTTCATATCTGACCGCCGTACTATTGTTCAGCATGGTGAGCGCAAAAGTGTCCACGAACACATTCTTAAGGAAATTGCTAAAGGCCAAACACCTAGGTCAACAATCCCTGAAACCGGCCCATCTAATACTGGAGCAGCTAATGAAGAAGAATCTCGCTTCGAGCAAGCTCAGTTATTGCTTTCGCCGGCATTTGCTTATCAGCAATTCAGGAATGATCTCCAATCATTCCAGACTCATTTTGATACATCTTTCGGTGAGTTGCGCCAAGAAGTGCATGCGCGATATGATGCCTATGATGCGTCTTTGGAACAGTTTCGACATGAGGTTGGCCAGCGGTTGGATGCTCAGGATCACCAGCTTGCTTCCATGCGAGCACAATGGGACACGTGGACATCGGCTTATCCAACACCACCACCTCCACCTGAGCCGGATCAGTAGTGACTTCTCATTACTGTTGTGTTTTTTGTTTTGTCTTTCTTTTTGTCTTATTAGAATGTCTGGTTCTTTATTTTTGGTTTTCTCATTTTCTTTTCTATTTTTGGTTTGCTTTATGTTGTGCAGGTCTTCGTTTTGTTTTGGGTTTGCTGCTCATGCCGTTGCCAGATGTTGTTTCAGGGAAGTACTCCTCTCCTTTACTTTTATTGAGCTTTGAGAACATAGCTCGGTTTAGGTGTGGAGGGGTATTTTAGTAATGGTATGAGTTTTTGTTTTATGTTTTGGTGTTTCTTTTGTTAAGTCTTTGGAGTCTAGCATTTTGATTGTCTCGAGTATGACTAATGATATGTTTGTATGAATCATTTAAAAATACAAAATTTTCCTTGATTCGTGAGAACCTAGTTGATTGGTGTCGATTTCGGTGCGATTGTTTGATAATCATTGTTGTGGGGCATGTCATGGATGAATTTGATTGACGTGATAATTGTGACCTTGTTGATAACTATGCTTCGTTGGTTGCCTAGATGATGGTCTTTGTTGTAAATAAAAATTTGTAGAATAAAATGTGAGTAGTGTGGATTCTGCTCCTCTTAGTCGTTGTCCTTTTAAGACATGACTAATGAGCATGGGAAACCACACGAGGAAGCTTCGGATAATCTTCGAAGATTAAACCTCGTGAAAATATCCTAATCTATTCAAAAAAAAATTGAAGTACGGGGTTATAAATAAGGTGAATCTGAGATTCTACTCCTCTCATTTGGAGAAATTCAAATGATGAGTATGGAAAACCACATTAGGAGACCCGGATTGAAATTTCGATGGATAGAACCTAATGATCATGTCTCGTTGATTCATCCTTATATTCCTCATTATTTAGTAAATGTTTGATATTATGAGGACTTCCTGGTAAAGGCGACTGACGAAGTATAGAGTTTTAAGAATGGGTTGTATTTTGATCGAATTAATAATTCTATTTGACGGGCAACATACGTGGTTAGATTTCATTGCATCAGAATTGGCATTAGTTGACTTTGGAACTATATGAAGAAAAGGAATGTCACAGCCCCAACTCCCGAGGGACGGCAAAGCCGGGGTGCGACTAAGGATTGGAATAAAGAAACGAGAAAGAAAGGGAAAACTACTGAATAAAACACATTAACTTAACACTAATTACGATGATCTTGAATAAAAAAGAGTCAATCGAAGGATCGCTCGTCAAACTGTATTCAGAGAAAACTAGGTTTAAAGTAATAACAACTTAAACCGAAAGGATTTACATAATGAGAGAACCTACTTTATTTAATGAAAGAAAGAGTAAATCACGGAGGATCACTCGACATAGCTATTCTTAAAAGGGACTAAGTTCAAAGGATGAAACTTAGTTCTAAATTATACTTCAACTGAAACTAGTTTACAGAATTGGCAGCAGAAAAACGTAGAAAATGATGTCACATATCGAATGTGAAATCAAGGATCAATTAAACTTCTTTCCTGAGAAAAGACCTTTACTCAACCTCCTCCGCCTTCGTCACTCAACCTGCACATTCAAAGAAAACAAACATGCAGGGCTAAGTACAAAAGTACTTAGTGGGCACAATGCCGAAAACAACTCACAAGAGTATTGACTTAATTATGCATCTTTTCATAAACACTTGTATAAAACTTTTACTGACATATATACATTTAATTTCTGAATGACACACTGTAGGTTTTAAACTCACATCCGATCGTCTGAAAAGCACCTGAGGGCTAACTCAGAAACTGTCCCTCTGGATAGCACCTGTGGGCTATCTCAGAATCTGATCGTTTAGTTGGAATTATCTGGATAGCAGCCTGAGGGCCATCTCAGAATCCAATACTCTGATTAGCACCTGAGGGCTAACGCAGATAGACATAATAGAATTCACATAAACAATTCATTAAAGCACTGATAAAACTTTAATACTCACTTATTAAAACAATACGTAACCACTTTCGAGCAACGCTCGCATATAAATACTTTAATACTCATTTATTAAAGCAAAACGTGAACACCTTCGAGCAATGCTCGCATATAAATAAGGCAGTAATTGATACACTTTCGAAAAAGCCCACCTCGTTCGTTTACAGAACTATTACTCGTGCTTCCGACTCTGATCTTCCGTCCTGTCTTCTATTCTTGATCTCCTCCTTTGAACGCAAGTAATAAAACTCAGATAAGTTGTCGAGTCGATAGGAGAAAATGGAATTCGAAACTAAAATCGAATTAATCTTTTAAGTTCTTAAACTTTAGGCATTTGCACGCTTAACTAGATTCTTTTAGTTAATCAAGAACGAGACTCGAACACTTCTCGTTTAAAACTCGCTCGGGTTCTTACTCGACACTGAGGTCAGTCATTAATGATAGTCGATAGCTTATAACGACTTAGAAGATCAAAAGAAATCAAGTTGAGAAGAATTCAACTTAGGAAACTAGATTCTTAACATTACTGTACAGATCAGTAAGTTCACCCAGAACAGGGGATTTCGAAACAGGGAATGTGCCCTGTACCAAAAGAAAGCCACGGACGTCTAGTTTACTCTTCAATTTACGGATCTCAATTTTGTTAAGCGAGCTAGGAGTTATGACAGTTTTCGTGAAATGTCGCAAAATAGTTCGAGTTTAACCCTAAGGCTCGTTAACTCGGTGCACGGCTTTCTAGGTTCGAGTTATGACGATCCTCTGTTTTTCATACAAAATTACTGTCTCAAGGCAGTCAACACTTAACCTCATACGCGATGACTCCATTTCATTTCTCGATTACTAAAACGACGATTAAAACCTCGACATTTCAATTTAAGCAATTACTAAACCAATCACGTTTTCGTTTCAAAACCTAACATCTCGATTTCAATTATAACCTATCATTTCATAACTCGGTTTAACACGTCGTCAACTACGAACTTGTTCTCATAAGGTTAAGAGTCATTAATATCCAAATATTTCCTTGGTTCGATTTTTCTATCAATACTTATGCTCGTATCTTCGTCTCTTATGAAAATTCCAACGTCATTAGAACTTGATCAAATTTTACACTATCGTTCATTATCTATCGAGAATCATTATTACGCAAATCATAACCTCATATCCTCATTTATTCCCGACTTATCGACCGTCGTTCGTCTCTTACGTAAAATTCTACATTCTCCGTTTTCATTCAAATTTTACGACAACGATTATCATCTAACGAGCATTACTAATATATAAATCATATTATCAAAATGTTATCGAGCCTCGACTTATCACCACATCTTCGTCTCTTACATTCCTCGTTTTATTTTTAGAAAAATTTCAATTTAATATATATTCATCCTCATGCATCGTATATCCCATTTCCATTAAACAAACGAGCATATCCTAACATTTACTAACCTAAATCGAGCCTTGTTCGTCTCTTAGGTTTTGGATTTCATTTTTAGAAAAATCTAAAACAATTCATATGATCAATTAACATCATAAGAAACACTAATCTATCATCAATTCGACGAAGAAATCGAACACGAAACAAAGCCCCAAAATCTGAAAATTTTCGGTAATGTCTAGAGCTTAGGGTTCTTGATTCTTCTTCATGATTTGATCCATAGAACTCGACTCTAAACATCCTAAAACGTGATTCGATCAAAGAAAACATGCTATCTCACTCTCCAAATTTTCGAACAAAAAATAAAAATGGGGGAAAAGAGATTTGTTCGGATCAAACTAGAGACGAAGCTCTTACTTTTCGATATATGAACTCGGATTGGAATTTGATCGATAGATGCAAGAGTTATCGATCTTGGAAGAGCTTGAGTTTGAGCTTCAATGGAGGTGATTTGGAGAAGAAATGAGAGAGAGAGAGAGGTGTGTGTAATGGCGGTTTTGGGGGTAATGAAGAGAAGATGATGACTCACCTATGGTGAGTCATAAAGCTAAGGAAATATCTAACCAAAACATAGTGACTCGTAAAGGAGCGTTTGGCGAGGGAAAAAATTAACAAAATAACTCGTTTCCTGCTCTTAAACGCCGTTTTAAAAGTCGAGAAATACTTTTCTACTTAGTTACGGAATTGACGAAATCTAATTCGTCCGTTAGATTGGAAATAATTTACGTACTCGGAAAACTTAAATCATTTTTTCAAAATCCGAGAAAAAGTCAGGACATCACAGTCCAAAATTCGTCCGGAAAATCACAAAAATTAACTTTCTCCGGTGAACTCGTCTCGAAGAAAAAGTGAATGTAAATTCTGACGGAATTCGATTCTGAGTTTCCGGGCGAAAAACTTAACGGACGCGAAAAACCCTAATACAGTAGTCGTTCGTCCGATTTCTGGAAATTATTTTTAGAAACGAATTTTACCGTTAGTCTTAGAATTGAAAATCGGGAGCTTAGGCGTGCAAAGCCTTGATTTCTTATAAAATTTTATTTTAAGCGACTGAGAAAAATATCAGGGTATTACAAGGAAGTCTTGTGTTGTTGATTTGATGAATATGAGTATTGATTCACGTTTCATTTCTTGGGTTTTCTTGAGGACAAGCAAAATGCTAAGTGTGAGGGAGTTGTTTAGTTCTTCTTTGTGTTTTTTTCGTGTGATTATTTGTGTGTGTTGAGCATGTTTTTATTCGTTTTTATTACAAGTCATGGTTTTATGTGTGGTGTTTGGTGTTGGTGTGTGTGTGTAGGTACGAAGGTAGCGGAAGAGGCAAGAAATGTCGAAAAAAATGTGGAAAAAGAAGTGAAATTGGTGAGGAGGAAGAAGACAAGATTTCCGCCGGTGTGGGAATGCCATGCGGCGCAGGATTTTTGCCGGCGCGGGAAAGTCTTGCGGAGCAAGATTTCCGCCGGAGCAGGACTCCCGCCGGCGCGGGGCGACGGTTAATTTTCGCTATATAAATGCTTTGGGCAGTTTTTGGACGGGACGCTCTCACTTTTCTTTTCAGTTTTTAGTGTAGAAAAATTTCATAAACTCGATAGAATTAGGATTTGTTCATTTCCTTGTTTAAAACACTTAGATTTGGTTTTAGTTTGTGGATTGTTGATCGTTTTCTGCTTCCAAGTACTTGTAAGATTTTTATCTCGTTTATACTATGTTTATCTTTTGTTTATTGCATTTAATTCCCAGCATGATGAATCATTATATTAGTCTAGGATTTGGAATGGTTGAATCGAGATGATTATCAGTTTTTATGTGTACATGTTCGTTGATTGAATTGATTTGTATGTGATCGAACTTTTGGCCAAAGTTGGATTGTCATAAGTGATAAATGAGATCGAGAGAAGAGTTTGTTATTTGATCTAGGTTCAATCAACGTTAGATTTAATCGAAAAAACGTATTATCTAACTAGGATCGGTTTGTAGACTTCTTTAGCTAAGAATTGTTGTATGAATACGAAAGTTAGTATTTCAATTCTTTGTTGAAAGTGTTTATATGAAGTGATCTATTGCATGTGCTATAATAGTTTGTTTGTATTATCTCGAGGTGACGAAATCTCATATCCTAGATCGTTTTAACTCGATTTCTATATTTGCACTTCATTTCCATCTTGTTTTAGTTTCAATCGACATAACCTCATTTGATTAGAATGTTTAAGATTTTTTATTTTCTTGTGCAAAGCATGAATCGATTGCCCTACAAAGCTTTCCTTGAGATTCGACTCGAGTTAGCTTATTGTATGTCACACCCCGACCCCCGAGGTGCGACTAACGAACAACAACACAACTTAACCAACTAACAATCAACTCAGATATGGGGAACATGCTCGGGGAAACATTAATGAAAAGCAGCAGCACTCGAATAAGGCTATCAAAGACATAATGAAGCGATAACCGAGCATTTAAATTCACATATCAACAAGAATATGATAAAAACTTCAAGTTATGGAGAACGAGATTCAACAAAAACATTTGAGTCATCGAGCATATAGCTCGGAACAAAAACAAGTATCAAAGTGTATATCAACAGACTTTCATTTCAAAAGAGTTGCAGCGGAAACTTGACTCAATTCCCAACATTCACACGTATGAAGACGTGTAAATGCCAATCTGACATCCAACTCGACTCAACCAAAAACACCACACCACCAAGCATCCATGCCATCACCATCCTGTCAACCTGCACGTTTAGAAATACACGCAGGGCTGAGTACTACTTAGTACTCAGTGAACATATGCCGAAAATATTTGGAAAAAGATGCTCTTAAAGCTATATCAATTGAACTTGCCTTGCCGAAACATCACAAGTACTTAAGCAACTTAAAACGATTTTACTTGTGCATGCTAAAACATTTTCTTTTATATAGACTGCGCAGTCAAAACATAATATATACTCAACAGTATGCATCATCTGTCATAAATTCACTCACTGTGTCGAGAAGTAGGCCTCCTTCTCGAACACTGTGACCGGCCTAACCGTAGCAAGGCTCACAGTCACCTCAACATTTAACATACCATACGTGGGTTTCCTGCCTTTAACAGGATGATAATATCTCAATCAAACAGATGATAACACATACCAACTCAATAAAACGGCAAGTCAATCGCATTTAAAAATCACATAATAATACTCAATAGTATAATAACATTCATCGATAGTTTTGGTTTAGAAAAGCCCACATATCTTCCGGCGTTCTAGCTAGGTGGTTTAAGGGCTATCTGTCCTCGCTTATCTTTCCGTCCGGCTTGATCCTTCACAGTTCGACATCGATAAAGAAGATAAGATACTACGCAAAGACGGATATTAAACGTTGTTCTCGACTGAAGAACTTCTACTTGAGTCGTTTCTCTCTATAATATTCTTTTCTAAAAGTCTCGCATTCTCGTCTTTAAGCCGTTAACTCTACTCGATAATTGGTTAATACTACTAACCAATGTCTTAGCACTTCTCGCTTTAATTATGAAACGTCGTCTATCTAAACTCCATTATTCGAGTTTTCTTTTATAAACTTAATCAATTCTCGATTTAATTATCAACTTAATAACTCAATTGTTTTGCATACAAAACAAACTTAGTAATTTTTCACGTCATCAACAAATAATATCATTTACTCAACCATATTAATTCAATTGCATAATAATTTCAAATAAATCAAACACATTGTTTCAAATTCAATCACATCTCAAGACACATTAATATTTACTCAATTTTTTATTTTGGAACTTAATTCAAATACGAATTTCTTTTTATAAAAACTCAATAACAAAATTTATCTTTCTTGTCTTATAAACAACACTTTTCCAAACTCGATGTCTTATGAAACATATTATAAATCTTTACTCAATTAACAAAAATTCTTTTTAATTTATTAAACTCTTATGAAATAGGAATTTCATTTCTATTTCTAACTCGATTCATATTCTTAACTCACATGGTTTGAAAGACAATTTACTTAATTAGTTTTAATTAATTACTTTCAAAATCATTACTCGCATTTTATTCTATTATTTTCTTGATTAAACTATACGAGTATTTAAAATTAACTCGTCTAACATCTTTTTCTCAACTCGATTAAATCTTCTTTTCACTTCCTTATCATTTTATTCATTTAATTAAGAATTTTCTTTTCTTCTTTTATTTACTAAATCAAGACTCATTTCTTAATTAATACATATTCTTCTTTATTCTTCATTATATTTTTACTAACTTAATTACTAATTTCCTTTTTGATTTAATTTAATCAAAACTCAAATCTTCAAGATTTATCTTATGAACACTTATTAAATATTCTTTTCTATGTACTTTTTAATTCTTAACATTTTTAAAGCTTTAAAACTTCATTCTTTTATTACATTAAATCCTATTATCATCTAGGATTCAAATTTAACACATAATTATACATCAACAACATTACAACATCAAGATCATCAAATCTTTCATACCATCATAAAATTATTTTCTTTAAAAACTACATACATATATCGATTTTCTTCACACTTAATCAACATAAAAGATTAAATCATAACATCTCATACTAATCTCATGCTTAAAACATCGATTAAATCATCAACAAAATCAACAAAATAATTTCTTTTTCCTACTTCAAAACTCACGGCATTTTCACACTTTTGGGGGCAATTTATTTCTCAATTTTTCATGCATATATACTCATTCAAAACATGCTCAAAAACATATATCAAGTATCAAATTCATCATAGAACATAATAATAGATTTTTCCTTATTTTCACCTAATTTTCGGTATTAATCAAAATTAGGGTTTTTAACTTCTTTTTCTTCTCTTAATTCATAGATTAAATCCTAGAGTTCGATTCTCCTATCGATTTCTCCTCACTCGATAACCTAGGTTTGCCTAAACATAAAATAAATGCCATGCATGCATGTCTTCTTTCTTTTAGGGCTTATAGAGATACATATATACAAGAAATCAAATGAATATCATACTTTAGAAAATAAATTGGATCTTCTCCTCTTGATCTCCTTAAAACCGAAATTGGTGGGGAAAATGGGGCTCAACTTCTAGTTTGGATTTCTCTTGGAAGAACTTGTCTTGAATCCCTCAAGAAAAAAAAAGAAACAACAATTAATCATCCATTTTTAGGGCTTACGAGCCGAAAATAATGAAGAATGGGGGATGATTATTGGATTTCAAACTCAAGAACTTGGAGAATTATTACCTTTCAACTTGGGGTTTGAAAGAACTAGGATGATGATGGTGATCTTCTCTTGATCTTCATGGAATTGGAGCTTGAATACTAGGCTTTAATGGATGAAATTCCAAGTATGTAATGTGTGTGTGTGTATTCTCGGCAATGGGGGAGAGGGAGAGAGAGGATTTTTCTTTCTTGTTGCTGATGGAGAGTTTTAGAGAGTGTGATAGATGAAAATGAAAGAATTTCTTCTCATACATAGAGAGAGAGATCGAAAAAGAGAGAGATAGATTATGTAAATTTCCATGCACTTGATTAGTTTTCCTTTCCAACACATGGAATCTAAATGATGATATTAGTGTTGGAACTTGAATAGAGAGAGAGTGATGGTCCCGAAACGAGTTACTGGTGTATGGGGGGGGGAATACACCAGTTAGGATTTTAAAACTTGACCCTTAAAAATTACTTCAACCGAGTAAAACGGACTCAGTTGGAATCTCACAGCTGAGTAAGCAACCTCAGCTGGAAGAGTGAGGCAGTGCGGAATGTGGTGGGAATTAAAACTCGTTATAGCAACTCACGCTTTTTAGTGCAGGGTTGGTCAAAAACCAAAACAGTTGAATATGCAAAGATGCAGTTTGTATGGTGGTTAGTTTGATCAGATAAGAATGCAATAAGTAACTGAATAAAAATAAACACAGACACATGGGATTTAGCGTGGTTCGGAGATAACCCTCCTACATCCACGGGGAGATGTGAATCCTCACACCTCAGTCCAAGTTCTTCTGGACAGTTCCACACAGCTTACCCGGGCTGTGCAACCGTTGCAATAAGTTTACGGGTACTTATCAACCTTTACAGTTAAGTTTGCGGGTACTTAACAACCTATGTCAAGTTTGCGGGTACTTGACGACCTAGCTACTCAATTACAGGAAGAGTATGATCCTAACAGACACTTTTTAAGGTGTGTATGTGGGTGGATTTTCCAACTACAGCTCGATCATGAATGAGAGCTGGATCTATGGCTTGAACGAATAAACACTCAGACTAAGATCTAAGACAAATTATAACTCTATGAACCCTCAGCTACTAATGTTCTATCACTCTTGAACTCTCAGCTGCTGATGCTCTTAGAATATGATTTTTGCAGATTTTTCTTGCGCTTGATTTTCTTGTGATTGCACTTCTCTATCTCTTGTCTCGTGTATCTCTCGAATGAGAGAATGCCTCTATTTATAGGCGGAGAGAATCAACTAGCCGTTGGAGGAGCTGTTGATCTCTGATCGTTGAAAGCGATGGCTTGTCTCTCATCTCTGCAGACTTTCCCGATATGGCATATGTGCTCTTCTGTTTTCCTTCTGAGACAGCCTTGTGTTGGGCCAGATGGGGTAATGACTGAACGGTCAAACCCTCATGTGACTTCCTTTTGAAATTCAAATCTTAAACCTTTCTGACAATCAACCTCGATTAGTTGGTTGAAAATCTTGATCTTTATCTGAGTGGTCTTCAGCTGATGTTCTGACTGAACCGTTGAACTCTCAGCTGACTTTGAACTTCATGATGTTGATCTTCTTGTTTGAGTTCTACAACTGAGGTTCTGAAACTGAACCCTCAGTTGTCTTCCTTGTATTTAGTCAGTTGAGTTGGAAACTTCAGATGACTTCCTTTTCATCTGATGTTCTCTTCCTCTCTACTGTTTCTCATCTTACGAATCCTCAGTTGGCCTTTACAACTGATGTTCTGAAGACTTCCCCCTCATTCCATCTGAACAAATGAACTCTCAGTTGTCTTTCATCATAACTGATGTTCTGTCTGAGTGATGCCTTGTTGCCATCTTCAGCTGGAGACCTGTAAAGATAAAATCTTAACTTTGCTCAAACAGCGAGCCTAAATTCTAACATTAGGTTCTGGCAACATCTACTCGGTTGGGGTCAGTCGGTTTTGGAATTCATCAAAACTCTTACTAATAAATTTCCCAACAATTTTCCCCTTTTTGATGATGCCAAAACCACTTACAACTTTAAACCACTATTGATCTAAGCCTCACTAACTGACCTAAAATCTCAGCTGAAATTCTAGACAGTCTATAAGATAAAACATCAAAGGGTTAGCACAGTTATAACATGGTATTTAAAAGACTGCGATTCATAGCTTGGACAATGAGATATTGTGCGTCAAGTTGAATCGTATATATACTTTGAAATTTTTGTTACAACTGAAGGTTACAGGGTTAAGCACAGAACAGATAAAGATACAACAGTTACTTCAAAACTACAACATCCAAAAAAAACTTCATCAGCTCAAAAACTTTGACAGCTCAAAAATACTGTTGACCGTACTTGCTGAAGATACGGTCAAAGATCTCCTTCTTCGCATCCGACTCAATCCCAGTATTGACACCATGTTCCTTGCAGACTTGTCTTGCCTCAGCCATGATCGCATTTCTGTTTGGCATGCTCGTGCCTTTGATCATCTGAGGGCGGTATCTGCACATCTGCGGAACTGGAACGGTGTTGGGATCGAGCTGAGCCTTCAGCATGGCTCGCTTGAACTGACTAAACATTCCAGGGTCTCCAGATCTAAGTTCCCACAGGGCTTCCTTGAAGGCTTGCCTTGGGTCTTCAGTCGAGTAGACCTTCCTGTAATAGAAGTCATTGATGAATTCATGCTTGAACTACTCCCAGTCATCGTTCCACTCAGCATTCATCCACTTGTCAACATGTGGGAACCGAGACAGGAGCGGGACGTTCTTCTGCAGCTGTTGAGTCGACTTCCTAGCCTCAGTCTTCATCTGGTGCTTGTTGATTCTTCGCACGCTCCGGCTGGCTTTATTTCTGTCGACGTTTTTCTCCACCTTGGTCAGCTCCTTCTCGAACTTGGCCACCTTCTTGGCCTGATCGACAGCGAACTTTTTGATCTAAGAGGGATTCAAGTACTTCTCCTTGGACTCCTCCATAGCTTTGGCAGCTTCGATGCAGTCTTCAATAGATATCCCGTCAAGTTCGGCATCGAGCTCGGCCGTAAGCTCGGCTACGAGGTCGTGGGAGATTTCCAGTTCTTGCTGCGATCCTTCAGCTGCTCCTTCAACTTCAGCTGGCACTCCTTCCCCTTGCTGAAGAACAGCTTTCCCTTGTCCAGCAACAGCTGCTGGCTCCTTATCTTCCCCCTTTTTGGCATCATCCAAAAGGGTGGCAACAGTGCCATCCAGGGAGGTCAGCTTGGCCTCAGCCTGTTGAACGCGGGAAAAGAGTTCTTCGACAGCATCCTTCTCCGCCACCTTCTTGGCCAACTCCAGGTCTTGGCGCTCCTGCTCAGCTCGCTGCAAGGCTGCAAAGGTCGCAGAGACCTCTTTGTGGAGGGTGACGAACTCAGCTCGGAAATTTACGAACTGAGACATCCACTCCTGGTCTTGAGTTTGCTGGGACCTTGCCAGATCAGATTTAGCAACCGTTTTGAAAACGTTGAAGTCCGAGCTGAGGCCCTAAACTGCCTTCCTCAGAGCCGTGACTTCCGAGCTGGAAGAAGTGGAGAGATCTTCGAACTTCTGCTGCAGGGAAGAGGAAAGGTGTTCCAGTTGATTCTTCAAGCTGGTATTCTCTGCCATCAGCTGATGCATCCTGTCAGCATCCTCCTCCTTGCTGAGCTGGATCTTGGACAACATTTCCTGCCTCAGCTGGTTGACCCTCTTGGAGATCAGCTCACAGATGGCATCGGTTGAGAGTGCTGGCTGATCTGAGGGTCTAGGCAGGTGTTGTGGTTGTGGCTGGGCAGATGGCTCCATGACAACCAGGGCGGATAGGCTGGAGAGGTAGGCCTTGAGCTTTTCTTCTTCCCTCTTGGCCGCCTCTTCAGCTGTGTCGACATCCTCCATGAAGTTGGCATTCTTGGCCAGCATATCGTCAAGAAACTGAACAACTCCAGGATTGTTGCACAGCTCCCTGATGTCTGTCCCTTCTTGAATGCTCTTGTCCAGACGACGACGTAGCACAGCCACCTTCTGGTTGTAGGCCACCTCCAGGTTCTGGTAGTCGAAGTATACCCTCAGGTTGGATTCTTCGACTTTCAACTTGTCCCAACCATGGATCCTGAGGGTTTCCTCCTTGACGTACCAATAGCTGAATATGATGCTGAACTGGTAGAGCAGTTTCGTCCCGAGTACGGTAAAAATAGGCATCGAGGCTGCCTCGAGGAACATTCCAATCAGCTTGCGGAAGCAGTAGCTTAGTCTTCCTTCATATTCAGCCAGGATCGCCTGACGGTTGGCTTCTTCATCAATTGGAGGGGGGTCAATATCGAAGGTAACGGGTTCGATGGTTTCATCAAAGTTGGCCAAAGGAATGGTCACAACGTTGGCATCGAGCGAGAGGCTCGGAATATCTGACTGAGGACCAGTTGAGAGAACTGGATCCTCTTTGGGAGGTGAGTCGGATGGCTCATGTGTTTCCTCAGACACAGGTGGGATTACCTGGCTGGCATCAGCTCTAGTTGGACTGTCGTGGGACTCCTCAGATGAAGAAGACTCATCTGAGGAGGAGCTGGATTCCTCCACGTGTATCTCTACTCCTTCAGCCACTTTCTCTTGACGAGGTTGAAGAACGAACCCAGCTGGGTCAACCGACTGGCTTGATTCGGTTGACTCCTTCTCCTCAGCTGGCTTTACCACCACTGGACTTGTTGTAGATGGTTGAGCCGCTGGCTGGATGATGCGAATCCTGGGCCTCTTCTGGAGGGGTTCCTCCTCTTCTTCTTCTTCATCATCTTCCTCTTCCTCAGCCACCTCCTCCAGCTGGCGCTTCGCAGGCTTGGATCGAGAAGGGCGTCGAGCTGCTGAGACTGACTCCACAGCTGGCTTGGGGGCACCCTTGGGAGTGTAAACGGCCTCCACAACGTCCCTAGCCTTTTTGGCTGTGGGGAACAGCATCAGCTTGTTGAGCGGCGGGTCCTCACTCCCTTCCCAGGTCAGTTGTTGTCCCTTTGTGGCTTGGAGGATAAGGGCAAAGATTTTTGTGCCGAAGTTGAGTGTCCCCTTGACACTCAACAGCTGCTCTCCGGACTCAGCTGACGTCTCAGAGACTTTCTGCTTCTCCATCAACAGCTGGCTTTCAAGATAGCCCAGCCAATCGACCTGGTGTTGTTCCTCCAGGGCCTTCTGTTGCTTGAGCTTCGGTCGGCTAATGTCACCGAACGCTCCTCCATACGCGAAGGCGCATTTAGAAATCACGTCGAAAAGAAGTCGGTGCGCCGGCTTCAGTTTCGTCCTTTGTATGCTCCCCTTCAATGGTTCGGGAACAAGAAGGATTGTTTGAAGGAAGGCATCAGCTTCCTTATCGGTGAAGTTCCCCAGCACATCTGTGGCATCGCGATTTCTGGGGATGATCTTCGCCAGTTCCTTGGATACTTTTATTTCCACGGCGGTGTCTTCTATCGTCCGGGAAGTTGTGTTTCTTTGCTTGCACGGGATGATAGTGACAAGCCCGTCTTCTGCAACTCGCTGTAGATTCCTGTAGAAGTGTACAACCTGCTTCCTGAGCAACTTGGAGGGAGAGAGGGTTGCCCAGTCGAGCAGACTGTGTTTGGAAAGAATGGCGGCGACTGGTGCGAGTTCCGGCGAGGTCAGGGCATCTCTGGAAAGAATCTGTTCGAAATGAATCTTCGACATCACCATGTCGAAAGATTCCTGGAATGTAGCAGGCTCTGCGGAAACCATCTTCTTGGAAGCTTTAGATTTAGGCGCCATCTTAAAGGGATATATATGCAAAGAAGAAGGAAAATCTTTACTGAAAATGGTGAAACAAATGTGGAGAGGATGATGAATAGTTAGTAAAGATATGCACGAAAAGAGAAGGTAAGGATCACTTCCTGATTTGCCGTATTATATAATCTTTGACTCGGATAATATCAACGGCTGGGGTTAAATGGCGCGTATTTTTTCAACGGCTGGGATTGCGCGACTGTTGAGTAATTTTGACTGATGCTCCACGCGCGCGAGTGAGAAGGTGAATAGTTTAAGGTGTCAGCCCAGTCGCACTATAAAGTAAGGCTATAGGAGTTCAGCCAGACTTTACATTAAATGTGACATGATGGCTTGTTTAGTCTAGCTGACATGTTCAGGAATGTTTGAATTTATTTCAAACATTCTCATTTAATATCATAACACCTTCAGTCATAAATGATACCTGTCAGCTGATGTCGAGATCAGCTGTATACCTCAGTTGAGTTCCTCAGTTGCCGCATACCATCAGCTGACTCGAGTTCGTCTGTTCAGCTGACGTTTGATGTCCTCAGTTGGCAATTCGTATTTGAGATTCCCCCTTCATCTGAGCTTCCCCCTCAGATGGATATCTGACTCTTCATCTCGGATGGATCCTTTGCAGCTCGGATGATTCTTTAGCTCGGGGATTTTCTCCAGCTCGGATGACTCTTTATCCGATGGATCCAATAGTCCAAGAAGATCACACAACATCTTGAATCGAGCTTCAGGAAGAGGTTTGGTAAAGATGTCAGCTCTCTGAATCTCAGTTGGGATCTTCTCCATGGATACATCCTTCTTCTCAATATGATCTCGGATGAAATGATGACGAATGTCGATATGCTTTGTTCGAGAGTGGTGAACAGGATTCAGAGAGATAGCTATGGCACTTGAGCTATCACAATGAATGGGAACATGTCCAGTTGCAACTTCATAATCTCTCAGCTGTTGCTTCAGCCACAACACTTGCATGCAACAGCTTCCGGCAGCCATATACTCTGACTCGATTGTAGAGGTTGCAACACATGCTTGTTTCTTGGAGAACCATGAAACCAGCTTGCTTCCCATGAATTGACAGTGTCCAGAGGTAGACTTCCTGTCCAACCGATCTTCTGCTAGGTCCGCATCTGAGTATCCAGTCAGCTGGATATTGTCGTTAGTTGGATACCACAATCCAACATTAATAGTTCCCTTCAGATACTTGATGATGTTCTTTGCTGCCAACATGTGTGCTTCTCTTGGCTGAACTTGGAATCGAGCACACACTCCAACTGCGTATGATATGTCTGGTCGACTGGCAGTTAGATATAACAGCAAACCGATGATCCCTCTAAACTGGCTGGCATCTACAAGCTTTCCTTCAGCTCCGGGTTCAATCTTCCAGTTAGTATTCATTGGGATCCTCGTGGTCTTACTTGTTTGCAGTCCGAACTTGGTGATGAGCTCCTTTGTATACTTGGACTGGTTGATGAAAATCCCTTCAGGTGACTGCTTCACTTGTAATCCAAGGAAATAATTCATCTCACCCATCATTGACATCTCGAACTTCTCCTTCATGAGATCTGAGAATTTCTTGCACAGCTCCTCCGACTTGGAGCCGAAAATGATGTCATCGACGTAAATTTGCACAACAAGTATATCTTCTCCAACTTTGATGGTGAACAGAGTTTTATCAACTGAACCTCGTTTGAACCCCGAGTTCAGAAGGAATCCACAAAGAGTGTCATACCAGGCCCTTGGCGCTTGCTTTAGACCATAGATAGCTTTCTTCAGCTTGTACACTCTACCATCTCCAGTCTCAAAACCTGGAGGCTGTTCAACATATACATCTTCTTTGATATCTCCATTGAGGAATGCACACTTCACATCCATCTGATACACTTTGAACTTGTGATGTGCGGCATAAGCTAGAAAGATTCGGATGGCTTCCAGCCTTGCAACTGGAGCGAAGGAATCTTCAAAGTCAATTCCTTCTTGTTGGCAGTATCCTTGAGCTACCAACCTTGCTTTATTCCTCACAATGAATCCAATGGCGTCTCTCTTGTTTTTGAAGATCCACTTCAATCCAATCACTTTGACACCATTTGGTCTTTCTACCAACTCTCATACACAGTTGCGTAGAAACTCATTCAGTTCTTCTTGCATGGTTGTTGTCCAGTGAACACAGTTGAGAGCTTCCCCAACATTCTTCGGTTCTGGTACATCAGCTACAAAGCAAGAAATCATGGCAACATCTCCAGCTTGCTCGAACTCCTCTAGAACTGCCAACTCCTCAGCATACTGGGCGTAAGTGTTGGAGTTTCCTTCAGTTGATTCTAGATTTGCAACTCGGTTCCTTGTACGCACACCCTCGGTTGGATCGTCGATGATGTTGTCAGTGGAATGAACTCCATACCATCTTCGGTTGCGTCTTCCTTCTTCTTCCAACTGTGGCTGTTCTGAAATCTAAGTTGGAGTCTTTAGAGCTGGTGATTGATCAGCTGTTGAGTCTGGATCCTCAACATTGGTATTAGGTTGAATCGGACTCGGTTGGGCTTCGGATGCTAAAGCAGTTGGAGGAACATCAGTTGAAGTTCCCCCTTGGGATGTGCTGGGGTCTTCGCATTCATCTTCAGAGGAGTATGGATCCTCATCCTCAGTTGCCCAAACCAGTGGTTAAGCTAGGTTTTTTTCCCTTAGAGCTTGCGATCTGGTGAGAACTGGTGGAACAGTTGGATCTGCTTGTTGTCCTTTAACCTGTTCCCTGCACTCAAAGGTAGATTCATCAAAACTAACATGAGGTGTTATTTCCACAACACGAGAGCTATTGTTGAAAACTCTATATGCCTTGATCCGAGCTGCATATCCAAGAAATATGCCCTTCGAAGCTTTGGCATCAAAAGTTTTCAACTGAGTCTTCCCATTGTTGTGAATATAACACTTAGACCCAAAAACGCGAAAGTAAGAAATATCTGGCTTTCTGCGTCTCCACAGCTCGTAGGGCGTCTTTCCCAACCGCTTGGTGAGAAGAGATCGATTCTGAGTGTAGCATGCTGTGTTGATCGCTTCAGCCCAAATTCTCTTTGGCAGAGCTGAGCTTGCTAACATGGATGTGGCAACATCCTTCAGCGTTCTGTTTCTTCGCTCAGCTACGCCATTCTGTTGCGGAGTACGCGCGGCTGATGTCTGATGTGTTATTCCATTCTTCTCGCAATACTCGATGATGGTTTCATTTAGAAACTCAGTTCCACGATCTGATCGGATAGAAATGATCTTCATCTCTTGTTGGTTCGATATCCGATCCATCAGCTTGGGCAGCTCATCTCGGGTTTCACTCTTGTGACGCATGAAAATGGTCCACGTGTACCTCGAGTAATCATCAGTTACAACCAATGTATATTCGTTGCCATTTATGCTTTTTGGTGTAACTGGCCCGAAGAGATCCATATGGATCAGCTGTAACACTCGGTCGGTTGAGGGAGTTGACTTCAACCGGAAGGAGGATCTAGCGAGCTTTCCCAGCTGGCATGCACTGCAGATGTGTGTTGTTGAAAACACTCGGTTAGGTATGCCTCTTGCATGTTCTTGTCTGGCGAGTCGGTTCATCGTCTTGAAGTTCAGATGGTTGAGCCTTTTGTGCCACAGCCAGCTCACATCTGAACTGCTCTTTGATAACAGGCAGGTGTCAGGGAGGCTGTTGTTCCAGTCAGCGTAATAGACATTCCCTGTTGGTGATCGATTTCCCAACAATATCACTTGTTTTGATCCGACATCTTTAACCCTGCAACCCTGTGCATCAAACTTGACAGAGAAACCATTATCACAGAATTGGCTGATGGAGAGCAGGTTATGCTTCAATCCATCAACGTAAGAGACATTAGAAATTGAAACATGATTAGTTTCAAGGGTACCGTAACCTCTGGTATAACCTTTTGAGTTATCACCAAAAGTAACTGATGGACCTTCTTTCTCCACGAAACTTCCAAGCAAATCCTTCAGATTCGTCATGTGTTTCGAGCATCCACTATCCATCACCCACATTGTAGCAAACGCCTTCTTCTTCCTCAGCTGTTTCTTCTGCACCTGCAAAGAGAAACTCGCTTAGGTCCCCAATTTCAGTTGGGTCCTTGAGGGTTAGAACCAGTTTCCGCTGGAACTGTGCGTCGCTTTTCCCTGTAAACTCGGATGGATTTATCATTCCAGATTACTTTTCCTTCATCATCAAATATAACAACACCTCGGTTATCCTTAGGCTTGTTGTTAGTAGTGATGTTCTGTTTCTTGGGAGGAGTTGGATTTCTCCCATGTTGAGCTTTAGGAGGTGAGGCTTTCCCCCTGTTTTGATGGCGATTCTTATCCTGTTGAGTTTGTCTGTGAGGTCGGACGCCATGTTGGAATCTTTGTGGCTGATTATGATTCCAACTTCCTGAGGGTTGTCTGTACCTATTCATGCCCTGATGATGATTCATATTATGGCATGAATATCCCCAGTTGTTTGACCAGTTCCTCATTGGTTGACTCGGTTGGAACCTTTGGTCGGACTGATGTTGGAATCGCTGTTGATTCAAATGATTGAACCCATGACTGTTCTGAGGTCGGTTCCATTCCTTCTGACGTTGACTTTGAGGTTGCTGCAGAGGTCGGTTCTGATTCTGAGATCAGTTGCGGTTGTGCCTTCGACGCCTCTGATTCGTCTTCTGACTTTTGGAACATTCCCCCTCGGTTGATATCTCAACCGATGGAACATTCTGTCCTACATCAGCTACTCCTTTTCCCTTCTCAGTTGTAATCCTATTGGTCGTTTGAACTTGTTGAGAGGTAGAGGTTGAATTAGCTTCAGGAGACTCAGTTGTGTCTGGCTCGACAGCTGTGACTTCTACAGCTTTGATGAAGGTTGCTGGTGGAATCTCAGTATCCTTGACAACATCATAGCCGAGACCTGACACATCATCCATCTGTCTACTATAACTGATAAGATTCTCTATGATCTTGGATGACTGATACAGCTTAATTAGATTGTCCTTCTCAGTTTGCAACTCTTTGACGAGTACAGCTATCTGCTCGGTTTGTCCATCTGATTTCTTTATCAGCTATTCGATCTGAGCATCTTGATTTTTCAACTGATCTTGCTGTTCCTTGTTCTGCTTTGTCAACTCCTCATCTGCTGGAGCCTTAGCCTCGTTCAGTTAACTCTTGAGATTCTCAATCTCCTCGGTTTGGCTTTTGATCAGATCGTCCTTTTCGGTTAAGGAATCTTCAAGTTTGGCGAACGGAGCTTGAAGACTCTTAAACTCAACCGATTGGTGATGCAGCTCCTCACTGAGTTCTTGAAAATCACTCCAGGAGGGTTCCAACTCATCGTTCAGAGATTGCATGTTAGAAGTATTGGAAGAGTTTAACTGAGCAGGATTAGATTGTACCTCAATATCATCTTGGTTGGTTCCAAGTGCCATGAGGCATTGATCCTGACTGATGACGTTGTTGGTAGAATTCAGCTCATCTTCATCTTCGGTGTCAGTGAAGATATCCATATCGTCAGCTGCTTCTTCTGCAACCATGGCCTTATTCTTTCCAGCTTGTTTGGCCCTTAGAGCATCTCTCTCTTTCTTCGATAGATCTGGGCAGTCAGCCTTGAAATGACCTTCCTTTCCACATTCGAAGCAACCATTGGTGACTGGATTAGAACTGTCTCGAGTTCGGTTTGATTTATAGAAGCGTTTATATTTGCCGAATCGAGTGTCCATGTCGGCTAACTTCTTTGACAAAGCTGCAATATTCTGTTGCAGTTCCTCTCTGCTTGGCTCCTTTGCAGTCGTGTCAGCTGATCTGGTTGGCCTTGATGATCTCGATTTTGAGTAATCAGCTCGGAGAGCAACTGACTTTGAGGCTGAGCCAACATCCTCAATTCTACTTGTCTGACCTGAGGGCTGCGATCTCCTCATGTTGACCTTATACTCATTTCCTTTCAAGATTGAGAACAATCTTTCAGTTCCCATTTCACCAAGGTCAGCTCGGCTCTCGTGGATATTGGTGAAAGTGTCCCACTCAGCCGGTAGAGCTTGCAACACTTTGAAGTTAATTTCTCTTAGTGTGTATTTTCCTCTCCGGATGGACTGGATTCTTCTGATGATGTCCATAAACCGGAGCTCTAGCTGATCGATAATCTCATCAGGTCGCAGACTGAAGTTGTCGAAATCTTGACATGCATGTGAGAACTTGTTTTCCTTCGTCTCGTCGCTTCCTTCACTTAGCGATGCCAGGATGTCCCACATCTCTTTTGCAGTCTCACACTCCTCTATCCAAGGCAGATAATCTTGTCCAACTAAGGACATTATTGTGCTCTGAGCCCAGATATCCAACTGGCTCACCTTGGCCTTCTAATAGGTTTTGACATTAGGGATCTAGGGAGAGAGATTAGGGAGAGAGAGGGGGGGAGGGAGAGAGATGAGAGAGATATTCCCATTTTATTACGGGTATAATTTTCTCCGGATGAAAAAGTTTTCCGGTAAATATGTCCGTGTTATTTCATTCATGCTGAAAATGGCTCTAAACTCTCCTCGTCTCGTTTCCGACATCGAAAACACCTCAACTCTATATCATATCTCACGAAATAAATCAAGGATTCCAAATATCTAATTTTTAGGTCAAAATTTCAAGTAACGAAGAAAAACCTAAAAATCAATCGGCTAATTAATCCATTAAGAACTAAACTCCTAGAATTCTCTCAGGTGATCTCGGATAAGCTTCTAACATATCTCAGGGGTCTTAGAATTAAATCTAGATTCAAGAGACACTAATTAGGTCAAATTCTAAGTTCGTCGGTGAATAGTGTTTTCTTGGTTCTCGTTACTATTCACTGAAAAGCAAAAATTCTCAAAATTCTCCAAAAGTCATACTCATGCTCAAACTCATATAAATAAACTCAATCAATGCATCACAGACTCGATTCGAATAATCGAGGCGAGAAAATTCACGTCAAAGCATATAGGGGCAATTTGGTCATTTCAAGCAAATTCTTTTTTCTTAAGAAAAATCTTATTATTCTAAGCATATTATGAAATTTAGAACGCACTTAAAGACTTATAAAAATTTGGGGGTATTACAGCTAAAAAAAAATCTGCTCTACTTAATAAACAAAAGGGAAATGAACACCATCTCTATTTGGTTAAGTGCACATGCCTTTTTGTAATGAAAGATTAAGAAAAGTAAGCAAAAGTCATTAACACTACCATTTTCTCTCACTCAAAACACTTTTTTCAGCTTTCTTAGTCTCCATGCCAACCATGAAATGTGAGTTTATTTCATGGACGGAGGGAGTAATAAAAAAATTTATTTTGTTGACCGGGTAACCAATACCCTAACAGGTATACCCATTAGGGTATTTTTTAAAAAACTCATACCCATACCCATCCAATACTCGTAAATTATGGGTATTGGTGTAATGCCCCGTAAATTTCTTACGTTCTTAAAATTTAAAGTTAATTAAATAAATGGCTTTGCACGCCTAAGTTTACGATTTTTAATTCTAAGACTAACGGTCGAATCCGTTACTGAAAATAAATTACAGAAGTCAGCTAGACGACTACTGTATTTAGGGTTAGCACGTACGAAAAGTTTTTAGTTCGTAAACTCAGAACGGAAAACCGTCTGATTTTTACGTTTACGAAATCGCGATACGAACACGCCCGAGAAAGTTCGTTTTTATGTTTTCCGGACGAAACTCGGACTGTGTCGTCCCTAGTTTTTGTCAAAATAAATTTTGTAAATTTATTTTCCAATTAAGATCCGTACGTTAGAATTTTAGGTCAAATCGAATCGCGACGATTTTGTACCGAGCAACGTTTTTCGTCGTTCGATATCCGTAACGTAGGATCGCGCCGGAAAAATGCATATCCCTCCAAAAAAAATCTGCATGCAGCCGACTTTTTCTTTTTTTTTTTATTTATTATTTTTAATTAATTAAGTGGAAGACATGCATGTAGACAATGTCTAATTAAATGACACCTAATCTTTACTTTTCATACTTTCAACCATTTCATCATATCAAGTATTTTTAACATTTAAACAAAACCATTTTCCTCCCACTTCTCTCTCTCAATCGGCTGCACTCCTCCATTCTTCATCTTCTTCACTTCATCATCCACCATTGAAGACAACTCCAAGAGCTTGAAGAAGAACACAAGTCACAATCCTTCCATTCAAACTCCATACATCTTTCTTTAATTCTTAAGGTAATTCCCTTCTCTATAATTCTATCCAATTGGATTTCTTTTCTTTTTTCATTCTTGATCGAAAATTTAAGTATTGGAATGGATGTTTTGATCTTGGAATAATGAAATTAGATGTATTAGATAGGATAATTAGGGATTAAAATGGAACAAAAATAAGAACCCTAATACCTATATTAATACCGAAAATTTAGGCATGTTAGTAGGATTTTTAATTTTCTTCATTTGATGATTGATTCTTGTTTAATAGATGTTTAATTAGTGATTAGAATGAAAAGGAATCAAAAGCCCTATGTGTTTGTGAAATTTCAATTAGGGTTTGAGTTGAATTTAGGGATTTTATGCATGTTAGTTGGTAATTGTTTTGCAATTGATTAATTGATGATAAAAGAGGTTGATTAGTAAATAAATGTAGTTAATTGGGGAATAAAATCACCCCCTTAACATCTATATGAAAATCGAAAATTATAGAGTAATTAGGGGTTTCCACATGTTTGATTTAAGTGATGAATTGTTGGTTGAATTATGTTGCAAATAATGTTAATTGATTATAGAATTTAATTGAGAATTTTCTAAAAATGTTTAATGAAACATAAGAGATAAAGATCACCTTATAAGTTGAGTTATAATGATGTTATGATATGTTTGCATGCATGAAAGTGATTCACGTTAGACGTAGTTTAACGTCGTAAAATTTGAACGGAATCCAACAACTTTGAAAAATCGCGTAAGAGACGAACATTTAGTCGTAACTAATAATCGAGAAGTCGGATGAAAATTCTAATTTGATATTATTGTTTATGATGGAATTTAGAACAACTTTCTAGTTGACGTCATAAGCTTTCGAGTTGATATAATATGGGCTATGGTTATAGTCGAGAACTAGAACGCGTTTTGAATTTTTGTTGGTTTAGTAATTGTTAGTTGAAATCCGACGTTAGAACGTCGTGCTTTTGAGCGAGTTTTGAGAAGGAGTTTGTCACGTACGGAAGTACGTGATGACTGCCTTGAGAGTCCAGTTTCTAAAAAAATTGAATACGAGAGCTTAGAACGAACCTAAGACGTTATACGTCGAACCTATCAAGCAATTAGGGTTTTCACGGAAATTCTGCGTCTCTTGCCGGAAACTGTAATAACTTCCAGCTCGTTTATCGGATTTGTGATCCGTAAATTGTAGCGCAAACTAGACATCCTAATCTTTCCAGTGGTATAGGGCCCATCCCCTGTTTCCAAATCCTCTGTTTTGGACAGCCTCCAGAGTTACTGGACTGCGCAGTGAAAATTCAGTTTCTTGTTCTCTAAGTTGTTTAGTTCGCAACTTAGTTTCTTTCGATCGTTTAAACCGTTTTATCTATCGAATATCTCCCTACTGACCCTAGAGTCAAATACAGGACCTTGAGTGATGAAAACCAGTCGAGATCTTATCTCTTATCCTTTTGTTAAAGAAGTAATAAACGAGAAATTTCATAAATCGTTTAATGAACTAAAACGTAAATTGCCTAAGTTGATTCTTTCCAACTTAGTTTCTTATAATCTTTAAAGTCGTATTAAGATATCGACTACCTTCTCTACTGACCCGAGAGTCGAGTATGAGATCTTCCGAGTTCTAAACGAGATTGGTACGAGTCTCGTTTCCCGTTTAAGTAAAACGAATCTAATAAGCGTGCAAATGCCTAAAGAATGAAACAACTAAAACTTGCTTCGATTCTCTTTAATCGATTATCTTTTACGACCCGTTTTTAAGTATGTTTTTTTTACGATGAAGGAGGAAGCCAACTGTAGAGAAAGGACAGAAGATCCGAAGTTGGAAGTTTTTGCTTTAAGTTCTGTAAATCAAGGTGGGCTTTTATATACAAAATAAAACGAGCAATGCTCGGAAAATCTTTCTTTATCGCTTTGATATCTGTATTTTCAAAGTGATATTATGGCATGAACTAATTTATGTTTTATGTGAGTTCTCTTGTACCTATCTGAGTCAACATTCGTGTTTTCCAGATTTAGAGTTAATCTAATTAGATTAACTAACGATCGGCTCTGAGCTAGCTGCTAAGTGCTTTCCAGAGTTAGTGCACTTTGTAACCTGTGGTGTATGTGATATCCTGTTGAGGGGTACCAGCCACGGTGAATTAGAATTGGTCAAGATTGAACGTAACATTAGTCAGAAAATGCTCGCGCGAGCGATTTATGAGAAAAGAGTCAGAAAATATTTAGTAGACACGGATTCTTTCAATAAAACTCCGTTGTGCTACGCTTATGAAATGCCATATTTGTCTATATTTATGATTATGATTTCGGCATCGTGCCCACTAAGTACGTTTGTACTTAGCCCTGCATTGTTTTCTAAATGTGCAGGTTGAAGCGACGGTGAGCGGCGACGGTTGATGTTGAGTTAAAGGATAGGATGCTTAGTTAGAACCCTTCCGCTGCCAAACTCTGAATTTCTTTTTGAAATGTACCTTTTGAACAATACTCATAGTCTAAGTCTGTAAATATGAACTTAGCTTCTTTATTGTACTTTTGTCGAGTAATCCTTAGGGATTAACTCTTTCTTATTTATATTCAAGTCTTGTTCATGGTTTATCGATGTTTTTCATGTATGTTTAGTCAATTAGCCCCCTTCTTCCCCGCTTCTTTAATTCAACCCCAGTCGCACCCCGACTTCTGCCGTCCCTCGGGATTTGGGGCTGTGACAATTGGATACCCAATACCGGGCCGGTGTAATACCCCAAAATTTCCGTACAGTCTTAAAAATTTAAAGTTAATAATAAAAATGGCTTTGCACGCCTAAGTTTACGATTCTAAATTCTAAAATAACGGTGAAATCCGTTTCCGAAAATAAATTACGGAAGTCAGTTATATGACTACTGTATTTAGGGTTATCGCATACGAAAACATTTTAGTTCTAGAACTCAGAACGGAAAACCGTCTGATTTTTACATTCACGAAATCGCGATACAAACTCGCCCGAGAAAGTTCATTTTTTTTATTTTCCGGACGAAACTCGGACTGTGTCGTCCCGAGTTTTTGTCGAAATTAAGTTTTTAAATATTACTTTCCGATTAAGTTTAATACGTTAGAATTTTTGGTCAAATCGGAATTTGACGATTTTGTGCCGAGCTACGTTTTTCATCGTTCGATTTCCGTAACATCGTATCGCGCTGGAAAAGCGCGTAATTTCTTCTTTTTTTCCCCTCATGGCCGACTTCCCTCCCTCTCTTACACTTGATATTTTCTTTTTATAAGGTATTAACTTTATAACTCACATTAGTTTATTAATTAAGTGTAACACCTCATACCTATTATACTTTACACCTAAGTCTAATTAGAAATATCTAACACAATTTAGTCTTCATCCTCACTCATCTCTCTCCCTCCCATTTCGAAACACACACACACCTACAATATCTCTCTCTTTGTTCTTCATTTCACCATTGAAGAGCTCCAAGTTCTTGGACAAGAAATCATCACAAGTTCTTCATCCAACCATCGAATCATCCAACTTCCTTTAGTAAAGTTCAAGGTATTCATCTCCTCTCTAATCCTATCCAATTAGATTCCATTTCTTTTTATTTTTCAAGTGGATCGATTTTTATGGGTAGATGGATTAGATGTCTTGATCTCTAATTAGTATAACTAGATGGACTAGATATGGATCTATGATTAAAATTGAAGGAAAATCAAGAACCCTATTTTCTTATTAATACCGAAATTTAGGGGATTTAGGTAGGATGTCTTGATTCTTCAATTAGTTGGATAGTTAGACTTAGAAGTAGTTCAATTGTTGATTAAAATAAAAAGAAAACGAAACCCCTAAGAATTTGTAAAGGATCGAATTTTAGGCTAGGGTTTGAATTGGGGGTTTTCAATTTGATGATGTAATAAGACTTGAATTGATCAATTGATGATATAGTAGTATGATTAAGGGATTAATGATGATGTTTGATGAAGAAAATCACCTCCTTTAATTATATGTTATTACCCAAAAATATGAAAGAATTAGGAGTTTTCATGTAGTTGATCTAGTTGATGATATGTTGATGAATTTATGTTTCTAATGATAATAGTTGATGTTATAAATTTAATTGGAATTTTCTAAAAATGTTAATGAAATCGTAAGAGACTAAGAACTCGATTAAAGTTGAGTTTAAGTAATGATATGGAGTGATGATGTATATAAAAAGGAATCTCGTTAGATGTTGATTGATATCGTAGAATTTGAACGAATTCCGATAACTTTTGAAATCTCGTAAGAGACGAACAAGAGGACGTAATTAATAATCGAGAAGTCGAGTAAGAATTCTAACTTGATAATAGTGTTTATAATGGACTAAGGAACGACTTTGTAGATGACGACATGAGCTTTCAGATTATTATAATATGAGTTGTAGTTATATTCGAGAACTAGAAACGAGAATTTGTTAACTTGATTTTGGTATAGTAAATGGTAGTTGAAACGACGAGATTTGATCGTCGTAGTTCTAAACGAGTTTTGAAAAGGAGTCCTTCACGTACGGGAGTACGTGTTGACTGCCTTGATAGTCAAGAAATCGAGTACGAGAACTTAGAACGAGCCTAGGAAGTCATACGTCGATTCTATCGCGCAACTAGGGTTAGCCGCGCCAGTTTTGCGACCCTTCCCGGAAACTGTAATATCTTTTAGCTCGTTTATCGGATTTGAGATCCGTAAATTGGAGCGTAAACTAGACTTTCCAAGCTTTCTAATGGTATAGGGCTCATCCCCTGTTTCAAATTCCCCTGTTCTGGGAAGTCCTCAGAACTACTGCATTGCGCAGTGAAAATTTCAGAAGTTGTTTTCCTAAGTTGTTTTCTTCGCAACTTAGTTCCTTTCGAGCGTTTAAGCCGTAATAAGTTAATGACTATCTTCTCTACTGACCTAAGAGTCGAGTATGAAACCTTTCGAGTTTTAAACGAGATTTGTTCAAGTCTCGTTCCCGTTTAATTAAAAGGAAACTAGTAGCGTGCAAATGCTTAAAGAAATGAAACAACTAAAACCTAATTCGAATTTCTATGTTCGATTATCTTTTGCGGCCGATTTTAAAGTATTATTATTTTACGATGAAGGAGGAAGCCAGCAGTAAGGAAAGGACGGAAGATTAGGAGAACGGAAGCTCGTACTTAGTTCTGTAAACGCTAAGGTGGGCTTTTATATATAAAACAAAACGAGCAATGCTCGAAAACCTTTCTTTATCGCTTTGATATCTGTGTTTTCAAAGTGATAATTATGGCATGAACTGTTTTATGTTTTATGTGAGTTTTCTTGTACCTATCTGAGTTAACATTCGTGTTTTCCAGATTTAAGAGTTAATCTAAATAGGTTAACTAACGATCGGCTCTGAGTTAGCTATTAAGTGCTTTCCAGTGTTAGTGCACTTTGTAACCTGTGGTGTATGTTGTATCCGGTTGAGGGGTAACCAGCCACGGTGAATGAGAATTGGTCAAGATTTGAACGTAACATACCAGAAAATGCTCGGCCGAGTAAATTGTGAAAATGAGTCAGAAAATGTTTAGTAGACACGGGCTAATTTTAAATAAAACCCTGATGTGCTAGAAATTGTGAAATGCCAGATTATCTCTACTTATGATTATGATTTCGGCATCGTGGCCACTAAGTACTTTCGTATTTAGCCCTGCATGTGTTTTCTAAATGTGCAGGTTGAAGCGACGAGAGCGGCGGTGGTTGAAGTTGAGTCGAGTTGAGAAGTTAGGATTGCTTTAGCTATGACCTACTTTTCCGCTGCAAAACTCTAGACCTTTTGAGAATATGTACATTTGGTGAATCACTGTAGTCTAAGTCTGTAATCTTTAACTAAGATGCTTTCGAGTACTTGTTGTCGAGTAATCCTTTGTGATTAACTCTTCCTTTTGATTAGTAAAGTCTTGTTCATTGAATGTATGATGTCTTTTATGTATGTTTAATTAGTCAGCCCTCTTCTTCCCCCCTTCTTTAATCCAATCCCAGTCGCACCCCGGTTTCTGCCGTCCCTCGGGATTTGGGGCTGTGACAGAATGGTATCAGAGCAAGGCTTGTTCCTGCTCTGATTATGAGTCAATTTTCTAGTATGAGTCCTTCCTTTTAGTGATACCACAGAGTGGTATCAGAGCAGAGGTTCGTTTTCTGCTCTGGATGCGAGTCAGTCTTCTAGTCTGAGTCATTCTTTCAGTAATACCACAAAGTTGTATCGGAGCAGTAGTTTGTTTCCTGCTCTGGTTATGAGTCATCCTTTCCTAGTATGAGTCATTCCTTCTAGTAATATCACAGAGTGGTATTTATATACAAGTCTTCCTTCGAGTGATAATATAGAGTATTCATTCGTACTCTATATCGAGTCTTCTTTCGAGTCATAGGACAGAGTATTTGTATATACTCTAGATCAGAGTCTTCCTTCAAGTAAAAGATAAGAGTTAGGCTATGACACTAAGATTTAGAACGTAGATGTCAACTCAACCTCCCGCTACGTCGACTCAACGAGGAAAAAGGAAAGAATTTTAATTATGTGATTTCTTTTAAATAAGAAATTTTATGAACAAGTATTCAATGAAATTGAGAATGAGAATGAGTTGTGTGCCAAAAATAAGAATTTTATGGAAGTATAATTTTTATACTTTATGTGATTATGCGATAGTACAAGTACTATCTTATGTGAAATTATTTGCGCGATAATTTCTTTCTTTTGAAAAATTTTTGGACACAAGAATATAGTCGGATTTTAGGGATTTTTCCCGGTTCAATGAGAATGTAGTAAGATAAGATTGGAAATCAAATCTTGAAATTTTATATATATATATATATTGTTTGAGTGCAATTTCTTGAATTGCTAGAAGTCTTGATAAGTGGTTGTTTTAAGTGGTGATGTTACAATTGAATAAGGAATGTTCATTTTGTAATTTAAGTATTTCGTTGAGATAAGTTATTTCCCTACCTGTTACTGATCCGTGTTTCCTTAAAACTTTTGTAGGATGGCTAGGACTCGTGTTACTGCTCGGAAGAGCCAGCCCTTGGCCGCGTGCGAGCGTACCATACTAGATATGATACAGGACGAGTATTATGAGTTCGAGGCAGATTATGGTGAGGAGGATGTGGGGCAGATAGTGAGCAACTTTTCGTCAGTTTACTTTCCAGTACGGCACTTGATTCCGGAGAGTCAAGCGATATCAGACCTGATTGTACACCTACCGGACGAGTGGCGCGGTTGGGTACACCGCGTGGCGTGGTACTTTCTAGGGATCTTCGGCGACGACACAGAGCCGACCGGAAACTACACGGGATTCGCCCTGTTTGTACACAGGCGCTTCTTTGACAGCAGATACATGCTTCTAGTTCCTTTTGAGCGGCATCTCCCCTACAGTCAGTTTCCCGCAGAGATCGAGCTAGAGCACCTCGACTTGGACCCAGAGTTTTCCGCCCTGTTGGAGTTACCACCAGACTTTGTGCCGAGTGAGGAGTCTGGCGCGGAGTCAGAGCAGTTAGAGGAGGACGCAGAGCCCGCTCTTACACCAGAGTTACCGCCAGTGAGTACACAGATCGAGGAGTTGATTCTAGGGCCGGGATTCGTAGAGATCGACGCTGAGACAGTCGCTTTGTTAGGACTATCTTCACCGTTCTTACCTGACGTTTGTGTTAGAGTCAGAGGACCTTTAGAGACAGGACTGTTTAGGGAGGAGTCTGAGCACCGAGGGATCGACGCGGAGCTTGCCGCCATGTTAGAGTTACCATCTCCCCTGACGCCGCTTGAGGAGATCTGTGAGAAGTGGGGCGTAGTTAGAGGTCAGATGGAGGCAGGACCGTCCAGGGTCCGTTCTAGGGAGGAGTTCGAGTCGGGTTCAGGTACCGGTTCCGTTCCGGAGCACCTTCTTCCCCTGAAGAAGCGTGCAGTAGAGCTCAGTGAGGACTACTTGGTTTCAGACCTTGAGGAGACAGTTTCAGAGGCACCGTCACCCACTCTGCTTACACTTTCTGACGGCTCTACTCTGAGGGAGGACGAGGCACTCCAGCTCGTCTTTGGTTCAGAGTCTGAGGAGGAGGACCCGGACGAGGATCCGGAGGAGGACCCAGAGGAGGACTCTTAGGGTTTTTAGGCCGTAGAGGGCAGTTCCGACTTGACTGTAGTCGGTTGTGTAGAGCGTCGTAGACGCATGTTAGTAGTAGTAGTAGCTCTTTTGTCCTGTACATAGTCGGATCAGTAACTAGTTTTTGTAGTACTCTAACGGATATGAAATTTTATGAATCGTTTCCGTTCTAGTACTTTTAGTAGATACGGAGTTGCAGCCTGTTAGTGCACCCGGTAAATAGTAGGCAGTCAGCCTAGTTTAGACTAGTAGTAGTCTAACTTTTTGTGTATAAGTCCTCGTTGGAGGCAGAATTAATATTCTTTTTGATGTATATATATATACATCACCCATGAGAGGGTTTTTAATCACGAGAAAAATTTCCTATGAATCGTGTAATTAAATCAGAATGTCAATGAATTCGTGTGACGAGAAATTTAAGTTTAATTTGAAAGTTAAAAAGATTTCGAAGTAATATCGGAATTATGTTCGATATGTCGACCCGTGAACTTGATTAAGTTGAGAACGAGTTAGTAAGTACTAAGAGAAATTAACAGAAAAGACTAATGAGAATTTCAAATTTCTTTAGATCAAAGAAAATGCCGCCAAGAAACGTTAACAATAGGAGAGATCGAGGACCTGGGAGGCCTTGAGGACGTGGGAGGCGTCAACCAGAGAACGACAGAGAACAAGAGCACGAGCAGAATGCTACCCCATCACCATCCCCATCACCACCCCCATCACCACCACCTCCACCACCACCCCGTAGAGATATTGAGGATTTATTCCTCAAGAGAAACGCCCCGATGATTAATGGAACGGGCAGCCCTAGCGATGCTGAGCTATGGGTGAGATCTACTGAGAAGATATTCAAACTCCTCAGATGCACTGATGAGGAGAGAATGCTATGTGTCGCGTTCCAACTGACTGGATCGGCAGATTATTGGTGGGAAGCAAGGCAGAAGGTGATACCCGCAGAGCAGCTGGCTCGTTTCACGTAGGAAGAATTCAAGGAAATATTGTTTGATAAGTACGTACCCAAGACGTATAGAGCACAGAAGGAAGTCGAGTTCTATAATTTGAAGCAAGGAAAGCTGACCGTGACTGAGTATGACGCCAAGTTTTGCGAGCTGTCTAGGTATGCACCTGCTTTGGTTGATACCGAGGAAAAATTATCGAAGAAGTTCCAAGGGGGACTACGACATGAACTGGGAATCGCGTTAGCTAGTCATGGGGGACTAGGCTACACTGATATTTTGGGAAGAGCATTGGAAATGGAGGCCGTCGTGCCTGATGAGAAGAAGGTTGTACCAACTGCACCAACACCAGCACAGAACCAGAACCGAGGCTATTATAACAACAATAATAGCAACTATCAGGGAAAGAGAAAGTGGAATGGAGGAGGTAGCGGAGGCTACAATCAGAACTTTAACAACCAGGGTAATCAGAGAAGGGGAAATCAGCAAGGCTATCAGCAGCCTGGTCAGAACAACAACAACAACAACAACAACAACAAGAGCCCGTGGCAGGGAAACAACCAATCGGGGTTGTTTATTCAGGGGAATAAGCAGAACGCACCATGGAAGGGCAACGGTCAACAGAATCAGCCGCACTAAGAACTGAGAAACTCTACGCCAAATTCAGTAAATGCAAATTTTGGCTGAAGGAAGTGATGTTCCTTGGACATATAGTATCGGCAGAAGGAATCAAAGTGGACCCAGCCAAGGTAGAGGCAGTGCACAACTGGAAGTCACCAACGAGTCAGAATGAGATCAGAAGTTTCTTAGGTTTGGCAGGCTACTACAGAAGATTCATCGAAGGATTCTCCACGATTGCTAGGCCGATGACACAGCTACTCAGGAAGGAAACCAAATTTAAATGGACGGACGAGTGCGAAAGGAGTTTCCAAACGCTTAAGGAAAAGCTAACCACAACGCCAGTATTAGCTCTTCCAGACATAAACAAGGAGTATGTAGTTTACACCGACCCATCGAAAAATGGATTAGGTTGTGTCTTAATGCAAGATGCACGAGTGATAGCTTATGCTTCACGACAACTTCTACCTCACGAAGTTGAGTACCCAACCCACGACTTAGAACTCGCAGCCGTGGTACATGCGTAATTTGGAGACACCATCTCTATGGTGTAAGGGTTGAGATATTCACTGATCACAAGAGCCTGAAGTACTTTTTCGAGCAGAAAGAACTGAATATGAGACAAAAGAGGTGGCTCGAATTAGTTAAGGATTACGACTGCGGAATTAACTATCATCCAGGAAAGGCTAACGTGGTAGCAGACGCATTGAGTCGCAAGGCTCCGACGAAGTTAGGATGCCTTTTTATAGAGGAAGAAACTTTAGTGCGAGAATTCAAGAAGATAGATATCAAAGTGCTTGACACGCCAGCTACGATAACAAGTCAGATAGCAGCATTAGAAGCTACACCAGATTTGAGAGAAAGAATCATCAGTGCTCAGAGGAAGGACGAGTCAATAGAAAAGTTGCGATTAAAGATAAGAACGGAGAAGCCAGATGGATATTCTGAAGCACCAGAAAATGCGATCCTTTATGAAGGCAGAATTTGTATTCCTGATGACGACAGTGAACTGAAGAATGAGATCTTGAGTGAGGCTCACGATACGCCTTATACAGCACACCCAGGAAGTACGAAAATGTATCAAGATTTGAGAAGGAACTTCTGGTGGAATAGAATGAAACGAGACGTTGCCTCGTTTGTAGAAAGATGTTTAGCATGTCAGTAAATTAAGGCTTTACACAGATGACCGTATGGATTACTACAACCATTGGATGTCCCAGAATGGAAATGGGAAGGCATAGCTATGGACTTTATCACAGGCTTGCCTAAGTCAAGAAGAGGAAACACAGCTATTTGGGTAATAATCGATAGACTTACGAAGTCAGCACATTTCTTGCCGATTAAGACTACCTACGGATCAGAGAAACTAGCTCAGTTATACGTCAAAGAGATTGTACGTCTGCATGGAGTACCGAAGGTCATAATATCAGATAGAGACGCCAAATTTACCGCGAGATTTTGGATTCCGATGCAGAAAGAATTGGGAACAGAGCTTAATTTCAGTACAGCGTTTCACCTACAGACAGATGGACAGTCCGAGAGGACGATTCAGATTTTAGTTGATATGTTAAGGACAGTGGTATTGGACCGAAGCGCGAATTGGGAAGAAATTCTACACTTAGTCGAATTCGCGTACAACAACAGCTATCAGGCCACGATAGGAATGGCGTCGTATGAGGCTTTGTATGGAAGGAAATGCAGATCACCACTTTATTGGGACGAAGTAGGTGAGAGAAAGAACCTAGGCCCCGATGCTGTAAATGAGATGATTGAGATAGTTCGGCAGATACGTGATAGAATGAAAGAAGCCCAGAGCCGACAGAAGTCTTATGCCGACGATCGTCGAACCAATCTTGAGTTTGAAATAGGAGACAAAGTTTTCCTTAAGATATCACCGACCAGAGGAATCCTTATATTCGGAGTTAAGGGTAAGCTAAGACCCAGGTTCATAGGACCTTACGAAATCCTCGAGAAGATAGGACCCGTCGTTTATAGATTGGCCTTACCGCCAAGTCTAGGAAGTGTTCACAATGTATTTCACGTTTCACAATTGAGAAAATATGTCTATGATCCTAAGCACGTCATTAGTCAGCAAGACGTAGTTCTTGAATCTGACCTAAGCTACAAAGAGAAGCCGATATCGATTTTGGATAGAAAAGTCCAAGAATTAAGAACCAAATCGATACCAATCGTTAAAGTGCTATGGAACCACCACGGGCAAGAAGAAGCCACGTGGGAGCTCAAGGAGAAGATGAAGGAGAGATATCCTAATCTTTTTACAGAAGGTATGCAAATTTCGGGACAAAATTTTTCGCAAGGGGGGTAGGATGTAATACCCCAAAATTTCCGTACAGTCTTAAAAATTTAAAGTTAATAATAAAAATGGCTTTGCACGCCTAAGTTTACGATTCTGAATTCTAAAACAACGGTGAAATCCGTTTCCGAAAATAAATTACGGAAGTCAGTTAGATGACTACTGTATTTAGGGTTATCGCGTACGAAAACTTTTTAGTTCTAGAACTCAGAACGGAAAACCGTCTGATTTTTACATTCACAAAATCGTGATACGAACTCACCCGAGAAAGTTCGTTTTTTTGATTTTCCGGACGAAACTCGAACTGTGTCGTCCCGAGTTTTTGTCGGAATTAAGTTTTTAAATATTACTTTCCGATTAAGTTTAATACGTTAGAATTTTTTGTCGAATCGGAATTTGATGATTTTGTGCCGAGCTACGTTTTTCGTCGTTCGATTTCCGTAACGTCGTATCGCGCCGGAAAAGCGCGTAATTTCTTCTTTTTTCCCCTAATAGCCGACTTCCCTCCCTCTCTTACACTTGATATTTTCTTTTTATAATGTATTAACTTTATGACTCACATTAGTTTATTAATTAAGTGTAACACCTCATACTTATTATACTTTACACCTAAGTCTAATTAGAAATATCTAACACAATTTAGTCTTCATCCTCACTCATCTCTCTCCCTCCCATTTCGAAACACACACACACCTACAATATCTCTCTCTTTGTTCTTCATTTCACCATTGAAGAGCTCCAAGTTCTTGGACAAGAAATCATCACAAGTTCTTCATCCAACCATCGAATCATCCAACTTCCTTTAGTAAAGTTCAAGGTATTCATCTCCTCTCTAATCCTATCCAATTGGATTCCATTTCTTTTTATTTTTCAAGTGGATCGATTTTTATGGGTAGATGGATTAGATGTCTTGATCTCTAATTAGTATAACTAGATGGATTAGATATGGATCTATGATTAAAATTGAAGGAAAATCAAGAACCCTATTTTCTTATTAATACCGAAATTTAGGGGATTTAGGTAGGATGTCTTGATTCTTCAATTAGTTGGATAATTAGACTTAGAAGTAGTTCAATTGTTGATTAAAACAAAAAGAAAACGAAACCCCTAAGAATTTGAAGAGGATCGAATTTTAGGCTAGGGTTTGAATTGGGGGTTTTCAATTTGATGATGTAATAAGACTTGAATTGATCAATTGATGATATAGTAGTATGATTAAGGGATTAATGATGATGTTTGATGAAGAAAATCACCCCCTTTAATTATATGTTATTACCGAAAAATATGAAAGAATTAGGGGTTTTCATGTAGTTGATCTAGTTGATGATATGTTGATGAATTTATGTTTCTAATGATAATAGTTGATGTTATGAATTTAATTGGAATTTTCTAAAAATGTTAATGAAATCGTAAGAGACTAAGAACTCGATTAAAATTGAGTTTAAGTAATGATATGGAGTGATGATGTATATAAAAAGGAATCTCGTTAGATGTTGATTGATATCGTAGAATTTGAACGAATTCCGATAACTTTTGAAATCTCGTAAGAGACGAACAAGAGGACGTAATTAATAATCGAGAAGTCGAGTAAGAATTCTAACTTGATAATAGTGTTTATAATGGACTAAGGAACGACTTTGTAGATGACGACATGAGCTTTCAGATTATTATAATATGAGTTGTAGTTATATTCGAGAACTAGAAACGAGAATTTGTTAACTTGATTTTGGTATAGTAAATGGTAGTTGAAACGACGAGGTTTGATCGTCGTAGTTCTAAACGAGTTTTGAAAATGAGTCCTTCACGTACGGGAGTACGTGTTGACTGTCTTGAGAGTCAAGTTTCGTGAGAAATCGAGTACGAGAACTTAGAATGAGCCTAGGAAGTCATACGTCGATTCTATCGAGCAACTAGGGTTAGCCGCGCCAGTTTTGCGACCCTTCCCGGAAACTGTAATATCTTTTAGCTCGTGTATCGGATTTGAGATCCGTAAATTGGAGCGTAAACTAGACTTTCCAAGCTTTCTAATGGTATAGGGCTCATCCCCTGTTTCAAATTCTCCTGTTCTGGGAAGTCCTCAGAACTACTGCATTGCGCAGTGAAAATTTCAGAAGTTGTTTTCCTAAGTTGTTTTCTTCGCAACTTAGTTCCTTTCGAGCGTTTAAGCCGTAATAAGTTAATGACTATCTTCTCTACTGACCTAAGAGTCGAGTATGAAACCTTTCGAGTTTTAAACGAGATTTGTTCAAGTCTCGTTCCCGTTTAATTAAAAGGAAACTAGTAGCGTGCAAATGCTTAAAGAAATGAAACGACTAAAACCTAATTCGAATTTCTATGTTTGATTATCTTTTACGACCGATTTTAAAGTGTTATTATTTTACGATGAAGGAGGAAGCCAGCAGTAAGGAAAGGACGGAAGATCAGGAGAACGGAAGCTCGTACTTAGTTCTGTAAACGCTAAGGTGAGCTTTTATATATAAAACAAAACGAGCAATGCTCGAAAACCTTTCTTTATCGCTTTGATATCTGTGTTTTCAAAGTGATAATTATGGCATGAACTGTTTTATGTTTTATGTGAGTTCTCTTGTACCTATCTGAGTTAACATTCGTGTTTTCCAGATTTAAGAGTTAATCTAAATAGGTTAACTAACGATCGGCTCTGAGTTAGCTATTAAGTGCTTTCTAGAGTTAGTGCACTTTGTAACCTGTGGTGTATGTGGTATCCTGTTGAGGGGTAACCAGCCACGGTGAATGAGAATTGGTTAAGATTTGAACGTAACATACCAGAAAATGCTCGGCCCAGTAAATTGTGAAAATGAGTCAGAAAATGTTTAGTAGACACGGGCTAATATTAAATAAAATCCCGATGTGCTACAAATTATGAAATGCCAGATTATCTCTACTTATGATTATGATTTCGGCATCGTGGCCACTAAGTACTTTCGTACTTAGCCCTGCATGTGTTTTCTAAATGTGCAGGTTGAAGCGACGAGAGCGGCGGTGGTTGAAGTTGAGTCGAGTTGAGAAGTTAGGATTGCTTTAGCTATGACCTACTTTTCCGCTGCAAAACTCTAGACCTTTTGAGAATATGTACATTTGGTGAATCACTGTAGTCTAAGTCTGTAATCTTTAACTAAGATGCTTTCGAGTACTTGTTGTCGAGTAATCCTTCGTGATTAACTCTTCCTTTTGATTAGTAAAGTCTTGTTCATTGGATGTATGATGTCTTTTATATATGTTTAATTAGTCAGCCCCCTTCTTCTCCGCTTCTTTAATCCAATCACAGTCGCACCCTGGCTTCTGCCGTCCCTCGGGATTTGGGGCTGTGATAGCCGAATACGGGTAGGTTATGAATAACCAGAAAACCCATTTTCCATACTTTCACCCCTAGCCATGAATGAGAGGCGCGGGTGCAGTGCCTGCGCCTCGCGCATCTCACCCAAGAATTTGCCATAAAAATATAGCAAATCTCACTTGAAAAGAATTGCTCTCACTTTCAAATATTTTACAAATATTAAAGCTATATGGCAGAAAATTTAGCCACAAGACATGTGATAGTTGTTGGAGTTTTCCCTAATTATAAATACCCGATTAGAGTAGCTCACTTTTTATACAATATGCTACCCATAATTTAAGTCCGTCTATTTGAATTGATGAATTCTCAACTTGGTTGGGGGAATTATTTCTTCATGTATGTTGCAATGTATTAATACAATTTCTTTTTGGAAAAAACACCAAGCAAAATTAAGTTTGTACAGTTGTTTCATTCGGTTGATTGCCTTTAGATTAAGAGAATCAATACCCTAGCTAACGCAACTAATGGAGTACATTACATGAGGGCTCAGTTGCTATTGAGTATAGGTTAAGGCTTCGTATGATTAGCTGATATGTCTTAATGTATTAAAACTTAATATTGTGTTTAGTACGATGAATTAAATTCTCTGCAAAGCATATTAATTATGGTAAGATGGTGAAATTATAGTAATTTATATTTATATTAGTTGAAGTATTATTTACACCACCTTATAGATATAACTCACACATGCCCAAACTTTATAAAAAACCTCATACTTTGTACCAAAGATATTAGGGTGTATAATATCACCCCTAGCAAACAATACATGTAATTGTATACATAGTAAGTAAAGAGAAGATGAAAAATTATTCCATACGTGAAGCGAAATATATTGCATATGGAGAGTTCACCTAAAAAAATGCATAAGTAGAGACAAGGCAGAAGATATTATTGGAAGTTTCTTTACTCAGTGAAATAATCATTTTCTCTCTCAAAATAAAACAATGTATCAAGTAACTTTTAAAGATAATTATTCACACATGTATAATCTCTTTATTGTATTCCAATATATAATTAACAAATCATCTTTAAAAAAGTTATTTCAAATATAGTGATTTAAAACATCCTAGGAAAAATTTATAGTTGACTCATTATTCTAACTTGTCTAGCTAGTTAAAAAAAAAATTCTAACTTGTAAGTTGATAATAAGGACTGGGCCGGGTCCATCTTGTTCAGGATGAAAAGCTTCTTATTTTATTTAAATTTAGATTAAGCGGGTTATATTGCAAAACTTGGCCCATTATTCACACATTGTTAAAGTCCTACAATTAAGTAATTAACTCGAGCACGGGCTAGACTATGTGTATCGAGCAATTCAGGCCCACTCTATTTAGATACCATGGGAATTGAATGTTCTCGTCATACTTGTATTCACTTATGGATTTGAGCCCTACGAGCATGCTAATATTGCCAAAAGCTCAAGCTGTCAAGCATGACTTTCAACATCATCTTATATAGATCGATCTTATATCACAATGATTTAATTCCTAGTGTCATACTAATTTAGATGTGGCAAAAGATTGGGTTGGGTTGGATTGGACCAAGTTCATCAGGTTTCTCGAAAAATCGAATTGGGTTTGCTAGGGTTTGATTTGTTTTTGGTAAGTCTAAACATATCCAACATTTCAATCGGCCTGCAATTTCGAGATCCAACCTAATCCATAATTGGGGTGGTGCGTCAGACTAGACTAGTTTTGTCAGCTCTAATATTGTTACACATGAATAGAGAACGCTCATCAGCTAACGGCTAAAGGGTTCTTGTCGTTCAAAATGTATTTTGAATATTTGAGATCCAATTATCTCATGAACATAATATCTTACGTTCCAAGACTTTTATACTTGACTTTCAAATTCAATCTCTTTCAAATAATTATGAGACATCCAGCCGTTTTAACTTTGTCATCGTGTTGGGTTCAAAATGTATTGTCAAACAATTTTTTGCATTAATATCGTTGCCTTTCCAAAACTAGGATATTGAGGGGACTGCCTTGTTTCTTGCTTGCACGCTATGGAATCTCATAAATCCACATCATTCCTACTATACCTGAGCTCAGACTTCGACTATCAAGTCCACTTATAATTCGTTTAATTCTACATTTTATATTATCATTAAATTCTATATGAAAGTAATTAAACCACCAGCATACACATAGTATTTTTTTCTTAAATAAGAACATAGATGGGATCTATTTGGAATGTAGTGTAGCATATAAAAACCAGATCACGAAAACTAAAATATTTGAATAAATGAAACTTGAAATCAGGTGGGGTGGTGTTCCTTGTATTTAGAGTATCCACATTAGTTGAGCCTCTTAGAAGCTCAACGATGCTGATGGCCCATGGATAAGTCTGTTGTGACATTAGTGAGGCTCATCCAATCGACTCATTCACATTAGTTTTAAGTTTTAAAATTGTTAATTTTTGTTTTATTTTATTCATAAATAGATTAATATGGAAGTACAAGGCTTAAGTTTATTCATAAAATAAAATCACATTAATTCTAAATAAGTAGATAAAATTATAATAAACCATTTTATTTATAAAAAAAACACCCGATTTCAAGCGTAGGTGAAGAAATTGGGATCATCCCTCTCGATCCTCCACATGCCGACATTCTTGAATGGAGTACCGTAACAGGTGTAGAACTCCGTTAAAGCTCGCTACATGATCTGGGCGGCGGTTGTGTTGGCTGGAAGTTGTTGAGTGGAGTGCGCCTGCATTCATTCGAATCGTTAGCATGCATTGGTGGTTCAGCTTCAATGCATGTGCAACATTTTGCATTCCTTTCCAACGTGTCGGTGGGGCGAATGCGGTTGTAGTGATCAATGATTTGGCTCCAAAGTGTTGTGCGGCCGGTCACAATGTGCATTTAGTGTTGATCCAAGGTCGGGCCAAGGCTTCGAACTCGGCCTCAGTGTATGAAGAGGGACGATTGGCGGCCATTGGAGGAGAAGCATGAAATGTGGAAGAAAATGTGAGAGAAGAAGAGTATGAAGGAGAAGAATGAGAGTAAAGAATGAGAAATGAAGATGAATAGGTTTAGAAAATGAGAATTGGACAGATATATTTATAATTGAAAACACGGAATTAAAATATAAAAAAAGTTGACACATTTCCTTTTATGAATATAATTAGAAATTTTTTTATTCACTTTAAAAATATTTTATATCACTTCAAAAATACTTTATTATCACTTTTCAAAATCACTTTATATCACTTAATTCTTGAAAATCACTTTATATCACTTTAATCACTACACTAAATACCATCTTTACACTTAATACCCTTCTTCTTAATATCTGTACTGGAAAAAATGCGTCAAGATAAACGGGACGGAGGGAGTACTTCATGATCTTCCAATTTGCTTTTGTCCCCTATTTTTGGTTTTGAATTTTAAAGGGAAAAGGTGCAAATACCCCACTAAAGTTGGCAAAGCTAGACAAATAACACCTTGAACTTTGTTTAGGCACAAATTAACCCTTCCCTAAAGTTTTTTGGTGCAACTAACACCCTCATTGACGTTTGCACAATTTCATTTTTGCTTTTTTTTCTCTCTCTTACCTCTCACTATCTTCATCTCTCTCATTTTTTTTGCATCAACAAAATCACCGTATAAGATTGGAAGCAGCAGCGCGAACCCTTTACTCCCACCTTCACCGCATCCCGAGCCGCCACTGTCTCAGCCACCAAGTTAGCCGCATGGAGGTGGCGGGATGCAGCCCGGGTCCAACAACTGCAGCCTCTTTTAGCCGCGCCACTATTACAGGACTTGTTGAAGGTACTGGACCCACGGAGACGCCTCTGCAGCATCCCCGTAGGTGGCGACTGTCGGCGAAACAAGAGAGATAAGTCCTCCAGCTCCAAATCTCCAGCTAGCACCGACAGGCAGCAGACTAATAACCCTTGCTCCACAAGCACCGTCTCCACCAACAGCGGTGCCACAGCCGCCTCCAACAGCAGACTAACACCGTTGTCGGCGAAGTAGCTCCCCATCCAAGCCTTGATCGAATAGCGGCGGATGCCAGAGCTCTTTTCTGTCCGCTTCGCCGCCGTGGAAGTAACTGGATAGTCATCAAACGTCGCACCGTCATCGACCTCCTTTTTCGACCGAGCAAGATCCAGGCATATTTGCAGCGCCCTTATTCTTTTCGCTTGCACAAAAATTACATAAGTCTGCGACAGCAATCGAAGGAACGACGATCCTTATTTTCAGTAAGCCATGAATTCTGGTGTGTAGCTAGCGTATAGAGAGAGAGTGTGGAAAATAATAATAGTTGATACTTATTTTATTTTGTTTTGGATAAATTGATTAGATTTAATTTATTAAAGGTGATGAATGGATAGGATGTTTGTTGGTAAAAGTCAGAACCAGAAGCTCCACTGTACTTCCATGAATTATGGTGGATAAATGTGAAAGAGAGAGTGATCGGATAGAGAGAGGGAGAGGCATTTAGGTAAGTTCGATGTTGCATCCATTTACATTGAATTCACTCTTAATATTTTGCCACATTTCCACACATATCAATACTACACTCCAAAAGCCTTAATCCCCTCCTCTGTCCTCTCTCTCGTTTAGAAAATTACTCCTATTTTGTCATCCTCTTTCTCTCTCGACATCTGCTCTACGGCATCCGTGCCGGAGAAGAGCTTCTCTTTCGCCGGCGAGATAATAAATCTTCACCACTTCCAACAGTCCTATCCAGGCGAAGACGATGGCAAAGGAAAAGCTCGTCTAAGTTTCGGCAATATATATATATCTTCAAACACATACAATATTTTCACAAATTTTCGGATATGAAACACAAAAACAAAAAGTTTCGTTTATTAGATTTTGTGATAAATTTGCATTAGCTTGATTAAATGAATTATGCAGCGGCATTTTCTCTCCTTGTTTGTCAGTGGCTAGCGAGGCTTTCTTTTGTGAATGTCATATTTAATTTGCTCTTCGAATTACATGTGCCTTAATTTTTTGCAAATTCTTGATAGAATTTGATGTGCTTAAAAAAATTGTGCTGCTATAAGATTGTTCATATGGATGTGTCTAAATTAAGTAAACTTTAAACCCAACACCTTCTCACCCCCTCCTCTGTCTCGACTTTGATTATTTTCAATTTGAAGAAGCGGATTCTAAAAAAAAAAAAAAAAACAAAACAAAACAAAACAAAATAAAAGAACATGTTGATATGACTTAAGTTACTTAACGATTTTGCCCATAAAATTGGTATTAGGATAAAAGAAGCAACACATATCATCAAACTCAATGGACGTGGACGTAGCATCGAACTTACCGAGACATTTATACGTGGACAAGATTATCATTTGCATTGGGGTGGACCCACACATGAAAACAAAAGTAAAAGCGAAATTCAAATTGTTGGTAACGAAAGTTAACTTTCTGTGAATGTAAGGGGTTAATTGCACCAAAAGACCAAAAGAAAGAGTGAATTTGTCTAGCGTTGCCAACTTCAGTGGCTATTTGTACATTTTCCCAATTTAAAATCTATTACCTAGAAGACTTAATCTTTATAGTTTGTTGACCACTATTCGCTAAGGATAAGAAATAGGATAGGTCATAGGTGGAGTGTTATTTTATATGTATACCCTTGAGAAACACGTTATAAATTACATCTAGAGAGAGATACTTTTATATATTATATGATGGACATATACAGTATCATAGTTGTTTACAAGTTGGAACCCTAAGAGCACTTACATCGTGAGTCGATGAGGGGGTGTCGAGTGCGAGGTCGAGTGGATCGACACACCCCCCCACTCGACTCACCCCTAAGTCTTGCCAATGTGGGGGATCGACACACCCCTATGTCGAGGGGTGTGTCGATGGTGGTGTCGACGCCTCGACTCTCCACTCGACCTCATGACAGTTCAATATGGGGACACGTGGCGTGTCCCCATTGGTCCATTTTTTTTTTTTTAATTTTCTGAAAAAAAAAATTAATATTAACAAAATTAAATACTATCCAACGGTTACATCCCATTTTTTCACTATATATATCCCTTCAACTCATTCATTCTACACACCAAAAAATTTCTTTCTTCATCCAATCTTCCCTACAAAAAAAATTACTCTTTCACATCATACAATTCACTTGTTGGTTCAAAAAAAAAAAAAAATATGAGTTGGCCGGGTGCGAGCTACAATCCTGAAGAGGCGGAGGCGCGACGCTGCCAACGTTTGCAGCGAGCCAGGGAGCTTTACCAAATAGTGGCCGAGTCTGATCCGTCAGACGACGACGACCAGGATAAGAGGGCGTACCTCCACCGGAATCGTGAGGAGGCCGAACAACGCCTCCGACGGGATTATTTTGTCGACCACCCTATATGGGGTGATGTTGTCTTCCGCCGGCGGTTTCGAATGAGCAAGCGCCTATTCTTGAGAATTGCTCAAACTCTTGAGGATCGGGAGCATTATTTTCAGCAACACCCGGATGCCACTGGAAGATTGGGGTTCCACCCCTGGGTCAAGTGCACCGTTGCTCTGAGGCAACTAGCCAATGGTGGAGCAGCCGATCAGTACGACGAATATCTGCACTGTGGCAATTCCACGGGCAATATCATCCTCAAGAATTTCTGTCGGGCCATCAGATCTGCTTTCGGCGACGTATATTTGAGGCGGCCAAATGAGGCTGACATCGCCCGGATCACTGCATTGCACGAGAGGACGCACGGCTTTCCCGGAATGCTTGGAAGCATCCACTGTATGCACTGGCAATGGAAGAATTGTCCAACTGCTTGGAGAGGAATGTACACTGGACGAAATAAATCTCCAACCCTCGTCCTTGAAGCTGTCGCCTCCCAAGATTTGTGGATTTGGCATGCTTTTTTTGGTGTCCCCGGTTCTCTGAACGACATCAACGTGCTCAATCAGTCCTCTGTCTTCGCCGACGTCATCAATGGTAGAGCGCCGTCAACCGCTTTCACTGCAAACGGCCGCCCGCACCGTATGGGATATTATCTCGCCGACGGCATCTATCCGAAGTGGGCCTCTTTCGTGAAGACGCTCAATGCGCCAACAGATCCGAAGAGACAGCGATGCGCTCGGATGCAAGAAGCTGCGCGTAAAGACGTTGAAAGGGCTTTCGGCGTCTTGCAAGCTCGTTGGGCAATCATAAAGGGCCCTGCTCGCATGTTCTTTCGGGAGCATTTATGTGATGTCATGTATGCCTGCATCATTCTGCATAACATGATAATTGAAGATGAAGGACCGAGGGCAACTGAATTCCATGCTGAATCGAGCGCAAGGGGCGATGCAAACGTGAACAGGGCACCAGTCCATCAAGGGGCGCCAGTGCCACTCCGCCAAGTTATTGAGAGACAAGCTCAAATTCAGGATGCACGTGCCCACGACCGCCTTATGGAGGATATGATTGAAGAGATTTGGGCACGTTTTGGTCCACTCCGCGAATAGTTATTGTGTTTTTATTTATTTCCTAATTACTGTATTTTTTTTAGTTATTGTCTTTTTTTTTTAATTCAATAAAATTGTCAGTTATTAATTTCTGAATTTAATTAAGTTAATTTTTATAATATTTATTACAAATAAAAAAAACAACAAACTAAAATTTATTCAATCATTAAAATCACGTTTCCCAGTGCTTAGACCTAGGTCTTACTCAACCCCATTGATGTGGAGAAATCAACCTATGTCTAACTCAACACCACCAATCATTAAAATCACGCTTCTCAGTGCTTAAACCTAGGTCTTACTAGACACCCACTGTAAGTGCTCTAATAGCGGTGATGGTTCCCTATAATGCAATAGCTACGTTGTACTAGTAGCATACTAATAAAGTGCATGAATTGAATGAAGTGCCCCAATTATAATAACTCCAACGATATAAACAAATAGCCACCAAGGTTCATGATGAACATCGCGCATGTTTTATTTGCATTTTTGTCCATAAAATATACTATCTCCGTCCCCCATATTTATGCATAGTTTTAGTGGGCACGAGTTTTAAGAAAATCATGAAAAGTAAGATATAAGTGAAGAAAAAGTAAGTGTAAGTGGAGATGGGATCCCACATTATAAGGGTAAGACTGCTCGCAGCGGCGCGCGTGCAAGCGTGCTCGCACCCCCAGCGAACCACTGTCGAGTGTGGCGCTCGTCGCACGCGCTGGCAGGCTTTAGGACACATGACGATCACACCACGATCGTCAGGTGACCGTTGGTGATCACAACAGTTAATTTTCAAAAAAAAAAAAATTAATCCTCCATTTTACCCCTATAAATTCCCTCTTCCCCTCCCTCAAACATCACACCTCTCCTTCTCCCTCTCTCTCAATCGGCGATCTCCGGCGATATATCTCCCCGACGATGGCTCCTCATCCATATACCGATGGCGAAACATTAGAGTTGGCACGGGCGTGGTTATACGTCCAGAATGACGGCGGCAACGCAGCCCAATGGACGGGAGTGGCGACTCACTACAACACGAATCGCCCACAGTACTCGGCGAAGCGCAACTCGACGCAGTTGCGTCACCACTGATCCTGAGTCAAGACCAATTGCGATTTATTCCACGCGATGTATCGGACTACTCGGAATCAAGCTCCGGCTGGCATCACTGAGGAGATGTTGGTGAACTCGACACTCAATGAATGAGCGGCCATGCACGGCGAGGCGTTTAAGCATTTGGCGGTTTGGAACCTCGTGAAGGATGTGCCCGATTTTTTTAGTTCTTAGGGTTTTTTTTTTATGTCATTGTATTTCTTATTAGCTTTTTTTTAATTATGTCATTGTATTAGGTGTTTTTTTTAATTATGTTTCTTTTAATTTATTTATGCAATTTAATATAATTTAGTACTAATTATGCAAAAATAAAATAAAAATAAAAATAAAAATAAAACAAAAAAAAAATTAAATAATAGCGAGTTCGCCGTTGCAACCCTAGCGAGTGTGCGAGCTCGCTATAACGTGGCATGTGAGCGAGCGCGATCGTGACGATTGCCGCTGCTCACAGTCTAACAAGTGAAATATTTATTTCCTAAAATGGACTATGCATATGCATAAATATGGGGGATGGAGGGATGGAGGGAGTATTCAGTTTGCTTACTCCCAACCTAATATTTATACTCTATTATCAAACTTAATATTTTTTGTCGACAGCCACGCTCAAGTACAACCGAACTTATCATGCGGTCGATCAACTCAAAGTGTTATTTTTTAAATTTTTAAATATTTTTAATTAAAATTATTACTTAAAATAAATTATAATTAAATATTAATACAATATTCTAATAGTAATTAATAATTTTAATTAATAACTTATAAACTCTAAAGTAATTAATAAATTCTAGTCGGGGAATAATGAACCCTGTAATTAATAAACCCTAACTAAGATGAATTAAAGAAAAAATAAATGCTAAAAAGATGAAAATAATACTTTAAAAAAGCACGCGCCCGCCGTAAATATTAAAAAGAAATTATAGAGGCGCGTATATTACACGTGCAAGATTAATACTTCTGAGGCGAACTTGTGCGATCAACAATATAATATTGTTGATCGCACATAAGTCTTAATCTTTATCGAAACTAACATGCATTAATATTAATAATTTAAATGAGACTCGACTCACAAATAATTCAGACAATATAAAATAAATATTTATAATATTCAAACATAAAAGATTAGGGTCGTTGGGTGTATACAAGTCGAGCCAAGCCGAACACTGGTGGGCTCGAGCTTGGCTCGTTCGAAAATTATAAGGATCAAGCTCGGCTCGAGCTCGATTCGAACTTTGTATTTTGAGTTCGAGCTCGGCTCGACGGGTAGCAATCAAGCTCGAGCTCAGCTTGCTACATATTCGTTTGGATCGAGCTCGAGCTCGAACACTCGAGCTCGGCTCGATAAACTAAAAATTATGAATTTATTAATTATATATAAGTTAAATATTGCTAATAAAAAGTATTAAATAAAATATATATATTAAAAAAATCGTGAACATGTTCTCGAACATGTTTGTCTAGTGATTCGCGAACATGTTCGCGAGCTAGCTCATTTACTATCGAATTCGAACGTGTTCGCGAGCATTTCGAGCCGAACATAGGTATGCTCAAGCTCGGCTCGAAAAAAATTTCGAGCTCGATTTGAGGCTCGAGCTCGGCTTGTTTAGTAAACGAACGAACTTCGAACGAACTTTTTCCGAGCCGAGCTCCGAATAGCTCGCGAAGCGTTTGGCTTGTGTACAACCCTACAGAGAACCTTCATCCTCCTCGCCATCAGGCCAAAGGGTCCTCTATATCTTTGATTTAATGATGTTGTAACTACAATAATGAGTACTGAGTAATGTATGCTCCACATGAGAGTGCACACAAGAACTCGAATACTCCCCTCGATCTATTGATATTGTCATGTTACTGTTTGACACGGAGATTAAGAATAAGGGTAAAAAGATACTAGAAAGTAGGTAGGTCCCATCACTTTTAAAAGATTTTAAAGAGTTAAAACTTTTTTTACTTGGAAGATGACAATATAAATTAGATACCTAAATAAGAGAATCATAATATGAGTGGATGGGGGAGTAATTAAGAATCTAACGTAGAAAATGTTTTTTTTAATGATTAAAATTTGAATAAACTATGTGTTCATTCATTTTCAAATGGCATATGCTCGAAGTAAACTTATTGTCATGGAATTACACGTCGGCACGCACTTGGAGAAATTAAAATGGCAGTCTATTTTGAGAGAGCAAAGGACAGAGAAAAGTTCAACTATACTTGGTTTTTACTTTTACCCTAAACCACTTCATTTTCTTTATTAAATCCTCCAATTCTCGTAACCTTCCTTCTCTTGTTCTTACGTATATTAAATTATTCTCGTATTAATTAATACATTAATTGTTTTTGTTAGTTCCATAAATATAAATATTAAATTTGACCATACTAGATAAATTCGATTATTGTATTTTTTTAGAATTACATGAAATTGCTTGTGGTGAAACCACTATACACTATCATAGAAAATGGCTTAACTTTATCTTCTTGAACTAAAATTTCATTGTTTATTCGATTATTGTGTATGACACATTGACACTGTAAATATAGGTATAGTAATAGGATTCGATGTTTAGTTATATAAAAAAATGAGCTTCCGGAAAGAAAAAGAAAAAAAAAAAAAAAAAAAAAAAAAAAAAAAGTCGTTATGTATACCCACGTTCATCGAATCATCGCAATGAAAAACCTGAATATTTTGGTGTTATCAATAGAGTATTAAATTTCGGCGAAACTGGTCATGAAATATAACTTGTACTAAATCAATTATCAGTTGATATCTGTAGTCAAAATTGACCTCTCTCTCTCTCTCTCGCGGATCACCCGATATCAGCTGAGACTGTACGAATTCGAAATCAAGGTATAGTCAGCGAAATGTGCTTGGATTCTCTCTTGTGAAGTGTTCTCCTACAATTCGTGCGGTAAAGAGTTCTTCGCCAGAACGATGCAATCAGGTGAATTGATTTGATTCTTTCATCTCGTTCTCTATTTTTCTTTTTTAATTCTGAAGTTATTATTAAATTTGTTTTTGTTTAGTACCTCAAGTTATCATGCGTGGCAACTTCTAGTTTTCGTTGAATTCCTTGCAATTTACTGGTTGACACAACCTAAAAATTTATCTGTTTTTTTTTTTTTTTGCTGTGTCTTGCTGAGTTTTTCGCTCAATCATTTAGAGGTTTATAGTTTACTGAGTTTTGGCGATTTTCCTTTTCATTATGATTCCACTGTCTAGAGTAAATGAGACTTGATTTGTGGCTTAATACATACACCATGGCAGTGAGAGCTAGATTTGTATATGTCTATAGACTATATGTATGTAAAACCAAAGTTTGGAAGCTATTGCAACTGCTGAATGTCCAAAGAGGGATAGACTTTAATTTTAGAGCTGGAAATTCGGATATTTTGGCAGCTTCAGTATGCTCGTCTTTCTACAATATTATGAGCACTTCTTATATCTATAGAAAAGTACAGTCAAAATGCAGAGAAAAGTCACACTGGAATTTGGTGTCTTTCCTCTTCTAACATAAGAAGCATTCCAGTTGTACAAATCTTTGAGTTTTGTGAATTCAATAGAACACACAAATTTACATGGTGATGAACTGATGATTTACCTGGGAGTTGTTGTTTCTCAATAAACAAACAATGAAAAAACTTCCAGTAGTTTTCTTTATGGAATCTAAGCAACATAAGCCTCACTTGACTATTCTGTGATCCTAGTACGCTCATCTGCAATTGGCATGCAAATTTTATTTCAGTGTATGATATTAATCATCTGGCTCGAGAAGCTCAAAGTCGGTGGCTAAAGCCCGCTGAAGTTTACTTCATATTGAAGAATCATGAGGAGCACCAGCTCACCCACCAAATTCCTCAAAAACCTACGAGTAATATTGATATCTTTTGCTTTCTATCTCTGAAATCTGGTCAAGGCTGTTGAAAATTTTACATTTTTGATTTTACTGATAATGGTAACAGCTGGATCTTTATATCTGTTCAACAAAAGAGTGCTAAAGTTTTTCCGCAAAGATGGTCATAGTTGGCGTAAAAGGAAGGATCAGAGAACCATTGCTGAAGCACATGAACGACTTAAGGTTGTTGGTTCTACTCCCATGTTGGTGTTTGCTTAGCTTATTCCTCTCATTTTTTGTATCTTGTGCATCTTTTGCTTTTACCTTTAAATTCTTCCATCATCATTGGTTGAAAGTTTTCCTCTCAAATTGTTTCTAATGATGTTAATTTGTTAGGATATTTGAATAAAGGAGAAAAGGCCATCGTCTGCTTTATTGTATTGGCCTGTCTTCTTGGCATAGTTTTTGTCAACAATAAATGTTTAAAAATATGGTGAAGTGTCAGCCAAGCTCGTCCGGGAACAATGTGCAACGATGTATAAAAATTAATGTGCATTTGGGACATAATTTGTAAAACTACAATCAAACTGTAATTACCATATATGCAAGGTGTGCCTGCTGATTATAGCACCAACACAAGTTATAGGTTTATATGTCATCTTTGAGTATGTCTGATGCTGAGGTGGAGTTTGCTAGATGTAAAAAGTTGAGTGCAAATTTTGTTATGTCCAGGTTGGAAATGCTGAAGCCCTAAACTGTTATTATGCTCATGGCGAGGAGAACTCGAACTTTCAAAGACGCAGCTACTGGATGTTGGAACCGTAAGTTTGCACATTATATCAGTTTCCCATTTAGCTCTTGGTCAGGGCAGTAATTGAGATTAATGATATGGTTGCAATATTGAAGGTTGCCTGTTAATGTATCCTCAAATTTGTAGTTCTTAAGAATGGCAAATAATAATTATTTACAGATGCTGTGAATAAGCATCAATCCTGATTTATTTTAACCTAGTGGTTGGATCTCTGTGTGTGTGAGTGTGATTGTGAGCACATACTGTCATGCTCGTGTGTGATATTGCAGTAAGTTTGCTTTTGTACCATGGGATATGAGCACAATCTTCTTGTATACTACTGAGACTTCTTGTTATATAATAAAATTTCTGCTGTAACAGGGCATACGAGCATATTGTTCTTGTCCACTACAGAGATATTCGCGAGGTAAGTCTTCTTGAGTGTAAACATAGACATAGCCGACATATTACTTCTTTTCTTTTTTCTTTATCGACTACAGTTTTGTGATGTAGCTGCTATTGTTTTAAATCATTTGAAGAAAACATCGTCATTCATGATGGAAAAACTTGCTCTTCGCTTTACAAGTAGACTTTTTGTTTATGTTCCTCCTCCGACTGAATTTAACATTCGTTCAATTAGTATATGCTAATGAAAACCATTCTTTATTTACAGGCTTCACCATAATGTATATATTTTTAATGACTTTATTGTGTTCATCTACTTAAAACTTAGCAAGATTTACCCTAGTTAGATGTGGATTGCAGGGAAGGGAGAAGTCAGGAACAGCATCTCAGGTTCCAATGTTATCACCTTCCATCTTCAGTCCTGCTCCTACATCTTTTGCATCTGAGTTACCAAACTCATCCTCTGTCGTTGGTGAATCTTATGAATTGTATAATAATAGTTCAAGTCCCAGCTCGGTGGAGATTAGCTCTACTCTAGTTGTTAACAATCATATGACGAATCATTCTGAAGAGAAAGCAAATGAAGTAAGTGGTTCTTCCGGGCCGGATATAAATCAGGCATTACGAATAATTGAGCATCAACTAAGTTTAAATGATGATGAGGTAACAAGATATAATGAATACTACTTTGAGAATGAGGATTCAAATGACCTAGATGTGCTGCGGGAATATGAATTTTCTGGTCAGACACCAAATGGTACAGAGAACATTATTCCGCTGCAAACAGGTATTTAATATTGTCTTTTTCCTCATGTTCAAGTTGAATAACTCTTTGTGAAAATATTAGATAAACAAAGGCTACTAGGTTGCTAATAGGGTATGACTTTCAGATGGTGAAGTTCGACAGCACCATCAACCATCAGGGACTGAAGTTGACATTTGGAAAGAAATGTTGGATGGCTCGAAGAATGTGCCAAATGCAGAATCACCAGGACAATTTGGAAATACTTGTAAGATTATTATTATTATTATTATTATTATTATTATTATTATTATTATTATTATTATTATTATTATTATTATTATTATTATTATTATTAACTTCGAAATTCCATTTACCCTGCCAGCTTCTTTGATTCTCCAAGAGGTAGATCCACTGAAGTATCATACATATACTCCTATACCGCATGCTTACCCTCCAAATTGCGAGGCACCATTATTTTACCAAGATGGTTTGGGAATTTCTCTTGACAACAACATAAGTTTGACCATTGCCCAAAAGCAGAAGTTCACTATCCGTGAGATATCTCCAGAGTGGTGTTATACCTCTGAGGGTACAAAGGTATATATCATGAATATGAGTTCAGCAGCTGCTATTGTAGTTTGTGTGTGTGTGTGTTATACTCGTCCTTGTTATTCCAGTAACTTACATCTTACTCAGTATGTGAAGCGGCCAATGACTTGTTATTACTATTATTTATAATTTAAAATCACTAGAAGTCTTCTAGACTTTTTTCAATATTCTTATGAGACTCTGTAAGTTTCTGATCCAAGGTTCAAATTCTACTTGCAGATCATCATTATCGGGTCTTTCTACTGTGATCCCTCGGAGTGTGAATGGGCTTGTATGATTGGTGACATTGAAGTTCCTGTCCAGATCATTCAAGAAGGTGTCCTCTGCTGCTATGCTCCAGCTCACTTGCAGGGGGAAGTTAGTATTTGCATCACTTCTGGGAATCGAGAGGCTTGCAGTGAAGTGAGGGAGTTTGAATATCGAGCCAAGTCTAACGTGGGCACACACAATAATCTACCTGGAACAGAGGCTTATAAGAATCCAGAGGAACTCGTATCGCTTGTCAGATTTGCACAACTGCTGCTATGTGATATGCAGCAAAAAGGAGATGTCTGTGAATCAAGAATGGTTGAAGACACATGGAGCCAAGTCATCGATGCACTTTTAGTTGGTGCTTCTACATCATCAGGCACTCTGGATTGGCTTCTGCAAGAACTGCTGAAGGACAAGTTGGAAGTATGGATTTCATCTAAATTACAGAAGAATGATGAGAAAGGCTGCTCTTTATCCAAGAAAGAACAAGGTATAATCCACATGGTCTCCATATTAGGATTTGAATGGGCATTGCAGCCAATTTTGAACACTGGAGTTAGCGTTAACTTCCGTGACAATAATGGATGGACTGCACTACATTGGGCTGCACGATTTGGGAGGTATATTTATTTTTTCCCCAAGATAACTTTGTATAGTTAGTTATATCGTACAAAATTGACGGTCTAAAAAGAGAGAGGGGGAAACATTAACCTGAATTAATATATTTGAAACAGGGAAAAAATGGTGGCTGCTCTGATTGCATCTGGCGCATCGGCTGGTGCAGTTACTGATCCTAATTCACAAGACCCTACTGGCAAAACACCTGCATCGATTGCTGCTTCCTACGGGCACAGGGGACTTGCAGGTTATCTTTCAGAAGTCTCATTAACTACTCACCTATCATCCCTCGTACTGGAGGAAAGTGAGCTGTCTAAAGGATCTGCTGCCTTGGAAGCAGAGAGAACCGTAAATAGCATATCGAACGAAAGCTCATCTGCATTTGAGGATCAGGATTCTCTGAGGCAGACTCTGGCTGCAGTTCGGAATGCTACTCAGGCTGCTGCACGCATTCAATCAGCGTTTCGTGCCCATTCATTTCGGAAGAGGCAGCAGTGGGAATCTACATATGCCATTACTAGTGCTGGTGGAGATGAATTCTCGTTTTTAGAGAACGAGATACTGGGGCTTTCAGCTGCATCCAAGTTGGCATTCCGAAGCACACGCGACTACAACTCGGCTGCTGTATCCATACAAAAGAAATATAGAGGGTGGAAAGGCCGGAAGGACTTCCTTGCACTACGCCAGAAAGTTGTCAAGATACAGGTACGCCACGTAAACATTGACATAAACAGAAATTATGCATATATCTCTGCATAGTTTTGTCTTGTGAAGTGTATAAAATTAATGAAACAAAGCAGTGGAGAAGGTAATAGCTGTTGTGACACTGCTGCAGGCTCATGTTCGGGGTTACCAAGTTAGAAAGAACTACAAGGTGTGTTGGGCAGTTGGTGTACTGGAAAAGGTTGTCCTAAGGTGGCGGCGGAGAGGAGTCGGACTAAGAGGATTCCGGCAGGATCTAGAATGTATAGACGAAAGTGAGGATGAAGACATCCTGAAGGTGTTCCGGAAGCAGAAAGTGGATGAAGCCATTGATGAAGCTGTATCCAGAGTTTTGTCCATGGTAGAATCACCGGAGGCACGTCAGCAATATCATCGTATGCTTGCCAAATATCGTCAGGTCAAGGTAGCATACACGATCAGTTCATTAACTAACATCTTCATAATCTACTACTATTATTGATCCTATTATGTATGTTTTTGGCAGGCTAAACTCCAAAATCCTGACGCTGCTGATACAGCTTCTTCTTATGATGGTGACATTATGAAATTTACCATCTAACGTAGCTCTCTTTATGTTGTGCATGTATAGGAAACAGATGTTAGGCTACTTGTGCTCGTCAAATTTCATCTACTCTTCTTATCTCTGTAAATGTGGTTTATGCTATTTTTGTTTCTTAGTTTGTGAGAATTGCCAGAATCAACTTCATTTTATTGCGTCCTCACGTCTTCGGCTTGCAAAATATTATCACATGGGGATCTAGGTTAAAAATAACTAAAATATAAATTAATTCTCACAGTTAGACCCATTCTATTTCAATTATTTCGCTTTGGTTATTACACGAAACTGCCCGGTTCCTCCATTTTTTCCCCCAATCATCTCACATCAGTTTAAATTGTTTTTTTTTTCTTTTCTTTTCATTGATTATATTTAATCGAGAATCGTAGCGGAAAAAAGTTACATGCATGAAAAAAAGTTACTTCCTTTGTCTCACTAAAATTATCTCTCTTTTCTTTTTGGGTTATTTCACGAAAGATGTCTCATTTCTTTATTAGAAAATAATTAATTGCATTCACACTACTTTTATATTCTTTATTATTTATTCACACTACTTTTACATTCATTATCATTTCTCCTTAATTCCCGTGCCGAACACAAAAAAAAAAAATTTCGTGAGACGGAGGGAGTACGTTAATTCAATTTGCATTTCGTTTACTCTTTATTTTATTTTATTTTTTAATCAAAAAAGTTATTTTTATGGGAATTCTGAAAAAAAGAATGTAGTTCAATAAATTGTACTTTATTTGTCGGTAATAAATGGCCACATTCTTTTCAGTACAGAAATTAAGAAGAGAGATGTTTTATCACGGTACAAACTAATAAGGAAATATTAACACCTATTAGAGGACAACTCTCAATAGAAAAATATGATCACTTATTTCAAAACGAAGGAAGAAATACATTAAAGCGGTGAGATTACCCCCCTTGAATTTAGATCGATTGAAGTAGCGTCCACTGTTGTACTTTAATTTGTATTACTCCATCCGTATCTTTTCATCAATCCTATTTTACCTTATTTGGATGTATCATTTCATTAAACTTATTTCTTAAAATGAAAATACATTATATAAATAACTCATAAATGATCATATATATCACTAAAAAATAACTAACTCCACTCTCTTGCCTATTTGATAGAACAAAAATATTTCAAAAAATTACTTCATTTTTTTAATTTTATTATAAATAATTTATTTTCTTAATACGTGACTTAAGATCTTAATGAAAATATATGGAGTGAGAGATTACTATTTATAGCGATAATAGGAAGAATACGCATCCCAACGACATTTCAATTTGAATTTGAAAGTGGAATTATCGGTGTGACGTGTCGGCAGCCCCATCTCTATTGGACATCACTCTAATCTCACACTCTCAAAGATAGAAGCCTCGGTGGGTGGGAGAGAGAACGGGGGAGGAGAGATAAAGGCACGAGGAAAAAATAATGGAAGAAGATAAGGAAACCAATGCCGGCAAACCGTCCTCCATCGAGAGTCTTGGGGCGGAAATCGGAAAACCAGAAAGCAACCGGCGCCGCCACAAGCAACTGTGGCCTGAGGTAACCCTAAATTAATTAATGATGAATTTGCAATATTCTCTTTTCTGCTATATTTCAAAAGGGAATTTCTGCAGTTGGAAGATGATGGAAATGCAGCAGCCGATGATGTCGAACAAGATGAAAAGACAGAGAGGTCAAGAGAAAGGAGCAGCAGCCACAACGAGATAATCAAAGAGCTCAAGAATATACAGAGGCAGAATACAATCACCCATTATCTTCTCACAGCTTCAATTCTAGTCACCGTCGCATGGCAGCTCTCAGAATTTTCCATCATTTTCAGACTCAAACAAACCTTCAACAATCCTTTCAAATCACTTGCAGGATCAATCAAAGGGCTCCTCTTCAATAAAACAGTCTCTCAGAACAATCACCACAAGCAGCCAATACAGGTTGCTCCACCAACCTATCTTCCTGGGCTCAAGATCCCCGATTTGCCCGGTTTCGACACCACCAGCACCGACGACGATGATGAATAGATCAAATTTCTCCACACAGATTATGGGCACATGTATGGAGGGTTCCAATTCTTTTGTTTCAAAGAGTTGATATGCAATGTATCATGATTAATGCAAATACAACTTGTCAAAGATTGGTTTAATCATACTCTTGATCATTGTAACAAAGCATCAAAAGGCACAACAAGAAACAAACAATTTTGTCCAATATTTGGGAAAAAAAAAAAAAAAATCCAGAGAAAGAGTGGTGTTTCTGGTTCTGGCAACAAGATGCTCTCACTGTTTATGCGTAGTTGAGCCGGAAGATGTCATTGAATACATAGAAGCTTCCCTGAGGTGTTGGCATCAGATGAAACATCTGTCACAACAACAAAAAAACAAACATTACTTCTCAATACTAAAGCAGCACATGTTAACTCTTTACTTGGCTCTAATTACTCAATTGTTAAGTGTAATCATGGAAAAAAACTAACTCACTAATCAAATATTTCATCCTTTTATATTCCTTCCAATACCATTGTAACCTTGAATCAGAATCAAGGGAAACAATGATATAACTGCTACTAATTGCCAAGTTAATATTCTTGCACCAAAAAATGATACGATTTGAGCCATTCTTCACATATCTATCCGTACAATTCCAACAGGTAATTTACACATGATTAGGGATCTAAAATACCTCCGGCACACAATTTTGTCCGAATTCAACATTTTCAACATTTTCAAATAAGATGCGACAGAAAGGATTTCAAATCTGCGATCTAATACAGTACCGTTGAGCTACTGCGACAAACTGCGCTGAAATTTTAACCACGATTCAAACAAATCCACTACATTTCAAAATTTTATTTCCGCTCTAAAGCTTTTCCAGCAGCTCAAAAACCAATCAGATCAAATAATCCGGAAAATCTACATATAAAACTAGACGACTTCAATTCAAATCAATAGATAAAAGCTTGCCTGGCTAAATTTGAGAGCGTGCTGCTCGCCGGCGAGCTGAAGATTTCCGGAAACAAAAACAAGCATGCCGCCAGCGGGGCCAGAAGGCTGGCAATCGACGGTGGTGATATGGTGCTGGCACTGCTGGAACGGCAAGCTGGTGAGCTTGGCGGTGATATTTTGGGTGCCTAGGAATTTCTGGCCCTCAAAAGTCAGCATTGACGCATCCTGATAGAGGCTCGCAAGCCCGGCCCGATTGGTGTCGAATGTAGAGTAGTAGTGCTCGACGAAAGCCTTCGACAACGCGTCTGGATCCATCGCCGCCATCAGAATTTTTTCCGCGAATTTACCCTTGCGACGGAGGAATTGTGGCTTGCTTGGTGGTGGTTTGGCTGTGGGGAAGGGGTTATGTAAGATATGCTCGGGGGTATACTTGTCAGAGCGGGTAGTGGCGTCTTTTCAACGCTTAATCTGTGTTTCGAATTGGATTGCTTTTTAGTAGTATATTTCTCTCCTGTTATTCTTTTCAATCTAGGGTTCGTTGACAGCACTTACATCGGAGGTCTTACGGGGGTGTCGTTGGGGTGTCGATCTCGCTCGACCCACCCCCACTCGACACACCTTGTGTCGATCGCTGCTGTGGGGGGGATCGACACCCCCTGTGGTCGATCGCGGTGTCGTAGGCGAGGTCGATCCTTCGATCCCTCCCTCGACTCCGCCACGTCAAAAAATGGAGACACGTGGCGTGTCCCTATTGGTCCGTCTTTTTTTTTTAATTTTCTGAATTAAAAAAAATAATGGTAACAAAATTAAATACACTCCAACGGTTACATCCCATTTTTTCACTATATATATCCCTTCATCTCATTCATTTTACATACCAAAAAATTTCTTTCTTCATCCAATCTTCCCTACAAACAAAATTACTCTTTCACATCATATTTTGTGCAAAAAAATGGCCGACGATCAGTTTTATTCGTGGTATTCGCAAACTTTTAGTTCAATCCCACCGAACCAATCTCCAAATCCAGCGAATCCACCTCCCAATCCGGCGAATCCAAGCTCCCAATTCTCATCTTCTCCAGGTTTCGGCCAATACTCGGCCCCTGCAGGGTTTGGTGCTTTTTCCCCGTCGCCGGGTTTCTCTGCATTCCCTCCGGCCACTGGGTTCTAGCAGTTCTCACAGCCGCAGGGGTACGGCCAATTCCCCCCGTCGGCTGGATTTCCACAGTCGTCGGGCTTCTCCCAAGTCCCTCCGTCCTATGGCTTTTCGCAGTCGCCGGGCTTTTCACCTGCGTCGGGCTTCTCGCCTGCGCCGGGCTTCTCGCTGTCGCCGAGCTTCTCTCAAGTACCCCCGACATCCGGGTACTCCCAATTCTCGCAGCCCCCAGTGGGTACGGCTCGACTCAGACGTTTCAACCTCAACGATGACGACGACCATGTTGAGGTGGAGGACGAGGACGAGGAAGAGGAAGTGGCGTACGACGATTCCCACCAAGAGGAATCGGATGAACATGAGCAAACACCACCGCCCCCGCCCCGCCGCAAGGGGAAAGCTGTCGCGACATCGAGCACGGCCACTTCTCCGGCCAAGGGGAAGGGCAAGGCACGCCGCAAGGGGAAAGCTGCCGCGGCCTCATCCGACGAGCATAATAAGCCAGCACGAGGTCCTAACTACACGCTCGCTGAGATTGAATACCTCGCAAGGTGCTACATTGACTTCGGGATGGACGCGATCACCAACAATTACCAAACCTCAAGCGTGTTTTGGGAGAAAATAATGATCCGTTTCAACGAGTTCATAGCTCCCGCCCACCCAAGAGAGAAGAGTGCGATGAAAAGCGTATGGGGCCGCGCCAAGAAACAGATCCAGAACTTCGCCGCCATCTACATCCAAGAAGAAAACCAGCTCGGAAGCGGGGAGAACGACTTCGATCTATACACAAGGGCCCAAGATTTGTACGCCGAGAAGTTCAACAAACCGTTCCCGTATAGGGCTGCGTGGGAGCTCTTGAGGCATATCCCGACTTTCACCAACCCGGCGAAGCCAACAGCTCCAAAGCAGACGAAGATAAATGAATCCGGCGAGTACACTTCGTCTGCCAGCGGCAACGCATCCACCACATCCGCGAGCGATGCAAACACTCTGCAGGTTCGACCCGAAGGAATGAAAGCGGCGAAGAAGGGGAAGAAGGACAAAAATGCGCTACGGGAGCAGGCGGCAGAAGAGTTGGCATCCCTCAACAAGCAATCGAGGAAGGAGTGGGCGTTCAATATCTATATTGCCGACACGTCGAATATGAATCCCGAGCAAAAGGCGAGGTACGAAAATGTTCGCCGCAAACTTGCAAGGGAATTCAATTGGGAGGAGTAGTTGTCTTTTTTTTTTTTTAAATTATTGTAATGAAGTAGTTTTTTATTATTGTATTTTTTTTTTAATTAGTGTATGTTGTATTTTTTTTTAAATTCAATAAAATTGTCATTTATTAATTTCTGAATTTAATTAAGTTAATTTTTATAATATTTATTACAAATAAAAAAAACAACAAAATAAAATCTATTCAATCATTAAAATTACGTTTCCCAGTGCTTAGACCTAGGTCTTACTCAACCCCATTGTAGTGGAGAAATCAACCTATGTCTAACTCAACACCACCAATCATTAAAATCACGCTTCTCAGTGCTTAGACCTAGGTCTAACAAGACCCTTGCTGTAAATGCTCTGAAGGTAGGGTTTTGAAATTTAATTTTGGAGATCTATATTGAATTCTGTCGCATTTAATGAGAAATGATTTAATAGTACTCTCTTCCTATCTTTTCATTAAAAACCGTTTGATCGAACATGCATATTAAGAAAAAAAAAATTATTTATAATAAAGTTATTTTGGATATAATTTTTTGAAGGTTTTTTTGGCACATCAAATAAGAGAAAGAATAGAATTTAGTTGTTTTTTAGTACATTTCTATTTTAGAAAATGAGTTTAATGAAATGATAAATCCAAATAAAGTAGAATGTGCTTAATGATAAGATACAGAGGGAATATAAGACGATTTGCAGCGGCTGTCTCGTCGGCCGTCTCGAGACAGCGGCGGCGACGAGACACGCCGCTGCAAGCCCCTGTGTCTCGAGGCTGTCCCGTGCCGACGAGACTGTCTCGAGTCGGCGCGTTATTACACGCGCTCGACTTTTTTTTTTTTTAAATCGGCGCGTGCATTGCACGCGCCATACATAAAAAAAAAAAAAAAAGGACAACGGCTAGATTGCAAACGATTCAAAACGGCTATATTGCCGATTTTGAATTTTTTTTTTTTTTTTACTACCACATTTTACAACTATAAATATCACATTTCACCACACAATTTTCACACCTCAAATCTCCACATTTCTCCTATAATTACATATTTTTTTCGCATAAAATTCATATTACCATCCAAATGGATCCGAACAATCCTTACTTGTCGTCGTGGTGTCCCCCTGAAATGGCGGACGACGGGCAATACGGAGGATACACCGGCGCGGGGCTCGATTCCATCAACCTCAACTCGTCCGTCGGCGAGTCCTACCACACCGTGATTGGCGACGAGGATAGTCCCTCATCGGAGCCGGCACAGGCCAAAGGCAAGGGAAAGCAACGCGGCAAAGCCAAGGGAAAGGCCCTCGCAATTGTCCCTCCACCTTCTCGTCCGGACGCCGACGCCAAACCAAAGAGGCGCAGTTACACGGTGGAACAAGGCACCGCCGTCGCCCAAATCTGGAAAGAGGAGACATGCAATTCCATCCTCGGACGAGATCGAAGTGGCGACAAGTACTGGGGGCGTGTGGCAGAGAGGTACAACGCCATGTTCAACGACGACCTCAACACAAAGACGGTGAAGAGCTTATTCGGCCGGATCTCCCACTGGGTGAAGGAGTGGATGATAGCCTTCGACAAGGCGGAGAAGAAAAGACAGAGCGACGCCTCCGACGACATGGTCAGGGAGCAAGCCCAGGAGTTATACCACGCCCATGAAGGGAGCTACTTCAAACATTTTGGTGCCTGGGAAATTTTGGCGGACTACCCCAAATTCCTCCACCAAGAATTTCCCGACGTTCCGTCCATGAAGCGGACGAAGAATACGGCAGAGGGTGCCTACACCTCATCTGGAACGCCGCACGGATCGAGCGAGGCAACCGAAGAGGAAAGCACGGCTCCCCCTCGCCCACAGGGACGAGACGCGGCAAAGGCGGAGGCGAGGGCGGCCAGAGGAAAGGGAAAGAAGAAGCTCAGCGAGGAGGAGGAGTTCGGGTCGATGGTCTCCTCAACAAATGACCGGCTAAACAATCTCGCCGCGGCGAAGAACAACCTCGCCGAGGCAATGAGGGAGCGTGCTCAGGCGAAACAAGACCTCGCCGATTTGAAGATCATCAACACGGATACGTCAAATTACACGCCGGAGCAAATGCAGTTCCATATGATGTTGCTCAACGACGTCAAGCGCCGCCGCGGATGGGCCTAGTTATTCTTTTTTTTCCAACGGCTATGTTTTTTAAATATTGTAGTATTGTTTTTTTTTTATCATTTCTAGTAATGTAATATTTAATTTCTAATAATGTATTTTTCTTAATTTGTAGTAAGGAAATTAATGAAAAGTTTTAATTTTCATTTTATCTTATTAAAATTAATGCAAAATAGAAATTCAGAAATTCCTTAGAGGCAGCCCCACTGCAGCTTACTGTCTCTATCTCCAAAAAATCCTTAAAGATACCTTTTAGAGACACTACCACTGCAGGTAGTCTAACATAGGTAAAAACTTTCATTAGTGTGGAGGAGTTCAAATTTAAGCCCATCAAAATTTCAAAATTTAACATGTTATTAGGTTTAAAATCATTCAAAAATATCTCAAAGCATTGCAACGAAACTTTCCACCTTCAAGAACATCAATATTCAATCATATGCAAAGATTTTACAATATTAATCTTTTTTTTAACAACGTTACTAGAAATTTAAAAGACCGCATAATATTGGACTTGAACCCGTGACCTTTAGCCCCGAGCATTAACCACTCTATCACTAGAATAATACACACAGAATTTCATTATTAATTTTAGGGTTAAGTAGCAAATACCGCCCTAACGTATAACACTCAAGTGCAGATTCACCCTAACAAAACGTTGGGTGCTGCCAGCACCCTAATGTACCAATTAGTGGTGCAAATATCCCCCTCATCTGATGGAAAAGTTAACACCGTTAAAAAAAATCGAATTTATTTATTTTTTAAATTTCATTTTTTTAATTTTTTCCTTTTTCATATTGGATTTTTCCATTTTCTTATTACATTATTTTCCCCTCTCTCTCTATATTACCTCTCTTTGACATCTTAATCCCGATCATTGTGATCTTCTTTCTTTGTCAACAAACATTAATATATATATATATATATATATATATATATATATATGAAGAATCAGGATTTCGAACATTCTTACAGCTTTTTTTTTTTTTTTTTTTGAACAACATTATAATGAAATTTAAATACCGCGTGACGGAGGACTCGAACCCGTGACCTTTGGCCCGAGCATTAACCTCACTACCACTAGGCTAACACACACACACCATTCTTACAGCTTGATCTCACCAACATACCGCATGTTACAATCTACAATAGTCAAGTAAGAGTCGAAAAATTCTTCGACCTCGATCCTTCTCAATGTCCCTCCTCACCACTGCCCACTTTGCCTCCACCGCAAACTCATGCATCAAACGACGACCCCTCCACGGCTCCACCGTTGTGCCGTCGCACGTGGACTTTATGTCGGTCTTGTGGATTGAGAGTATGTTGCTTTCGGATGCTTTTTCTTTTTGAATTTAATTGGAATATGCGGTGAGAAGTACCATGAGGATCGAGAAATATACAGTGTTACTGCATGATCAGTGAGGCGAGGACGTAGCATATAATGAAAATTATAAAGAAAATTAAAAAAAAAACATTTTTTTAAAGGTGTTAACTTTTATGTCAAAAGAGGGGGAAATTAGGGGTTAATCTGCACTTAAGTATTATACGTTAGGATGGTATTTGTTACTTAACCCTTTATTTTGAGTACATTATTTCTATTTCTTTGTGCATTTGGCAAGAATTATATGATTGTTCTGGAGTTATATAATTCTTGAGCTTCATCTAAGTCAAGTTTTGGCTCCCCATATCGATTTTTCAATCCCGAAAAATGATCTTTGAGATATTTTTAGACCTCAGTCAAACGCCAGATATTAAACATTCTTTAAATAGATAAACATTGGATGCAAAATATGTAGCTTTTTAGATGTTAGAACATATTTTTCGACTTCACGTTAAGACACTGTAGACTATTATAACCCTTCTTTGACCGAAATACACTAAACTCATTTTCATTTTTTTGTCATGTTTATCGGTTTAATAGATTGAAATTTACTACTCCCTCCGTCCCACTCCAGTTGTCCTAGTTTTTTCTGGGCACGGGAATTAAGGATAGAAAGTGTGTTTAGTGAAATAAGGTGGAATAAAGTAAATAAAGAGATAGTGAAATAAAGTGGAATAAAGTAGATATAAATAGTGAACAGTGAAATAAAGTGGAATAAAGTAAGTAGAGAGAGAAGGAGAATAGTGAATGGCACAGAAAATTAGGAGAAAAATAGGTTGAAAGGTGTAAAGTGAATATAATTAACCAAACTAATTATTTCCAAAAAAGGAAATAGGACAACTGGAATGGAACACCTGAAATAGAAAGTAGGACAACTGGAGTGGGACGGAGGGAGTACATTAAAATAGCTCATAAAGCGATCTGCATTGCGCCTTGTGCGGGGGGTCTCGAAGCCAGCTCGAGACGGGTGGAGCTCGAGCCCCCGCGTAGCAAGCCATCGCGGCTCGAGACCGGCTCGAACACACGAGACCGCCTCGAAGCCGGTGCGTGGCTTGCACGCGCTCCTTTTATGAATTAAAAAAAAATTAAATGGCACATGTTTACACGCGCCTAACGTATAAAAAATTTAAAATTCGAACGTTGGCTGGCTTTCTCAACGGCTAATGCTAATTTTTATTATTTTTATTTTTTTTCATTTTCCTCCACTATAAATACAACCTCTCAACCCTCATTCATCTCACACCAAAAATACAACTTCTTTCTCTCTCAAATTCAACTACAAAAAAATGTTTTCGTCGAATTTTTCATCTTCGTCGGTGGAATATGTCGAAAGCGGCACCGACTATGAGGTAATGGAGATGATGGCGGACGTGGATCGACACATCCGTGCACACTTAGCGGCATAGAAAAAGAAAAAGAAGAGGGCGCGGGGGTTCGTCGACCGCGACCGAGAAGCGGCGTGTGCGCTCCTACACGCCGACTACTTCGCCGACAACCCCACCTACGGCGAACACTTTTTCCGACGCCGTTTCCGGATGCATAAGCATCTGTTCTTGCGCATCTGCAATATATTGGAGGACAACGTCCGATATTTCACGCATCGACAAGAAGCACTTGGACGATGGGGGCTGACGTCGATGCAAAAATGCACGATGACGGTGCGACAACTGGCTACCGGTGGTGCTGCGGACTCCTTCGATGAGTACCTGAAGATTGGCGATAGCACGGGCCGACTTTGTCTCAAAAAATTTTGCCGAGCGATGATTGACCTCTTCGGCGAGCGGTACTTTAGAAAGTCCAACGCTGCCGACACCGCACGTCTGCTCCGAATGCACGAGGCGCGGCATGGGTTTCTGAGGATGCTCGGGAGCCTGGATTGCATGCATTGGGCTTGGAAGAACTGCCCAAAAGGGTGGGCGGGTGCCTACACGCGCGGCGATCAAGGCGTGCCTACCTTAATCTTGGAGGTGGTGGCGTCGCAGGATTTGTGGATCTGACATGCATTTTTTGGGTGTGCCGGCTCCAACAACGACATCAAGTCCTCAACCAGTCGCCCTTATTCGCCGACGTGCTTGAGGATAGAGTTCCACCGTGCACCTTCACCGTCAACGACAACCTATACGACAAGGGGTACTATTTGACCGACGGGATCTACCTTGCTTGGCCAACACTAATCAAATCGCCGAAGGTTGAAACTGACCCAAAGACGACGAGGTTCAAGAAGATGCAGGAGTCGGCCAGAAATGATATAAAGCGGGCATTTGGAGTGCTCCAAGCCCGATGGGGAATAATCCGAACTCTGGGTCGGTGCTGGTACACGAGGCATCTTCGAGACATCATGTTTCCGTGCATTATTTTGCACAACATAATCATCGAAGACGAGTAGAAGGATGTGGAGAATTGGAGAGACGACTCCGATTCTCCGTCCACTAGCGGGATATCCCATCGGCCCACTCCGATCGCCTATAAGACCTATCTCGCTCGGGAAGCCGACTTGAGAGATCAACGAAAGCACGTTCGGCTTACCAATGATCTCACCGAACACCTTTGGCACAAATTTGAACCTCTACCGGAATAGTCCAAATTTTAATTAATGTAGTAGTTTTTTTTTAATTTCAATTAATGTAATTTTTTATTTCAATTAATGTAATTTTTTTATTTGAATTAATGAAATGTTTTTATGTTATTTTTATTAATGAAATTTTATGAATTAATTTAATGGAAATTGGGAATAATTTAATATGGTGCTGAAGACCCCTTGGAGACCGTTGGAATGCAGGGGTAAGGGTCTCTAAGGGGTCTCTAGTACTGGAGATACCCTTGGAGACCACTAATGGTCTCCAAGGGATGCAGACAGCCTAAAAGAAAAAAAAAACTTAGAGAACTAGAGATATATTGTAAATAATAATATTTTATTATTTAATGTACATTACTTGTAGATATATATAGGGATGAGTTAGTATAAAAATATTTTCTGGTGTGAGAACGTGAGAACATATTTAAATTAATATTTAGTTATGCTTAAATTTATAGATTGTCATGTTAAATAAGATTCATGATTTTTATACAAACATTAGTGCTTATATAAGATCATACTTGAATCGATATATATTCATGCTTCAAATAATCACAATCATACGATCATACAAATACCCCCTCCGTCCCAATGAACCCTTTGATTTGGGCACGGAGACTAAGAAGAAATAGTAGTGGGTGTATTTAGTAGAATATTTTATTGATAAAGAATGTAAAAGTAATATGAATAAATAATTAAAAAAAATATAAAAGTAGTGTGAATGCAAATGTAAAAGCAGTGTGGATGCAATTAATCATTTTCCAAAACAGAAATAGTTCATCTTTCGTGGAACAGCCCAAAAAGAAAAGTGACTCATCTTTCGCGGGACACAGGGAGTATAATGTATATATAAAAAGACATGAACATAATTAAACATTATAATATACTCCCTCCGACCCCCATATTTATGCATAATTTTGATGGGCAAGTGTTTTAAGAGAATGCTGAAAAGTGGGATGTAAGTAAAGAAAAAGTAGATTTAAGTGGATGGGGTCCCACATTATAAGGGTAAAAAGTGGAAAAGTTATTTCCTTAAATGGACTATGCATAATTTTGGAGGACAGACGAAAAAGGAAAACTATGCATAATTTTGGGGCCGGAGGGAGTAGTTTAAACATGATTACAAAGTAATTTAAGCTTGTTCTCACGTTCTCACATCAGGATTGATTTTTATATGAATCAATCCCTATATATATATATATATATATATATATATATATATATATATCCCTATTTTGTACTTCCTTCGTCCCACTTAACTTGTCTCATTTTCTATTTTGGGTGTCCCACTCTACTTGTCTCACTTTCCATTTGAGGAAATAATTAAGAAATCACTTTATATCACTTCAAAACCACTTTATATTACTTTAGATCACTTCAAAAATACTTTATATCACTTTATCAATTAAAAAATTTTTATATCACTTTATTAACTACACTAACCACATCTTTTATATCTAATATTTTGTTTCTTAATTTCCGTGCTCGTCTTAAATGAGACAAGTTAAGTGGGACAGAGAGAATAATAGACATGTACATTTTTTTACAATATACAGAAACTACCGATTCTCTTCTTCTCTTCTCTCTGAATTTTCTCCTCTTATTCTGCATTTATTGTATGATCATTAAGGAGATATTACAATAAGATACACAAATAATGCAATTAATTTTCTTTTAAAAAAATTAATGTCAAAATAATCTTATTTATTTGAAATTTGAGTCTAATACACACCAGATCAAAATTTCAATGTCTGCTGCATTTAATTATTCTGCTACATGATCAGTAAAGAATTTTCCTTGTGAATCCCCCCCATCAACTAATCATCCCAAAAAGCCAAGATCCGATAATATATCGTCGACAGCAGGGTTCGAACCTGCGCGGGCGAAGCCCAACAGATTTCAAGTCTGTCTCCTTAACCACTCGGACATATCGACTGATGATATAAGAGTAAACTTTAACATAAATAAAGCAGAAACTGCAGTAGGTAAAATATCCATCATTAATGACAAAAAACTTCCATGCATGCTATGCACCGTGCAATACCTGCCCGCCCGACTCGGTTGACCCGGATCAACGCCCTTTGACCATTTTTTTTTACCTTTCTTTTTTTATTTGTCGCTTCTTCTTTGGTCAAGATTCGAACGAGGGGAGCCGAAAGTCTCGGAGCGAACCGAAAAAATTCAAATTGTTGTTGTCCGCCGATTATCCTTATTTTAGTAATCGGAACGAAGGCGGAGCCGTTAATCTTCGGCTCCGTCGAAAAAAAAATCTAGAAATTAAAAAAAATAATAATCAAAAACACTATCGGACGGAGCGCGTAGGCGGGTCGGGAACCATTTCTACCATACAGATGTATGTACAGTAGTCCTTCTCATTATTAATTTGTTTCTTTTTTTAAAGGAACATCCATTATTAATTTGTAAGTTCCCCTCCCTCTCTAATACCTCACAAAAAACAAAAAACAAAAAACAAAAAACAAAAAAACAAAAACAAAAAATAAATGACAACGGGGTACATAAAATATTAGTCAGAACCACAATAGACTAAAAGTATATCGTGTTAAATAATAAATATAGTCTTACTCTAGTGCAAATAAAAATACAACGTTATCGAAGGCATACAAACACATTTGTATGGAAATAGAAGCCCTTCGAATAAACAAGAAAATAAACGTACACGAGATCCAAATATGCGTTTTTCCTATACGACAACTTTGTAATTTCTACACTTACACCATGAATGAAAAAACACTCGATCAAGACTACCGCCTCTGATTTAGTACTATATCTACACTTATATACACAGACAGATGCATAATTGATTGAATAATCTCTCACTAAACAGAAACATTGAGCAGATCACAAAATCCCCTGCTCCAAATGTAACTTGGCGCCAACTCCAACTGTCTTATTAATTCAACCATATCACCAACATATACAAATATCATACACTTTCTACAACCTAGCATTCTGTAGGACTAACCTAATTCTTATCGATTCGTATCATACAAATGATGCTCCAACATCCTACGCCTACACCAGGCGAGCAAAGAATAGGCCTTCGACTTTCGACTGCCACAATGAGCCCCTCGAATTGAAGCGACGCACAAGATACGAAGGAGCTCCGTTCTAGACAAAGAATCTTGACCTTTCTATATACATTCTCTTTCAACCAAATAAAAACCTTCTTCACCTGCACCAACCATAGATATCGAATCATCGATCATGCATGTTCTACTCTACCTTTAAAAACTAAGTAGCTAGCTGGAATGGCATACTCACAATTGGGAATATGCACAACCTAATGTAGACTCTCAGCAGCAACTCAAGGACAAGGCGTTTCGTCACATCATCACGAGCAACGACTGCAGATTTTCTTAGTGATGCTCGTCCGGCGCTGTTTGAAAGAAGCGTGAGATTTCCCGGTAGAGTTGCTCGGCCTCAAAAGGTTTCGAGACATAACCATCCATGTCGGATTTCAAGCATTTCTCGTTTGTTGCCTGGATGACATCGGCAGTCATGGCCAGAATCGGTACGTGCCAGTTTGTGACATTATCATAGTCTTCCATGGAGAGTTCTCCACTTTGTAGACCATTGTTGATGTCGGACTCAAGTTTCCGGATTCTCTTTGTAGCTTCAAACCTGCAAGATTTTCGACTATTAACTGACTTCGACTCAAAATTCAGTAGAAGCAGGGAGCATTTACTTTGGGTGATATATGAGATTGATAATAATCAAAATTGAGTATTCGAAGGATTAGGCGATCAAACTAGCTAAAAATTGTTCAATCCAACAAGGATAGCCTATATTATTTTTATTGACCTAAGCTATCACTCAACACTGCTTCGACGTGCAACTATAAATGAGCTTCAACTACAGATGCTGGAAATACTAGGAACGAAACTAAAAAAAAGGCAATGAAGCTTACCCGTCCATTTCCGGCATTTGAATGTCCATGAAACAGGCGTCAAAAGAATGGGGAGGAGTTAGCAACGAGATGGCTTTTTTCCCTCGTTCTGCGTCGACCACTTCAGCACCATACTTCTTCAAAGCACCCGCAGCCACCCTTAGGTTCACCGGATTATCATCCACGACCAAAATTTTCCGGCCACGAAGGAGACTGCTAAGGGACAATGTATGAAGAAGCTCTCCATTGCGATAGCTTTCTCGGTTCCTAAAACCCATAGCACGCTGCAGGGAGGCAGCGAGCATACTTGCTCTCAGCGGTTTCATAACAATAACCGGAGTCGGGAGAACAGAAGCCAAAACTCCAAGTCGATTAGAGGTCGACGAATTGGATAGAAGTAAGGTTTTAGGACTGACTTCACAATCTTTCCTTAACTTATCCAATAAAAGAACTAACATGTCTAATTGTTTATCCCAGACGTCTTCCTCAATGACAACCACGTTTATAGGTGCGCTTCCACGGCTAGTGCTAGATAATACTCGACTCGGATCAGGAACTACTTCAACATGAATTCCAAGTCGTTCAATGTGATACCTAGAGACCTTGGCGCGGACAGCTTTAGGGTCCACGAGCAGAGCTTTCATCCCCTGGAACTCTGAAGAAATAGTCTTGGATGGATGGTCGGTCGGCTGACTAATCTCACCGTGGGAATCAGAGCAGCCATTAGTGAAAACAGCGGTAAATGTGAAGGTTGATCCAATGTTCGGGGAGCTGGACAGCCCGATTTCACCTTTCATGAGGTGGACCAAGCACTTACTAATGCTCAAGCCAATACCTGTGCCGCCATGTGTTCTGGTGATGGAGGGACCGACTTGCATAAAGGGGTTGAATACACGGGATTGAGCTTCGCGTGGGATCCCTTGACCTGTGTCCTCAACTGACACGATGACGTTAATTTGATCTGGTAATGAAGAAATGGAGGATGTTTCTTTGAAAATTTTAAAATCCGCCCAGCTTTGCCTTCTGTCAACTACACACAACCCACTCAAGGAGCTCGTTGCGTCTCTCTCTGCTTCGATTTCTGCCACTTCTTCAACCAGATGAACAGTCACAAATATGTGTCCTTTATCAGTGAACTGCAATTGAATATATAGTCAGTAACCACCAAAACAGCAGAATAATACTTTTCACATTTTTAGGCAGAAAAAATTATTAGAAATTTGTAGGTCGAACTCACTTTGATCGAGTTGCCTACTAGGTTCGTGACAATCTGACGAAACCTTCCAGGATCACCAACGAGCACTGCAGGGATTTTACTAGAGACATAAACTGCCAACTGCAAGCATTTTTCAAAAATAAGCACTGTTAAAACAAGAAGAAAGAAAGAATGAATCCACAAGTCAAAGCACATGATTTACCTCGACTTTTTTATCTTGCGATTTTCCGGAAAATAGTGACAAAACATCATCAAGAATTGCCCTCAAATCGAAGCTAACTTCTTCAAGCTCGAGTTTACCAGATTCAATTTTTGCTTGGTCCAACACTTCGTTTATAAGTGAAACCAAAGCTTTACCACTCTCCCTAGCAGTTCTGACATAGTCTTGCTGAGTTTCATCAAGTTGCGTATCCATAAGCATTTGAAGCATTCCTGACGGAACAAACAACAGACAATCAGTTTTGTTGGGATGTTTGGCAATGTATTAGATTGTGAAATATAACAATTATCTAGTTTATTCACTAACCAAGAACACCGTTCATTGGAGTTCTGATTTCATGAGAAACAGTAGCGAGAAACTGCAAAACCACAATATGCATTTTAGACTTCACAGTACTTCAAGGAAAAACGGGGGGGGGGGGGGGGGGGGGGGGGGGGGGGGGGGTTGGGGTTGGGGTTGGTGGGTTCTCGCTTAGCTTAGGATTAAATAAATAACCTGAGACTTTGCAATATCAGCAGCCTCAGCACGTTTCTTGAGCCCCATCATTTCATGATAATCATCCTCGACTTTGGCTATTCGATTGAGCGTAGCATGGAATATTTGCGCCGCAAGCAATGAAATTATAAGGATAAACACCGATGTAGTTATCGCAACCCACGGCCATGGTGGCTTGTGCTTGAATCTGCACCAATAAATCCACAACGCAATTTTTTATAGGTTCATAATTATGGCTTCAACCTGAAAGGACATGATAAGATATATCAATGAGAAAAGTCTCGAGGAAAGAAGACCACACGTTACCTGCAATGCATCTCATGCTTCCTGAACGGATCTCCGAAGTTAAGAGCACTGACACAAAGTAGCCCATCAAACGCAGCATTTGAACCGTACATACTGATCGGACGGGAGGAATTGGTAGTGTCGTACACATTCACAAGGATAGTCTGCTTGCTGGCAAGCTGTTGAAGCAGTTTCTCTACAAGTGATTCAATGTCGAAGATACCACCAAGATACCTATTCGAAAGAGGGAATATATTGAAATAAGTTTGTATCCATCCTAAAATAACACAATTATGATAGATGGCATACCCAGCAGTTGCTTGGGTCCTTTCAGCAGGGGTTGCATTCGGAGTGAGATCTCTCTTGTAGACAGCGAACGTCAGAATCACTCCTAGGCGATTTGTTTTGAGCAACCTAAACGGGGCAGTGAGAACGCCTTTTCCAGATTCTCTTGCACGCAATATATTGTCACGATCTTCCTGTTAGCACAAGGAGTTCCGTCACAGAGCATTTCTTAGTCGTCATGGGATATCCATCTAGGTCTTATAAGTCAGAATGTAAGTTACATGTAACCACAGCATTGATATTACAAATGCATTTATAAAGTTAAACTCCTAACCAATCATTTCATTTTCACGCTACCTTATGCTACCGCATTATATGATTGCTTCTGTTATTACTCGAATATTCTAGGAAACAGATTTCTTTAGACAAGAATTTACCTTTCCTGACAGCATATCAACAGAAATTACATGAGCAACAGTTTCTTGTGCAAAGATGACAGGAGCGTATTCCTCCTGCACTGGTGACGGCTCAAGGTCTTTTGGATCGTACTCGTCTTCATGAACTGGGGTCTGTTCGTCCTTATCCATTCTCTTAATAGTCCATCCTTGTTGAATCTCGAATCGCTCCCGTTCAGCATGAAGCACCCTAACCGCATATGCAACTCCACTCGTAAGAGGTCTCTCAAATGATGTTTTTTCTGTATACCTCGCGAAAGTTCTCTGCAAGTTCTCGGTCGGGCAACAAGTTAAAACTACACTTGACAAATACGATCACTCTAGATAGATGCATCATATATGCATATATTTTCACAACAATTATGGATATAAGGGCATGATTTCCATAGCTTACAACGAATAAGGATTCAACTACAAACAAGAAATGCTCAATCAACTGACAATTAATTCATTAAAAAACAGCTAATAAGCTTCAGCAATTTCAATGCAATTCGAATTACAATTAGCTAATAATAGCTGTTTTACCTGATCAATGGCTGATGGATTCTTGTCATGGTGGAAGATTGAAATCATGACAGACATTGCTTGGATATGATTCATGCTGACATTGAACTGATCCTGCAACATCCTCGCCCTTTCATCACACATACTAGCGAGCGTTTCTTTCCTCTTCTCCACAGCTTGGGAGCTCATAAACCAGAATACAGACAACGACGTTATGATCCCGAACACTATCCATGCTATCAAAAGCTTTGTCCACCAATTCTTCCTCACTCTCCTCAAGCTTATATACTGTGAATATTGGTGATGGATCTTCGAGCCACAGCCAGGTAGCTTCTCCCACAATTTCATCCATATTTTCCCTCCGTCACCAACCAAACTATTCTTGGTGGTCATGATTTTGCCATTACTCAGCCAATTCAAAGAGATCAAAGACAGAAACCAGCAGCAGAGCATCCAAAGAAGATGGCCCACCTTCAACCCAAATCCAACTACATGAAGTAAATTCATCTAACTCCAACACAACAAACAAGAAACACTCTCAAACAGCAAGAAACTCAGAATTTTCGCTATTTTTCTCGAATGTTACACCAACACAGCCGTGAGCAGACATAACTGTCAAATCCCATCAAAGAAATCCAAGAAATTGAATCAAAATCAACCAACCACCTCAAATAAAATGAATGACAAGAATTATGCAGGGCTGCATATTGATGGTTACCTTATCCACCTTAATCGCCACAAACTTTTAACCTCAAGCACCAAGAGTTGAGCAAAGATGATAAAATTCTGAACACCCCAACCAGAGAAGGAATAAAGGAATCTTCAAGATTCCAACTTTTGCCTCAACAAATCGAGAACTTTGGTTTTCTATCCTGTTAGCTACCAACCAAAAACTCAGTCGAAGAAATGCTCCAAGCCAAAACCAAACAATGATTCCCTCAACAGCACAGACAATCAAATCATACACACCCAAGAAGAATATCTACAGCAAAACCCCAGAAATATAAATCTTGTTCTGATTATGGTTACCTTAAAAAAAACCTGAAAATCAAAGTAATCAGACAAGTGGGATTGTGGGTTTTGAGTTTGACTCTCAAATGAGCCAACTATTTGGAGCTCTGGACAACAACTGAGGTAATAATATGTTTGAAAGATTAATGATTGCTGCAGTAAATAATGTTCCCACTTGAGGGAAAAAAAAAGGGAAAAAAAAAGAAAAGAGAGAAAAAAGCATCTAAGAGGGAAAGAGGAGGGAAAATAAGAAAAGAAAAAGCTTAGATTAATTAATATGGACACTATGCAACAAGAATCTGTGAAAGCAAGATGAGGGGAATATGGTGGTAGAAATGTCTGCTAGTAAAGGACCATTATCTCTATCCCAATCCATCCATTCCATCCATCTATCTCCATCCGCCCCAGAAAAGAAAATTAAATATAACAATAATCCGAGCAGCAAAAGATAAAATTTAATTGAACATTAATAATTGCCGGAATAAACAAGCAGAAAGAATGGGAAACAATAGTTTAATAGAGAGAGAGAGAGAGAGAGAGGGCAGAAAAGGTATGGTTCCACTCACCATGAAAAAAGAAAATTAAAAATGACTGCTTTTGCCAACTCCCTTGATGTTCACATCCACTGGAGAAGTCTCACACGCCAACAAGTTTAACTCTATTCTTCTTTTTTGGATGCATCCACACATTGAAAGTCCTAACTACCCTTTCAATCATACTAAAATATCCCAAATCACACAACTTTCTTTTTTGACATTTGTGCCTTTCATGAACTCTCACTCGATTAAATAATTGGAATTGACACCAGCTTACAGTATCATGATTCATGATGTTGCTTTTAATAAACTAAACTGTGATCGTATTCGAATTTATCTCCGTCCCAACCAAGAAAAATGGAAGTGACACGCAAGTTGTGAACCAGTTGTATTTAAGGAGGATTTGTTTTATTTATTTATTTTTCAAGAATTGATAGAAACTGAGGCCCCATGATGAGCCCTCGAGGTGCTATTATGTTTTGCTTTTGCTCCCTTGTGATTAAATCTAAATTTAAAGTGTTAACCTAGGTTATGCACCCCTAAATAACACTTCTAGATGAAATAAAGCTCTTACATGCATATTGATTCTTATTCTTGCACTCTTTTACGGGACATTAACGGGTTAATCCATTCATGCTATTTTTTATTTTGACAAATCAATCTAATTTTTTTTATTATAACCCTTCTTATTAATTCATATCTATTTGAACTAACGTCACTTTATTGACATCGTAATTCTTTCATAAAACAGACAAATCGGATTGGCTTAGTTTAATTATGTTTCACTAAAACAACCACATTCTTCATTTCTGGGATGGGATCAAGAAAGTAGCATACTACGTATTTTTCTTTCTTTGTTAAAAAAAAAAAAAAAAGGAATTGTTGTGCGAAGAAGAATTAATAATTGACTTGAGAAGGAGTAAAAAGGACGAAATTTTACGATAGATATCGAATCATGTTTGGGAAATGATGTCAAAAGCTGTTTTTCCCCCGGAATTCTAAGAGGGACGCATACTGAGACGAAAAAAAATTGGAATTTAAAAACTTTGGGAAGAAACAGTCTTTAATTAAACTAGTACTAGCTTTTACTATTGGGATGTTATAATTTTGGAGAAATGAAAACTATATGAAGCTTTTTGGGTTTTGAGCACTGACAAATTGACTTTTATGGTGCACAGGCACAGCAAGGTTGTAACCAACAAACCTATTCTATGACTGGATAGGCCTTGTCTTCCTCATCAGTCATCAACTCAACCTCAACCTCAACCTCAACCTATTATTTGAACTAATCGAAACATTATTAACCAAACAAAAATAAAGTAAAAGAAACAAAATTCCCAAAAAGGGCACGAGAGGGGTAGAACGGGCAAAAAAGATTCAGTGGCAGGGTCGTGAATATGGCTCAAAAGCGGAGGCAAATGGATAATACTGCGTCTTTTGGGCGATGCCTTGTCATGAAGTGATTAGGCCATCACTACTACACCCACTTCTCCTTTTTTATTTTATCTTTAATTTTGAGAAAAGAAAAAGAGAAATTAATTAATTAAATTTGGTATGTTGTGTTCTGGGCTTTGAAAGCGACGGCCCACGTCAGCCCACCAGTCATTTGGCTGGACCAATGACGTTGACCGCCTTACATAATAGCCCATTATGGGCTTTTAATTTTTTGGGTGGTACGTGTTCAAGTTTTTTGGAGAGTGAGAGAGAGACGAATTCCTTTGCGGCATCTCTCCGCCACGTGGCCTAATGGGGTCGTTCCTGCTACCTCTGAAAGTGTTTCTTGTGCTTATCGCTTATCCACAACTTCTTCAAACTTTGCTTCCTTTTCTTTTCTTTTTTGTTTTCTTCTACTTCTTTGGAAACCAGAGCATAATGGCAATGTATTCATCTCCAAAAAAACAAAAAACACACACACACTCACACACACAATGGCAACGTATTATGTTTAATTATTCTCTTTGTATAATAATCCACTAAGAGTGGGTTCTTTTACGTTGAAAATTTATCACAAAAATTAAGGATAAATAAATTCTTTGTCTAAACTTTCCCTTTTTCCTTTTTTGCGGGATAATATATTATCTTGAGTCGGTGTAATAAAATTATCTATTTATTGGTGATAAATTTTCAATAAAAAGAGGTCCTTTACATTTCTAACCCCTCTGTATTTCTCTAGAAATTATAAAATGTCCCTTGTGTACAATAATTATTTAGTAATGCAAATTTTAATACGGTCTATTTATTTATTGTCAAGGTGTGTTTGTTTTCTATTTTTTTAAAAAAGGATATGGTGGGATAAATTTAGTCCTAACAGTGAGAATTATAATTTTTAGAGCTAGTTTGTTTTAAATGATAATATACTAATACTTTTTTTAAATAAGTGATAAAATGTGCCGTTATATCATTAACTACAATGTTTTGCGTATACCTCGGGTATGGAAAAATGACATGTCCAAATCCTAATACCTTTTGATCCAAATTTCCATTATATCAAAGTAAACACTAACATATAAGATAGTAAAATAATATTATTTTTCATTATTATTCATTATTCCCTCCATTTTTCAAGTGTCTTATTTTAATTTTTTTTCTTATTATCGAATAAGTGTTTTATTTCGTAACTTTGAAAGAATTGATGCAAAATTTGAAAAAAAAAACGATGCAAAACTTTGCATTTAACCTCAATCATAAATATTAATTATTTATCTTTTAAGTTCTCTAAACAATAATTATAGATAAATATAGTAATTTATTTATTTCTTTTATATGTGAGTTTCGACGGCGGGTGACACTTATATAAAAATAGAAGGAGTAATTAAAATTGAATCACCCTCATTCAAACTCGTCAAAGAATTTACATAAGGCATCACAATTTTATAGCAATTGTGATGGTGTTTTATGCTATTTAGTAAACAGACTGTAATTTTTATATTTTGACAAAATGGGAGTTATTGCGTTTCACCCTTTCTAACTAAAGGGAAATCACAATGTCATTTGTTGACGTTGCTAATACGGATGGGGTCGGGTACCCTATCCAGTTTTTACGGGTACCCGGCCCCAGAAATGAGACTAAAAAGACACCCAATCTCGTTCCACCTAAGCTAATCGGGTATCCAAATACTCGGCCGGGTATACGGGTCGGGTAAATGGGTACCCGTATAATCCGCGTAAGAAAAATAATAATAAGCTCTACATAATAAATTTAAAATTAAAATAAATTTATACAAGTAATAAGTGAAAGTTTCAAAAATCAACTCAAAACCACAATAATCATCAATTTATCATTCTTCAATAATTCAATACAGTTATAAAGTCACATTTTGAAACATCAAAGTCATCATCATTCATCGTCATTCATCAACATTGAACCTATCAAATATCAAAATATTAAAGTTCTTGTGTGAACGTGAGAAAGAGAGACAAATGTGTTTTATTATTCTTTTAATTTTATTTTTATTGTTTAATATTTAAGCGTTAAATATAAAAATATATATATAATTTTAAACCAGGTAGTTCGCTGGGTATAACGGGACGGTACGGGTATATCCGGTACCCGAAAAATTGAAAATAAAAAATCCGCAATCCGTACCAACCCTGTTAATTTCGGGTATTGGGTACCTGGTTACCAACCGGATTTCGGGTCGGGATTGGGTTACCCGAGTACCCAGAATCCGTATTAGCAGCCCTAGTTGACGTGCGTTATGTAAACTATTTAATCCATATTCAATAAACTTACAAATCGTATCGGAGGAAACTATAATAATAAAAATCATATACATGGAATCGAACTATTAAGCTTATTCTTTTAATATATTATCCGCATTCATAGAATCTATACGTCAATGAATTTTACGTACCGTCACGGAAAAAAGAAATACTAGAAAATTCTATAACTCACAAGTGTCGTGAGGAAATATGAGGCCGATGCATAAGAATAATTAGAGGTGGCCACGATTCGTTTCGATTCCGTACCAAAATCAGAGCTGGCGGTTCTCAGTTCCATCTCGAGGGAATCAGAACCGAACCGTCAACCACTTATATTTCAGTTCGGTTCGATTCTTCGGTTCCAACAATTTTAAATCAAAATCATATGTTTCGAGGGTTTCAATTATATGTTTTCTTTTTCGTTTTTTGCTAGTGTTTTCTTATTAATAAATAGTTAATTTTATGCATTCTAATGGTGAAATAAACATGAAATGTGACACAAATATAGCTAAAAATGTTTTAAAAAATTTGGAAGGAATGGGAGATTTGGAACTGACAACAGTTTGGTTTCAAATAGTAACTAGAGGTTCGATTTTGATTCGGTTCCAGCGATACCGGCTCTTTTGGCCACCTCTGAATTATACAACCTTAATGAGTATATAAAAGCTAACAATAATACATAACAATAAAATTTGTGAAATGTACTATATATATCGTTTGCTACGGAGTATGAGATAAAACGTGATATGTTTTGACTCAAATGTCTTATACGTATAAAAAATTAATATTCCATTTGGTATAAAGTATTAAATTCTCTGCAAAAATAATAATTATGGTAAATTTGTGTTATAATTAGTTGCAATATTATTTATACCACCTCAGAGGTGGTATACGTAACAACAAAAATGAGTATAATTCATACGGGCCCGAATTTTATAAAAGGTCGTATACTTTGTACCAAACAACATATTAAGGTATCATAGATAGATTATACACCCTAATCATATCTACCAAACAAGCCCATTTAATATGATACATGTTGTCTCGTTATTTTAGCCCGGTACGTGTAAAATAATGAATTGGCCAGTTTAATGCATACATTAAGTTGCAAGTACTAATAAAATCTCTAAGGTCCCCTTGAAGATGGTCTAATGGTAAAAGTGGGTGCTTGAGACTGAAAGGTCTCAGGTTCGAATCCCATGACACGCCTCTATAGGCCGAGCCTGCCACACCTGTACTTGGAAAGTGTGATTTATCTGCCCTGTGTGGTTTGCAGGCTATTGCACAAAGGGACGGGGGTTTACCCAGTGCGCTGTCATGAACATAAATATAATGGAGGATAAGGGAGTTGCGAGACTGACGGCTCGGGTCGGAAGTGATGAGTATACAAAGGCAGAAGTGTCGGAGCCGGAGATGGTAGAGGGAAGTGTTATTGAAAGATCTGAAATTGGGAAGGACGTTGTTGACTATGACCAGATGGTGAATCAGAGAAGCAATATGGGCAGGACACGTGGCTAGAGGATCAACGTCCATTTGTCTAAGTAAAGACGTGTTTTTGTAGCTGGAAGCTTTGCTCGCTCGAACACGTTTTTATTCTATCTTTTACTTTATGTTATCTATTTATGTTAAAGTAATATTAGTAGTACGTGAGGGGACCATCTGTTATTTAAGCCATGCAGTGTAATTGCAAAACCTAAGAAATGAGAATACTCTTTCCTGCCTCCAATTCTTATCTTCTATCTTCTCTCCCTTCTTTCTCATCTGTTCTTGGATCGATTATAAAGACTCTATTTTTATTACACTAAATTCAATAGGAACTTACAAAAATATAGATCTAGCTTAGATCTATTACATTGGTATATCAGAGCCAGGTTATTGCTTTTATTTAGTAAGGATCTGGTGGAAAAAAAAATGGCAGATGGCACGAGGGTCAAGGAAGTACAGGAACAACAGAAAAAACTAGAGGCGCACCTGGAGGAAATACACAAAAAACTGGATCAGCAACTGCAAACAGAATCATTGAAAAGAATTGCTGGTGAAAATCAAATCAAGCAGCAGATAACAATGTTAGATCAAAAATCAGATGCAAGGTATGATCAAATGCTGGAAATTCTGGAGGAACTGAAGCTGCAATCAAAGGAGTTTGACAAGGGCAAAGGGACTGAGGTGGGTTCTATTTTGGGACCACCCCCAATTACAAGAAAGGAAGGTAATCCTAAATTCACTCCTTTTGGGTCAGGTTTTAAGTCTGATTATACTCAACAATCAAGTTCTAGTTCTGGTTCTGTGCAATCTTCTCATCATAGAGTGGATTTTCCTAAGTTTGATGGAACAAACCCTAGGGGCTGGATGATCAGGTGTAATACTTACTTTAAACTTTCTGCTGCTATGAGTGATGAGAATATGGTGCAATTGGCTGTGCATAATTTTGAAGGGAAAACATTTCAGTGGCTCCAAAACATTGGTTGTGACAATTTATTTACTATTACCTGGAAATAGTTTTTGGAAGTTGTTGCAGTTAGATTTGATGATTTGAATGAAGGAAAAATGGTAATGGAGTTTAAAAACCTCAAACAAAAGGGGAGTTATGAGGACTATGTTGAGAAGTTTGAGGAGTTAAGAGCTTGTTTGCAGTTAAGTAACAGCATGAGCTATTCAGAGGACTATTTTATTGCCAGTTTTATCAGTGGTCTTAGTGATGAGATGTAGGGATTTATGATGTTATTCAAACCAAAAACACTACAAGAAGCCATTGAAACAGGGAAGAAACAGCTTGTTACTTTGGAAGCACTTTCAAAAAGAGTGACATCTCCTCCTAAACCTTTTACTGGGCAGAGCAACAATTATAGAAGGCCGGATGCAGCTGTAGTTCATAAGGCCAACACTCCTAATAGCTCCAAAACTGCACTTAAGGTCCTTACCAATGCTAAGATGGCTGCAAGAAGAGAAAAAAGATTATGTTACAATTGTGATGAAAAGTATGTGTTTGGTCACAAGTGTAAGCATTAAATTTTTTATATGACCATGGATGAAGATCAGGAGTTGGCACACTTGCAACATGAGGAGGAATTAGTGGATTTGGTCTTTAATGAGGAACAACCAGTAGAAAAGTTTTCATGGCTATGGAATCCTGGTTGGGTAGTTCCAGTTCTACTTCTATGAGGGTTATTGGGGAAGTGAATGGAAGAACCTTGAGAATATTACTGGATACAGGTAGTACCCTCAGTTACTTGAAGGAGAGTGTGGCCCAGGAATTTAATGCTACTATTACAAAAGACAATCCTATAGTGGTAAGATCAGCTACTGGACACAAGCTGTATAGTATGCACAGAGCTTCTGATTTCACATGGACTATACAGGGGCACCAGTTTACTTTCTCTCCTAGGTTACTTGGACATGATGGATATGATATGATTGTGGGAGGTGATTGGCTAAAGTTTTCAACCCTTATTAGTCTTGATTATGATAACATGACCTTCACAGTTTACACAGGAGGAAAGAAGGTAAAACTCAGAGCAGTTACTGATACAGCCCAATTCAATATGATTTCATCCAATGCTCTATACTCAATGATTCATCATCACATAGAGGAGGTGGAAGAACTGTACCTGTTATTGCCTCAAGAAAAGTCTGTTAGTCAACCTGCAATTGATTTTTTGCCTTTATTGGAGGAGTATAGGGATGTGTTTGATGAACCACAAGGACTCCCTCCTGTGAGAGGGGTTGAGCACCAAATCGTGTTGAAATCTGGCAGTGAGCCTAAACATCAATATCCCTACAGGACAACACATAAAAACAAGAATGAGATTGAGAAGATTGTACAGGAGTTACTGGGTATTGGTACTATTCAAAACAGCAGGAGCCCATTTGCCTCTCCAGCTATTTTGGTGAAAAAGAAGGATGGGAGTTGGAGAATGTGTGTAGACTACATGTATTTAAATTCCCTAACTGTTAAACATGATTTTGCTATTCCAATTATTGATGAATTATTGGATGAGCTTTTTGGGGCATGCTACTTTTCTAAGTTAGACCTTAGGTCAGGATACTTTCAAATCCTGATGAAAGAAGAGGATAGATACCTGACTGCCTTTAGAACTCATCATGGCCATTATGAATTTTTAGTCATGCCCTTTGGTCTTTGTAATGCCCCAGCAACCTTCCAGTCCTTGATGAATCAGGTTTTCAAACATCACCTGAGGAAGAGTGTGTTAGTATTTTTTGATGATATCTTGGTATACAGTAAGACTGAGGCAGAACATTATAACCACTTGAAAAGAGTTTTACAAGTCTTGAGAGATAACACACTCTATGCTAAGAAGAGTAAATGTCAGTTTGCTGTTCAGAAGATTGAATACTTGGGGCATATTATTTCAAAAGATGGGGTTGCTACAGATCCTGAGAAAATTGTTGCCATGAAGGATTGGCCTGTTCCCAAAACTATTAAACAATTAAGGGGATTTCTTGGGTTGACTGGTTACTACAGAAAGTTCATTAAGCATTATGGACTGATCAGCATACCTTTAACAGAGTTATTGAAGAAGGATGGTTTTAAGTGGAGTGAAGAAGCTACTGAAGCTTTTGAAAACCTAAAGGAGGCCATGACTACCACTCCTGTGTTAGCTTTACCAGATTTCAATAAGCCATATATATTGGAAACTGATGCAAGTGGAGTAGGGGTGGGGGTTGTATTGATGCAGAACCAAAGACCTTTGGCCTATATGAGTAAAGCTCTATGTGCAAAGAATCAGATGCTTTTTGTGTATGAGAAGGAGTTTTTGGCTGTCATCATGGCTGTACAAAGATGGAGATCTTACCTGCAGGGACACAAATTTTACATAAGGACTGACCAACAAGCTCTTAAGCACCTCTTGGATCAAAAAGTCATGAATCCTGTACAACAAAAATGGATCACCAAGTTATTAGGTCTGGACTATGAAATACAGTACAGGAGAGGAATTGAAAACAAGGCAGCAGATGCTCTCTCAAGGTATCCCAGAGATGAAGAATGTTTGGCTCTTACCACTGTCACACCCCTTTAGATGCAGAAGGTTAAGAAGAGCTATATGGGAGATGTTTTTTACTCACAAGTCTTAATTTCTAAGCTCATTGACCCAACCACCTATGGGGAATACAATGTGATTTCTGGCATCATACACTACAATGGTAGAGTGGTTGTGGGATCTGCCACTGATTTGAGGCAGACTATTCTTAATGAAGTTCATAGCTCTCCTTTTGGTGGACATTCTGGTGTTTGGGGAACATATTCACGACTCAAATCTTTTTTCTTTTGGCCACAAATGAAGAAAGATGTGGAAATTCTGGTGCAACAGTGTGATGTGTGTCAAAGGAGTAAGTCAGAACATGTTCCATATCCGGGCCTACTCCAACCACTACCAGTTCCGAACAAGTTTTGGACTCACATAACTATGGACTTCATTGAAGGGTTGCCAAAATCCTATGGGAAAGATGTAATCATGGTAGTGGTTGACAGATTAAGCAAGTATGCTCACTTCTTAGCTTTGTCTCATCCTTTTACAGCTCAAACTGTGGCTAAGCTGTTTCTGGATAACATCTATAAATTACACGGGCCACCAGCTAGCATTGTTTCTGACAGGGACAAGGTTTTCACAAGTCAATTTTAGAGGGAATTATTCAAATCTATGGGCACTAAACTAGAAATGACAACAGCTTATCATCCTCAATCGGATGGGCAAACAGAAAGGGTGAATCAATGCGTGGAGGGGTATTTGAGGTGCATGGTTGGTGACAATCCTAAGTAATGGGTGAAATGGTTGTCTTTGGCGGAGTACTGGTATAACACAAACTATCATCAAAGCCTAAAGTGCTCGCCTTTTCAGTCGTTGTATGGGATACCACCACCACATACTGGTCTGGGGGCATATCTGAATTCTACGAACCAGGAAGTTAAGGATTGGCTCGCTCATAGGCAGGCTATGGTGCAATCGCTCAAAAAGAACTTATCTTTGGCTCAAGAAAGGATGGAATTCTATGCTAATAAACAGCGAATTGAGAGAAGCTTTGAGAAAGGGGATTTGGTTTACCTGAAATTGCAGCCCTATCGACAATCTTCCGTTTCTTTGAGGAAAAACTTGAAATTGGCTGCGAAATTCTTTGGACCCTACGAAGTGCAAGAAAAGATTGGTGAGGTTGCATACAGGCTCAAGTTGACGGAGGGGTCAAAAATTCACCCCGTCTTTCATGTTTCTCTGCTAAAGAAATGTGTTGGAAAGAATGTCATACCTTCGAAAATCTTGCCGGATTTAGATATCGACGGGCATTTCAAGGTGGTTCCATTTTCGATCCTCGATTATCGCACTATTGTCAGATCTGGAAAGGAGGTTCGTCAGGCTCTTGTGCAATGGACTGAAGATGGAGCCGCTGCGGCTGAGTGGGAGGATCTGAAGATTTTGCGCCGGCGCTTTGATATAGATCCTTGCGGACAAGGATCTGAAATTCGGGGCGGTAATGTCATGAACATAAATATAATGGAGGATAAGGGAGTTGCGAGACTGACGGCTCGGGTCGGAAGTGATGAGTATACAAAGGCAGAAGTGTTGGAGCCGGAGATGGTAGAGGGAAGTGTTATTGAAAGATCTGAAATTGGGAAGGACGTTGTTGACTATGACCAGATGATGAATCAGAGAAACAATATGGGCGGGACACGTGGCTAGAGGATCAACGTCCATTTGTCTAAGTAAAGACGTGTTTTTGTAGCTGGAAGCTTTGCTCGCTCGAACACGTTTTTATTCTATCTTTTACTTTATGTTATTTCTTTATGTTAAAGTAATATTAGTAGTACGTGAGGGGACCGTCTGTTATTTAAGCCATGCAGTGTAATTGCAAAACCTAAGAAATGAGAATACTCTTTCCTGCCTCCAATTCTTATCTTCTATCTTCTCTCCCTTCTTTCTCATCTGTTCTTGGATCGATTATAAAGACTCTATTTTTATTACACTAAATTCAATAGAAACTTACAAAAATATAGATCTAGCTTAGATCTATTACATGCGCACCGAAGGTAGCGGCTGCGGGTTCTCACGATATCAAAAAATAATAATAATAAAAATTTAAAAAAAAATAAATAATAATAATAATAATAATAATAATAATAATAATAATAATAATAATAATAATAATAATAATATCTCTAAGACACACACATACTTAATATCTTTATCTAGTATATAATAATAGGGAGCAGTTCCGATAAGAATCATCCCTTAGGTAGAAACTATGATCCAATCCTAATCGTTCATTTCCTAGATCAATGGATAATATTTATTGCAATTATTTATTTGGTCATATTATGTTTTATTATCTAAAAGGTTAATAGAGTAACTGCAATTTTAGATTTAACTATCTCGTCCATAGTTCCTAGGGATTCTTTATGTTCATCCTCATTAATTTGTCCAATAATTATATTAAAAATTATTTAACCTCACAAAAAGTAAGCATTATTTAAACAAAGATAAGCAACAACAATGTCGTAATATGTTGAATATATTTTATTTTAAATAAGCAATTGAAAAGGCTAAATATATTTATACAAAACAAGCATCTGTTTATTTATAAATAAGCAAATCGAAAAGTGTATAGAAGCAATTCGAAGGTGAAATGCATATATAAAACAAGCATCTATTTATTATAAATAAGCAATTCGAAAGGTATAGATATGAATCCAAAATAAGTATCTATTTATTGTATATAAGCACTTTAAAAGTTGTAAATAAGCAATTCGAAAGGTAAAATATGTAGTAGTATAAGCAATTCGAAAGATGAAATGCATCATAAAATAAGTATGTGATTATTATAAATAAGCAATTTGAAAATTAAAGTGTAGATATAAATTAAAAATAAGTATCTATTTATTGTATATAAGCAGTTCCTAAATTAAAAATAAGCAATTTAAAAGATAAAGAGCATATATTTTATCGTAAAAGCCAACTCACGTTAATATATAATCTAAAAATTGACAAGCTGAAATATTTTTACAAAAATATTATTTTTTTGAGGCGATAATGTGTATTTTGTTGAAACAGGATATGTTAGATGTTTGTTCACAATATCAAGCATGTGAGAGAGAGAGAGTTTTACTATTTCACTTTGTTGCCCCCCTAACGGTGAGTGGATAATTTATCTAATTTTTCAAACCTCACATTAATAATAAGAGTCAATCTAGGACGTACAATTCTATCTGATTAACAGTTTAAAATAGATCCTAATTTCTGCTTAAAGGATAGGTTCCCATTTGATCACCCCTATAATAATATACTAAATTCAAGTTGTGGTTCCAATTTTTCCCACTTAAGATATATATATTTTTTTCCTTTTCGATGTGGAAAACCAAAAGCTGTCTGTTCAATTTTTCGATAAAACATGTACATAATGTGGCAACTCAAAATGGCCACTTTCCAAACTAAAATAAATAAATAAATTGCTGCTTCCCATAGAAATATGCAACATAAGTTGATGAATGGGTTATTTACAGCCTAATAATTATAGAACATATAGCAACAAAATTGATGGTTGATTTGATGAAAAATTTACTGATAATATCGAACAAATTTGTTATAATTTCTTAGTCTTGGAAAAAAATTTAATGCCGCTTCATGCTCCATAAGTATTTTTGTACCTTCATAGATAACCTACTTTCGAAACGTGCAGTTGAGATTACAGGACAAGCTTTTGGTTTGATAAAACTTAAAAATTAGTTATATACTACAATAAAGAGAATTATGTCATATAAATATTTAGTAAGGAAACAGATTTATGTTTGCACATACCCGTATAATTTATAATTATCTAATGTGGTAGTATGAAATTTACAGACTGGATCACAAAACCAAATAATATAAAATAAATTTGTGCATAGATGTGTTTGTGCCAGTGTATGTGCATGTTTTCAAAATTTCGATTATTCTCTATTAGTTAATTAATTCATAAAACTGAAAGTTTCAAATTCTATGTATTTATATAATTTTGTGTTTAGAACAAAATAAATGTCTCTTCTTTATCTCATTCACGCCAGGTGACATATTAATTGTAGTATATATATACACATGAAAATTTGGTGGGAAACATAATATATTTCTTTCTCTGTCACGACTCAGGATTAATAAACTAGTGATATAACGTTAAACACATTTATATTTCAGGATAAAAACCTCCATCTATGACTATTAGGCTATTAGCTAAAGCTAGTGGGCCCTAGTTCTTTTTTTTTTTCTTTGAGGGGAATCCCTAGTTCAATTTTGACACTGAATGAAACCCATAATAGTATACTAAAGTGTTGAGACCGAGACCGGTAATTAAGAGTCTAAGACTCGAAACAATTTAATGATTTTAATTTGTGATATTTTGTTGGACATCAATTGTTGTCGAGTTCAATTTTCCTACTATAAGTTTTTATTATTGTTAATACATTTATAGGTATTATATTATCATCCCCTACTAATTCATATAATATATCCTTTAAGTTTCTATCCCATTGATATTTCAACTGTTTAAGTAATTAGCTCAACTATATAGTCATCGGACCGTTGACTATACATATATTTATGTTATGGATCATGTTGATTACTAAAAATGCCTACTTATATTAAAATCTAATTAAGTTATATATATATATATATATATATATATATATATATATAGGAGAGAAATCATATGAGAATAAATATTATTCTAAGAAATGAGAATAGATCTCCACCATAGATCTATGGGTGATGGAGGGTCAAGATTTGGCCTAGTCAAAGCGGGTCAAACCCGAGTCAACCAGTTGATTTTTTTTTTAAAACTGTCACCCAAGATGCACAACTTCACATATTCGGATGTATATAACTTGATGCACCACTAAGTGTATTTAGATACACAAAATTTTCAGTTTTTCTTTTCATTTATTTTTTAATAAACAGTCACCCAAGATGCACCACTTCACATATTCGGATGCACCACTCTATACAATGAGATGCACCACTATGTGCATTGAGATGCACCGAATTTTTCAATTTTTTTTTTAAATTTTCAGATTTATTTTCCCCCATTTTTTTGTTTGTTTCTTCGTTTTTTTGTTCGTCGCTTCTTTTTTGGTCAAGATTTGAGCGAGGGGAGCCGAAGGCCTCGGAGCGAGCCGAAAAAATCCAAATTGTTGTCTGACGATTATCCTTATATTAGTAATTGGAGCGAAGGCGGAGCCGTAAAATCGGAACCAAAGGCGGAGGCGGAGCCCGAAAAAAACATTTGTAAAAGAAAAAACTGAAAAAAAATCTGTAAACAAAATGAAAAAAGAAAACTGAAAAAAAATCGGATGCACCACACGATGTAACTAGATGCAACACAAGATTGTACCACATTCTACGGAAAAAAAAAACGAAAACAAAACTAGTTCATCTTAATGCACTTAGTGGTGCATCTCATTATATAGTGTGGTGCATATGAATACATGATGTAGTACATATATGACCTGACCGTAAAAAAAAACGAAAAAAACGAAAAAAAGAAAACTTAAAATCTTGTGCATCTCAATGCACTTAGTGGTGCATCCGAATATGTGAAGTGGTACATGTGAGCTGAACGGAAAAAAAAAAAAGAAAAAAAAAATCAACGGGTTGATCGGGTTGACCCGCTTTGACCAGGCCAAATCTTGACCCTCCATGCAGATATAATCAATGGTGGAGATTAATTCCTAATTCTCATTTTAAGATCCATTTGCATGAGAATCACTATATATATATATATATATATATATGTGTGTGTGTGTGTGTGTGTGTGTGTGTGTGATGGGTCATATAAGAATGACTCTTATGTTAAGAATTAAGAATAAATCTCAGCCTTTCATCTCACTAAATCTGTGGCCAAGATCAGATCTGGAAATTTTAAGTAACTCCCGCATATATTAAGTAATGAAGGGTATTTTCATAATTCAACAATTCTATCCTTTTTTATTCAAAATCCCTTAGCTTTTACGTGTTTCTGCTCTTGCTTTCAACTCAAAATCTTACGTATTCAACCCAGATTTCTCTATCTTGATTCTTCCTCTTGAATTCGTCGTCGATCAATCATGCTATTTCTTATTCGATTCCTTCTAATTAGTTCTGTCTTGCGAGTTCTTTTTTTCCGCAAATTATTGTTAAGTTTTGCTGCATACTTGAAATCTGATTTTGAACTTTTTTTCTTGTTCAATGTTTTATCCTCTGATCTTGGTGTTGATTTGTTCGGGAGTAGTAAATATGTTGAATTATGCATTTAATTTTGAATTACATCTCTTAATTTTGCAGAATTTGTTTGTTTTCTCATCTGGGTGATGTTGCTTAATTGCTAATTTTGGTGATGTTCTTTCATTGTAGAATATGCTGAACTTCATAGATTCATTCAACATATCATCATAAAAACTTTAGATTCGGGTTCTGGATTTATCAACTCCAGAAATTATGCTCAATTCTGCATGTCTTTTTCCAATTTTAACTTTTAATGTTGCAGAAATTGTTCTTTCTCTCTTGATTCTATGATCATTTAATTGTGTTTTGATTGGTTGTAGGAAATCTACTTTTAATAGTTTCAAGTCTGATTTTCTGTTATATGATATGATACGAGGGAATTAATTATACTTGATTTGAACTAGTTAAAAAGGTAAATGATGGATCAATGAAAGAATTGTCAGTTTTGTGTTGTTAATGCTATATAATTCATGATTTTGGAGAAACAAGATGGGATAAACTCATGTAGATTGATGTAGGAAATTCATTATATTGAGAAATGTGTTGGGATTATATATGAATGGACTGGTTTATTGTGTGAACAGAGTTGGGTGCATATGGCAATGCATTGTGGTGCATTTTACTAGTGAATGTGGTGCATATGAATATGTATTGCTACTTGTGAAAACTTTATGAACATCTTATGTGCATCTGTTAATGATGTGTGGTGCATTTATGAGTGGTATGTGGTGCATCTCGCATGGATGATTTATGTTATGCTTTCTGCAGATTCTGATTCTCATTTGGAAGACAAATCTACTTTTTATATTCCTGAGTGTAGTGATGATCTTAAGCCTTCTCTTGGACGTTGCTTTAGTAGTTTGGAACAATGGATTGAGTTTTATCAGGTGTATGGTAATGTTTATGGATTTGATATTCGTCTTGGTATGATTACCAATGTCGGTGGTGTAGTGATGTTTAGATATGTATTATGTAACCGTGAGAATTCATCTAATTTTTTTCATTACATTTGTTGTTTGATTTGCTTTTGACATGGATGCATCAAATGATGGTGTTGAGGCTGATAAACACTCATTTTACTAGCAACTAAGCTTGATTATCTTCACTTTTTGCCAAACTTTTGATGAACTCATATTTGTGTCCATTTTTAGTGTCGTTTTGTTGAGTCTTTTGTGTGTTTTTCGAGTCTTTAAGTGTCTGGGAGGACACAAGTTGGAAGAAGTAGGTGCAGGGCAGAACATGTGCGTTTGTGGGAATAATCTGGTGGAAAACTGCTTTTCTGGCGTTGGGCAACGATACGATACAATATGGGTATAGGGCTGAAGTCTGCAGCTGGACATGAAAGAATACATTTTGAGCAAGGCTACAGGTGAAGGAGTACCTCCCTATAATCTTATGGCCAAAGCAGTAGAGTACCCAGAGCAATGCGCGTTGAGGGCAAGACTGAAGCTGCTGAGACCAAAGCGAACGAGTAAAGTAGAGGGCAACAGATTAAACTTGGGAGCCAAGGAAGAGGATAAGGAAGGAAACTTCCATCCTTATCGAGAAGAGGCCGATTGAAGTTGGACTCAACATGGAAGGAAATCTTATACGCCGCAATTAAACTTAAGAGGGAAAGAAGGCCAAGGAAGGAAATAATCCAGCCCATGAAGGGATCGACTTAACCTAATCTCGGCGCATATAAATATGGCGGCATGCACTCTGTTAAGGACGTTGTTCATCGTAGCTTAGTTTTAACATTCAGTCTTGAGAGTTTGGTGAGGAAGAAAAACAAGTCCTACGGGCAAAGCTTTTATTTTTGTTTACTTATTGCTTTGCGTTTTCTTTTGGCGTTCTGGCCAAGACAAGTACTATTTTGATTTAGGTAATATAGTTCTTATTCAGTTTTTAATTATGTTTTCTTTAATTTATATAATCGAGTTTATGTTTATTATGTTTAGCTAAATCTTTAAACTTGGAATGGATGAGATGAAGTGATAAATCGAAACTTTAATTATTCGTGAGGTCAAAGTGTGTTAAATAAGTCGTGCTCTTTTATTCCCGAAATACTTAGGTCTTAATATTAGATTTGGGCAAGATAACTCATTGCTTGATCACCAGTAAGTTAAGGAGTCTAGATCACCAAAATAATCGAGGTCAACACAAGAGTGTCTCTTTTGCTCGAATGGATATTAAGTATTGGAGAGCAGTCGATGTCTTGAGCATCTCTTGGCTGATTTGGGTCTAATAAGAATTAATACCTCTTGGGCAGTACACCTACTGAAAGGCTTTCGTAAGTGTAATGATCAAGAGAGGAGTATTGTCTAGAGTGTCTCTGGCATACTCGATTTTAAAGGGATAGATATAAGAATAAAGTATTCATAGCTGTGACTTCGTGACCATAAAGGCATGAATTAATTTATTCTTTAAATTGAGTAGTAAAAGAGTGCGGTTGAAAATCATTGTGTTCATGATCGAATAAGAAATATTGATAGTCATTAATTCAAAATCCAGTCCAAGTCTCGTTATTATTGATCAATTCGTTGTTTAGTTTTAGTTATAGTTTTCAGTGCTTGTTGACCAAGACAAGTGAGTCCAAACCAAAGCTTTATTTGTTACACCGGTTACGAGGAAGAGAGACTACACCAATTCCCTTGGGTACGACCCTGCTTACTGCTAGCTACCACCTACTGTGGGCATAGGAGTTATAAATTTTATTTGCGCTAAGTGCAAATGACAGCTTCGTCAGCTTTAGCCTTAAATGTGATATGTTTTGCATTGATTTCGATATTTTGGATTTGTATCACGTTTGGTGGAGTTTGTGCATGTGTGTAGGTTAATCGAGGGTCGATAAGCCAGAATAAAAGGGTCAAAGAAGAGTGGAATCGAAAAATTGGGATGAAGAAGTGAAAAAAACGGACGGAAAGGAGCAAAAACACAAAACCGGTGCCCCAAAGATGAAAATCGGCGATTTGGCTAGCTAAACCGGCGGTTCAAGGGTGAACCGCCGGAAAAACCGCCAAAAAAAGCTGTATTTGGAAGCAAGTTATAAGCCAAACCGGCGGTCTACCCGGCGCCTGGGGCTCAGACCGACGATTTGGGGGTCCAGATTGCCGGTTTGGCTAGTCGGACCGCCAATTCGGCGGTTTTTTCCACCAAAGTTGATGATTTTGCCCTTTTTATGTTTTTATTATCCATTAGCACTTTTTGTATTCTATAAAAAGGGGATTTAGCCCGAAAAACGCATCACTCTTCATCTTAGCTTAGTTTCCCCTTTCCAAAGTTTCCTTTTCAAGTTTGTTTTAGGGTTTAATCATTGTAATCAAGTTGAGAGGTTGGATTTGGATTGCTTTGAAGATTTAATTGAAGATTTCTCTATTTGAGTTATTAGTATCTTTATTTATGCATTCAATTATCTCTTGTATTGTCATTTCTCTTCTTATGAGTAGCTAAATTCTTTTAGTTGATTTTAGGGGACTTGTGTGGCTCAATTTGATGGTGGAATTTGATTATTGATGTTGTTTTGTCTTCAAATTCATAGTCCATGTTTCTTGGTGTTTGTTTTTCAGGATAAAATATGTGGCCTCTATTTTAGCATGTTTAGTCTTTGTAAAAATGCTTAATCGGTGTTTATGATCATTGAATTCAAGTTTGTGTGGTATGATTGATTAAGGGTCTTAGCGGAAGTTAATCAATTCATAGAAGGTTATAAATCTCGAGTGCTTTTGGGAATCAACACCTTGTCTTGAGTCTTAACCGAGATAGGCAAGTAGTTGATCAATTTGCATGTTCTTGTCGAGAGAGAGAGGGTGCATATGTTAGTGATTCCTTCACTAGAATTGGATTAAATTGGTTGAATGAATCATTAATTAAATTTTCCATTGATCTGAGTTGAGCAAGGCCCCTAGAACCAACCATTTCTCAAATTGTCCTATTTGTTTGTTAATTGTTTAATTTCTCTTTAATTGCTCTTCTTTGTCAATTTCTTATTTCTTTTAGTTTGAAAATCTCATGAATCATGTCAGTATTAGAGTTTGAATAGTAGGAGAGTGCATAAATTTTATTTTCACCTTATTTTCGTCCAATAGTCCTCGAGGATCGATACTCGATTACTACTATTACAATTACCCGTTAAAGTTGCGGAATAGTTGCTAATTAAAATAGTGATCAGAGGCCTAGAGAGATTTTGTCTACTCCAAAACGAAGTCGTCACATACATTGGTTTTAAGAAACATTGTTGATGAATAGACACTATCAGAAACATTTGATTCCAGTCTCAATCATCGAAGAGTGTGTATACAACAAATAGAAATACTGTTATTCGGAAAAAGTTATTGACGTTGTCACACTATATATAGTTTCTAAAAGTTGAAATGTGCGAAGACTCGATGCCTGTTTGTAGTTATGTGTGCCTCTTATGAGTTTACCAGAGGTTGAAGTTATGTAGGATGAAAAAGGGTTAACGGAGTAAGAGGATATTTATATGTTTCATTTTCGCATTAGTTAGTTGTTTTGAAATACTGTAAACTAAAATGAAATGAGTTTGGCTTAGGATCATGCATCTCTCTGCCTTATAATTTGTAATCTAAACGAGCTCAATAAAGTTGAATATTCAAATGATAGATTCACGTTCGACTAACTTTATTAAAAAAAAAAGTTCATAGACTAGTCTTGGTGCATCACAAATCATTCTCTGATGCACCACAAGTTAATAGTAGATGCACTACATGCTAATGGTAGATGCACCACAAGTTTTATAGATGCATTACTAGATGCACCATATATTATCTTCACATGCACCACAGTTCATTAATAGATTAATACAGTGGAGAATAAAAATTAATCCCAATAATTTATATTTTGCAATGCATCAAGTGATTCAAGTAATCATTGTTCATAAACTATAGATGAGTATTGTAATATAATTACAAATCACAACCTACAATTCTTTTTTTATTTCCACATACTATACACAAAATCTATGATAAGTTACTTGTTCAAAATATACACTTCATTATACTCTAACCAACATACGCCTAATAAACTCCACCAAACAAAAATTTCATACAAGATTCTTTATAATAGCTCATTGCTTCTGTCCACTTTTTTGTGCAATGTCTTGTTCTTTCAACCTACAATTCTTGACTTTCAACAACTTATTTGTCTTGTCGATTCTTCACATGATCAATCTTGCAGTTAGTGATTGCATTATCCATGAAAGTCTTCAGGAGTCTGTGATTTTTGAATTATAACATACAACACAAACTAACACATGTATTAGTCAGATACATCATAATTAAAAGTCAAATGCACCACATGAATAATGAAATGCACCTACTATTCATTTAAGGATGGATACAATAATTAAACTACTATTTCTAATAGACAAACTCTAATAATGATAATACACAATTTTCAAATGAGCACTAACCAACATAATTAAAGCAACTTCAATATTTGCTTAAAAAACAAACATCGATATAACACATTAGCATAATGACAACAAACACAAAATGACTAACAAGAATTTTTATGTTGTCATTTTAATGCTGCTCATAATTCACATATATAAATGAGAATATCCCCAATAGTAGCACTTAACACATTGCAAAGTTAAAATATAACACCTCATTTAGTTTTTTTAAAATCTAGCACCTTTGGACATTTTTACCCTTGCTCTTACTTTTCACAAATTTTTCATACCTTTTATTACTTTGTTAATTTTTGTTACTTTTTTCAATCTTTCACGCAAACTTTTATATTTCCTCTTTCTTATTGATTTATTTTGAAATTTTTGAATTTCATCTTGTCTTTCCTCTTTCTACCCCGAAGCCATACATCTCACTCCAGCGTTAGTTGTTCAAATTTTCCAGCAACGTGGTTCCACTTTTCCGGTAGTTCGGTTGCCTTTGCCTTCACCTTCTGCCGACTCTTCATCGTCGTACCTCCTCGCCGCCGCCGCAACAACCCGTGATCTCTCTCTCTCTCTCTCTCTGTCTCTCTCTCTCTCTCTCTCTCTCTCTCTCTCTCTCTCATCCCTAGATCTGCAACCTTGCTCCCATCCCACCACCACCAAATCTAGCTCTGCGGTTGAGTTCCTTCCAGACTTCCGGCGACGCATCCACCGTCGTCCCGAGTTCTTCATTGTGAACTTCCGCGCCATGGCATCAATTTCCCTGCAATCGATCAGCAATCGCCAGCCGCTTCCAATCATCGTTGGAGGCTCGAACTCGTTCATCGAGGTGCTCGCCCATGTGAATTTTCAATCGCGTTAATTATGGCTGCAGCTTCCTATGGGTGGACGTCGCGATTCCGATGTTGCACTTGTTCACATTAGCGTCACCACTTCTTTAACCTTCTTTGCCGTCTGTGAAGGCTGCTCCGTTGTGTTGTCATTTTATGTTTTTCAGACGTGAAACAAACCTTAGAAATTTTAATTTTCACAATTTATTAATTGTTTCTTCCCAATTTTTTTTTTCCACATCGTATTTGTTGTGATTCACAAAACAGATTATGTGATTTCACACATTTTTGTCCGTAAATTCAAGCCAACAAAGTTGTGAAAATTAGAAATGTATATAATGTAGATTTTATGAGCTAACTGAAGCTGACGCCGGAGAAAATGGCGGTGGTGGTGGCCTGTTTTATGAAAAAGATGACTTTGTTGAATCTTGACTTTCACGAATATTTGTATATACATTCACAAAATTTATATATATGAAAGAACAAAGTATTTGTATGAAATATGCTTATGGGGTGGTTACTTAGGTTTAATTAGTGAAGTCACGAAGGAGAATTTGTTATATGTGATTTACAATTAAATTTTTGTGATTCACACTGTAATTTTTGTTTCTTTCCTTATTTTTATTAACACAAGAAATTATGTGATTCACACAATTTTTCTTTCCTTCAAGTTATTGAATATAAATTTGTTATTTCACATGAGATATTTTGTTATTTCATGAAAATAAGGATATTTTAGTTCTTTCACTAATTTTCTAGTGTTATGTGAATCGCTATTTTTTTTTTGTTAGGTCACAATTTTTTTTTTGTGACCGCCGACGACAGTGGCGGCTGTAGACGGCGGTGGCGGCGGAAAAGTGGTGGTGAAATTTTTTTTTGTTCAGTCACAAAAAAAAAATTGTGACAGCCAACGATAGTGGCGGCGGCACGACGGCGGCGGTGGTGGCGATGATGGAAAAGTGGTGGTGATTTTTTTTTGTTCAGTCACAAAAAAAATTTTGTGACCACCAGCGACAGTGGTGGCAGCACGACGGCGGCGGCGGTGGAATTTTTTTTTTTGTTCAGTCAAAAAATGTAATTCTTATTTCTTACACCATTCACAACAAAATATGTGTTACTAGTCTTATATGGAATTTTGTTAAAGAATCAAGGGTATATATGTCACAACCCCAAATTTCGAGGGACGGCAAAGTCGGGGTGCGACTAGGGGTTAGATTAAAGAAGCGGGGAAGAAGGGGGAATAACCAAATAAATGAATAAACTGACATTCATAAACAAGATAATTACTATGAACTGATTCTATTAAACAAAAGAAAGTCGATCTCGAAGGATCGCTCGACAAAGTTGTTTTTGAGTTGACTAGGTTTCAAGTATGAAAACTTAAACCGAAAAGATTATACATCAAAAAGAAGTATTTTGCAGCAGAATAAAACGTAGAGTGATAACACATTTCAGATGTGAAATCGAGGTTCAACTAAACTCTACTTCCTTAAGTACGACCTCTACTCAACCTCCGTCGCCTTCGTCACTCAACCTGCACATTTATAAATACATACAGGGCTAAGTATAAACATACTTAGTGGGCACTTTGCCGAAATCATATCATAAGCTTTATAGATTAATCAGGCCTCTTTAAAGTAACACATTGGGGTTTTTCATCAAAGGTCCGTGCTTACTAAACATTTTCCTTTCATAAATAGCTTGATCAAGCATTTTTCTGTTGTTACGTTCAAATTGCCCAACTTCTGTTTCAACGTCGGGGGAGAGTGTACTTCTCCCATGCACGTTCCTCACCGTGGCTGGCTACCCCTCAACAGAGTACTACACACAACGGTTACTGTGTACACTAATTCTGGAAAACCCTTCCGGTTAACTCAGAATCCGATCGATTAGATGGCGAACCAACTCAGAATGGCACAAAAGAACTCACAAAAACAGTTCTTTTATGCAATGATAATCACTTTCAAAACATACTTATAAAGCAATAAGTAAACATTTTAAGCAATGCTCACTTTATTTTGTTATTTAGAAAAGCCCACCTTAATCGGTTACAGAACAAACACAAACTTCTGTCTTCGGTCTTCCGTCCTGTCTTCTAACTTCGACTTCCTCCTTTGATCACAAACATTCAAACTTTAGTAATTGGTCGAGACAATTAAAGAAAAAGAAATCGAATTCGGTTAAGTCTTTTAGGCGTTTGCACTTTAATTAATCCCCTTTGGTTTAAAAAGAAACGAGACTCGAACACATCTCGTTTAGAACTAACTCGATTCCTTACTCGACATTTATATTAGTTAAAATGGAAGTCAATAACTTATTAGTGACTTAGAAGTTCTTAAAGAATTCAAGTTTAAGAAAAGATTTCACTTAAGAAATAGAGCTGCAGAAAAATCTGCACAACTGCTGAAGATTCAAAAGCTCACGCAGAACAGACGGCTGAGAAACAAGAGAGGTTCTTGATACCAAAAGAAAGATACAGATGTCTAGTTTACTTTCCAATTTACGGATCTCGATTTCGTTAAACGAGTAAAAAGTTATGGCCGTTTCCGTGAAGGGTGGCAGAACTGGCCGAAAACCCTAGACATATTGAAACTCGACGCACGTTTCCCTAGGTTCGATCAATACTATACAACCTTTATGTGCATGAAATTTCCATCAATTTAACAGTCAAGTCACACAATCATTTAACATGAAAACCCTTAGATTTCTTGATCAATACACGACGAGCAATCTCGTCTTTTCAACTAACATCATACTTAGCAATTTCTTTTCAATTTCAAATCACAAAAAAAATTCCTTAACTTCTAATTCAATCATCTCATGCTATGATCATCAACTAAACAAATGTTCCTTAACTAACATCATACTTCAATCAATCAACACTCATTAATTTCTAACATACACGTCACTTTTATCGAGCAACGAACATCGTTGTCGATTTTTCCAAACATTTTTATAAAATCTAAGAAATTCATACTAAGTACATATAATCATGCGTATCATCAATACATCAACCATATCATCAATCGGAAACATACAAACCCTCGTTTTCTCGTTTCTTTGTTTCTACACTTACTTACTTTCTTTAATTTTTGAAATTCTACTAATCCAATTCAAACCAAATTAGTTTCTATCATCTTTATACTTAACAAAGATCATATTAACACACTAACATCATTATAACTAACACTTAATCAATTCACGTCATTTTTATCAGTTCAAGAACTCGATTTTTCAAAGTTGTTAGTTAATTCTCAATTAATTCAACAACAAACCTAACATATCAACAATCACTAATATTCGATTAGTTTTCTCGTTCATTTTTTTCTATCTCCGATTATGCTCGACTCTTCGTCTCTTATAAAAATATTTGACGTTCTTAGAATTCGTTGAAACTTCCAAATCATCATCCTTAAGTACTTAGATTAACGAATATGCAAACCATAAGTTCATATCATAATCAAATCTAATTCTATCGACGATTCTTCGCCTCCAACGATTTCGTTTTTTATTTTTAGAAAAATCTAACTAAAATATATGTTCAACTACATGCTTCCTACAACACATTTATATCATTACCACATCCATATCATCTAATTTTCTCAATCAAAATCATACTTCTTCATTTCCAATGAACATAGAAATATTTTTAGAAAATTCTCAAACAATTCATACAATCATGTATCAATACCTAGAATCATATTCCACAAACCATTATCCAAAATTCAAGCTTAAACAAAAACCTCCAATTTAATAATTATTTCAAAAATTAAAGAAAAATTATCTAGCATGCTTGAAACTTGAATTAAACCATAGATTCTTATTCTTAAGCATCTAGGATGAAGAAATTAAACTTAAAACATCAAGTCCTACACCTCATATTTTTCACCATTTTCAAAAAAATAAAGAGGGTGATTTTTGTTTGGATAGAAATGAAGCTAAAGCTCTCACCTTATCAAATACGAACTCGGAAATGAAATAGATCGACAAACGAACAAGTTATGAGGATCGAAAGCTTGAAGAAACCTTGAAGAACTCTTCAATGGTGAGAGAGAGAGGGTTGGCGGTTGGGGCGGGGAGAAAGAGAAGAGAAGAAATGAAGTAGAAAGGTGATATTTATAAAGTAGAAGACAAAGTCAATTTGTACACCTTTTCCTTTACAAAAAATCTAATTTTCCGGATCTAATACTGCAAACTAAAAACGAACAATTACTTTATTAGACGATCACATTTTTGACAAAAATGGATACGACCATTAGTACCGGAATATTTTACTTAGTCGGAAAGGACGATTTGTTTCCCGAAAAACTTCAAAAAGTCGAGACGTGACAGTCCAAATTTTGCCCGGAAAAATAAATAAAACAGACTTTTACCATTAGACTCGTATCGCAAAATAAGTGAATGTAAAATCAGACCCTTTTTTATCTGAGTTCTCGAACGAAAATTTTATCAGGCGCGAAAACCCTAAGACAGTAGTCGGTTGAACGACTTCTGGATTTTATTTTCAGAAACGGATTTCACCGTTAGTCTTAAAACCGAAATTCCTTAACTTAGGCGTGTAAAGCCTTAATTAATTATCAAATTTTTATTTTCGCGACGGAAAGAAAAGCCGGGATATTACAATATAAGTCAAAAGGTGCTAGATTTTTAAATAATAATATTGAATGCTATTTTTTATCTTTACAATATGATAAGTGCTATAACAACTATCCTCTCTATATAAATTGATTTCAAATTTTAAATTTCTTACAAATTAACTGCAAACATGCATTTACAATCATATTTATTTCTTTAAACATGCATTTACAATCATATTTATTTCTTTTTACTTGTCTCTGATTGGTGTTGGAACATGAAACACAAATAAACAAATGCATATGGTCAGATGCATCACCATAGACAAACACATGAACATATATGATAGATGCATCACATTTGACCACATAGATGCATCACTATGACTACTTAGATGCACAACAATGACTAGTTAAATGCACCACAATGACTAGTTAAATACACCACTAATAAACTCATTAATATATGTATTATCATATCTAATACGCTATAATGACTAGTCAATGCACCATAATAACTACCTAGATGCACTAGAATGACGAGTCAGATGCACCATAATGACTAGGCAGATGCATCACTGCTTTTCAGATGGATATAGTAATTTAAAATTTTCTATTTCTAATTGACAAATTCCACCAGTAGCAAACTACAACTTCTAAGTAAACAATACCAAACAAAACTAAAATAAATCAACTTTTTGTATATATCAATATAATAAATTACGGGAGAGCAAAATTATAATGTCTCGTTGCTGCCAACTTCAACAAGGAATATTAAAGACTAAATAGTTCACATTTAACATGATGAAAACAATTAATAATGAAATCATAATATGGGCAAAAGCAAAAACGAGCACAATAACTCATCAAAGACAAGCCTATACTGATGTCAATGAATAATATTTGAAAAACTGCTGCAAAATAGCATCAAGACTGCAATTTCATTTGGTTAAACCAACTGAACAATAGCAAGATCAAAATTTTATATTTTTTTAAAAGTATACACAACAAATTCTAGATTATGAAATTGATAAAATATCTCAAATGCAATCGACAATATCCATAACATACAAGATTATTTGCCAAATTTAATGCAATAGATGATGTCCATAACATACCAGATCATGGATGTTACTACATAGAAGAAATTGAAACTAATTCATAAGAAATACCCCCAAAAAATCCATTATATTAGATTCTAACATTGCATTTATCACAAAATAATATTGTATCTAACCTTTCATCGATCTAGATGTCGACAATTTTTGTTGGATTTCTTCCGTCTTATAAAAAAAATGTAATACCCCAGAATTTCCGTACGATCTTAAAAATTTAAAGTTAATAATAAAAATGGCTTTGCACGCCTAAGTTTACGATTCTGAATTCTGAAACCAACGGTGAAATCCGTTTCCGAAAATAAATTACGGAAGTCAGTTAGATGACTACTGTATTTAGGGTTATCGCGTACGAAAAAATTTTAGTTCTTGAACTTAGAACGGAAAACCGTCTAATTTTTACATTCACGGAATCGCGATACGAACTCGCCCGAGAAAGTTCGTTTTTATGATTTTCCGGACGAAACTCGGACTGTGTCGTCCCGAGTTTTTGTCGAAATTAAGTTTTTAAATATTACTTTCCGATTAAGTTTAATAAGTTAAAATTTTTGGTCGAATCGGAATGTGACGATTTTGTGCCAAGCTACGTTTTTCGTCGTTCGATTTCCATAACGTCGTATCGCGTCGGAAAAGCGCGTAAATTCTCTTTTTCTCTCCCTCATGACCGACTTCACTCACTCTCTAGCTTGATATTTTTCATTTTATATAGTATTTACATGGTGATTCACCATATTAGATATTTAACTCCTACTTTACACCTAATAACCTAATGTTATAACCTTATAACATTTTTATCCATCTCCCTCACTTACTCTCTCCCTCCCATCGGCTGCCCTCCCCTCATACACATCATCTCTCTCTCATTTTCATTTCCTCCATTGAAGACATCAAGTTCTTGAGCAAGAAATTTCATACAAGTCTTCTTCCAACCATCAAAGTCTAATTCTTCCTTCTTTAAACCTCAAGGTATTTGTCTCCTCTCTTGATCTATCCATTCCAAATCCATTTCTTTTTATTTTTCAAGATGGATCGAAATTGAGGATGATGAATTAGATGTTTGATCTTCGATTAGTGTAATTAGATGTGTTTAGATATGAATTCTAGGGTTAAAATTGGAAGAAAATCAAGAGCCCTAATTTCTCCTCAATACCGAAAATTAGGGAAATTAGGTGGGATGTTTGAATTCTTAAATTGATGATATAATATTGCTTAGGAAGTATTCGATTGAGGATTAAAACAAAAAAGAAATCGAAACCCCCAAGTAATGGATGAGAACCGAGTTATGCTAGGGTTTTGAATTGGGGATTCTCAATTTATTGAGTAATAAGACTAGAATTGTTTAATGGATGATATGATAGTATGATAATGGGATAAATGATGTTAATTGATGAAGAAAATCACCTTCTTTAATGTCGTGTCAATACCGAAATTTATTAGAAAAATAGGGGTTTGCATGTAGTTGATTTAGTTGAGGATTTGTTGATGAAATAATGTTGTTAATGATATTAGATGTTGTAATGAATTTATTTGGAATTTTCTAAAAATAATTGGTGAGTCGTAAGAGACAAAGAACTCGATCTAAGTTAAGAATAAGTAATGATATGAAGTGATGAGATGCATGAAAATGATCTATGTTAGATGTTGTTTGATGACGTAGAAAATGAGCGAACTCCGATAACTTTGGAAATCTCGTAAGAGACGAACAAGTAGTCGTAGTTAATAACCGAGAAGTCGAGAAATAATTCTATCTTGATAATAGTGTTTATGATGAACTAAAGAACAACTTTGTAGTTGACGACATGAGCATTCGGAATATTATAATATGAGTTGTAGTTATAGTCGAGAACTAGAAACGAGAATTTGTTAACTTGTTTTGGTATAGTAAATGGTAGTTGAAACGACGAGGTTTGATCGTCGTGGTTATAGACGAGTTTTGACAAGGAGTCCTTCCGTACGGGAGTACGTGTTGACTGCCTTATGAGTGAATTTTAGTGAGAAATCGAGTATGAGAACTTAGAACGAGCTTAGGAAGTTATACGTCGAATTCTATTGAACGTTAGGGTTAGCCGCGGCAGTTTTGCGACGTTTTACGGAAACTGCAATATCTTTTAGCTCGCTTATCGGAATCGAGATCCGCGAATTGAAGAGTAAACTAGACACCTGAGGCTATCTTTTGGTATAGGGCACGACCCCTGTTTCGCAATCCCCTGTTCTGGACAGACTCACTGACTTTGTGCAGTGCATGTTCGATTTGTGATTCCTAAGTTGTTTTCTTCTCAACTTAGCTTCTTTCGATCTTTGAGGTCGTTATGAGTTAACGAATGCCTTTTTCTTACTGACCTCAGTGTCAAGTATAGAGCCTTGAGTGCTAAACGAGATGAGTTCGTATCTTGTATCCGTTTAAGTAAAGAAATTTAGTTAAGCGTGCAAATGCCTAAATAGTCTAAAGAACAAAAACTTAATTTCCGAAGTTGACTTCCTTTCCAACTTAGTTCCTTTTGATCTTTTAAGTCGTAATGAGCTATCGACTACCTTCTCTACTGACCTAAGAGTCGAGTATGAGACCTTTCGAGTTCTAAACGAGATTTGTTCAAGTCTCGTTCCCGTTTAACTAAAATGAAACTAGTAGCGTGCAAATGCCTAAAGAAATGAAACGACTAAAGCCTAATTCGATTTTCTATGATCGATTATCTTTTACAGCCGAATTTAAAGTGTTATTATTTTACGATGAAGGAGGAAGCCAGCAGTAAGGAAAGGACGGAAGATCAGGAGATCGGAAGCTAGGACTTAGTTCTGTAAACACTAAGGTGGGCTTTTATATATATGAAATAAAACGAGCAACGCTCGAAAACCTTTTCTTTATCGCTTTGATAATCATGTTTTCAAAGTGATAATCATGGCATAAACTGTTTAAATATTTTATGTGAGTTCTCTTGTACCTATCTGAGTTAACCTTCGTATTTTCCACATTATTAGTTATCGATCGGCTCTGAGTTAGCTATTAAGTGCTTTCCAGAGTTAGTGCACTTTGTAACATGTGGTGTATGTGGTATCTTATTGAGGGGTAACCAGCCACGGTGAATGAAAATTTGTCAAGATTTGAACGTAACATACTAGAAAAATGCTTGTACAAGCTAATTTATATAAATGAGTCAGAAAATGTTTAGTAGACACGGGCCATTTTCAATAAAACCCCGATGTGCTACGATTATGAGATGCTTGATTATTTATACTTATGAATATGTTTTCGGCCACGTGCCCACTAAGTACTTTTGTACTTAGCCCTGCATATGTTTTCTTAATGTGCAGGTTGAAGCGATGGAAGCGGCGAGGCTTGAATTAAGTTGTCTTAGGAAGACTTTAGTTAGTATGAATCACATTTCCGCTGCAAAACTCTAAGTACGTTGATGTTATGTACATTACGTAAAACTCTGTAGTTTATGTCTGTAAACTTAAATTTAGATGCCTTTTGGGAACTTCGTCGAGTAATCCTTGAGATTAACTCTTCTTTTTGTAAATAAAGTCATGTTCATAGAATGTATGATGTCTCCTATGTATGTTTAGTTCAGTTAGTCCCCTTCTTCCCCGCTTCTTTAATCCAACTCCAGTCGCACCCCGGCTTCTGCCGTCCCTCGGGATTTGGGGCCGTAACAAAAAACTCACTTTCTAGCTCGATTTGATGCTCGATTCCCCTTCAATTTCGCTTTCTATGTTTTCTATCGAATGGATCTTGTGGTTTTAAACAGAAAAATTGAACTGCGACGATGGTGATGGCGGCGGCTATGACACGGTGTCCGATGATGGTGGTGGTGTTGGTGACAATTGCCGAGTGGTATTGGAGAGAGATAAAGAGAGAGTTGCAGAGGTGAAAGAAAGAAGGAAGATCTGCGTGAAATTTCTAGGAGGGGAAAACTTATTGAATATACCCATGTACCCCGCCGTCTTTTTTTATTTAATCTAAATGTTATTTTATGATTTAATCTGACCACATATTCCTTACACATGAGTGGTCTAGATTTATTTTTATTTCTTAGTGTAAGGAGTGTTTTGCACTAGAACCATATAGGAGTATATATTTTGCACGACTTATCCAAAAAGTACTTGAATTTCGACCGAGATGAATGCATCATTTAATTAAATAATTAACACGTTTAAGAGAAAAGAGAGGGATAAAAACCATTACCCTCCACTTATGTCCTTTCCTTCACATATTCTCCAAAATAATAATAATTATCTCAAATAATTAACATTAAACATTCTCATGTCATCTTTTATTTTTAACACTTTGCTTTCGCTAAACAATGTTTTATTAAAATTAATCAAAGATTATGACATTCCACCTGACTCTTCCAAATCTCATTGTAAAAGCCGACATCAACCCTAATACTTTAAACTAGATATATCGAAACCCCTCAAACTACAACTCTTAATTACTATATATGTTTTTAACTTAAACAAGCTTAATTAATTTTAATAATGATCGATCGATATTTGCCGGCAACATGTTTAACAGTCAGAGCCTACATTTTGGCCGTATGATGAACTAAGACGTGGAAAAATCTCACATAAAAGAAGTGCATCATATCGTTAAACAAATCATTAACATAATCACTTTGCATTATCAATTCCATTAGTTTAGTATAATTGGTAGGGCTTACTTAAAGTTGTATGATAGCGATTCATCCACGTGATTGAAGGTGGGAACTTGCCAAACCCTGTTATTTATTTTTATTTCATTCTTTTATTTATTCTACTATCGAATATGGTCGCAAAGGTGTATATATGACTTAACATTTAGTCTGCAATATTTGGTCAATGCTAAAATTATTATCATTATATTACATTATATAAAAGAAAACAATTTGAACTATACATTTGTCTTATGTGGCACCCTCAAATCCATTCATTCCAATTTATCTAAATTACCAAATTTTTTGATTTAAAACCAATATTTACATAGTATTTTACATTTCATATAAATATGGCATAGATCTCCATAAAATTCTTCAAATTAATCTTAGACTTCTATCCTTAAATTTTACTTCCTCCGACCCATTGAAATTGGCATGTTACTGTTCGGTACGGAGATTAAGAATAAGGATAAAAGATTAAAAGTGGATAAGTCTCATCACTTTTTTGGATTTTAAAGGGTTAAAACTTTCTTTATTTAAAATATGACAACACGAGTGAAACACCTAAATAAGAAAATGATGACAATATGAGTGGGTCAGATGGAAAATTATCATATCTGTAAAACGATTAAGTTTTAGGATAAGGCTCAAATACATTAAAGCATATTTCTGGAAATCTTTTTCCCTCCTATCATCTTCATAACTTCTTTATTTATTGATTTTAACATACAAAATTTATCCCACATTATTTTTTTATAATACAACCAAATTGATTGGACTAGCCAAATAAGTAATATTTTCTCACCCCGTAATATTTTCTCATAATCAAATTGATTGGACTAGCCAATCTATAGAAATACATAAGATCAATGCATATTTTTTCATCCCCTAATATTTTTGCACAATCAAATTGATTGGACTAGCTAAATAAGTAATTGAAATTTTATGATCAAACAAATAATTTTTTTATATAGCAATCAACTACTTTAGCCAAATATTATTGATCTATTGATTATCAATCGTACGTAGCATGCCTTTTATTATCATAGACGGGAGGATAACACATGCATATGAGCTCTTAATTTATTTTGGCATATAATGTTGCTCTAGCGTATACTTTTGGATCTATAAAAAACAGTTTCGATATTTCTTATAACGTCTTCTTAAAAATTGTATCAAACTTATCGATGTACAGTAAAATCTCTATTAAGGATTACTTTTGGGACTGCAGAAAAATATGATAAAATGAGAGGTTATTATTAAATAGAATTCGAAGAAGAATTTTTAATTTTTTTTCCAATTTTAATGTACATGAACAATAATTAAATATTATAATTACTAAATATATGTATTGTATAATGTATTATGTGCAAATACATGTATTAATTTATTTCACCTAGAATATATAGAGTCCATGACTTAAAAGTATGCATTTAAACTTGCTCGACAAGTTGGAAATATTTTGGGTTCAACAAGAATGTGGTCATATGAACGAGCTATTAAAGACACACAAGTTAAAAGGATATGGTTACAACAAAAAAGATGAAATTATTGTGACAAGCAACTTTAGAAAATAATTTTAAATCAACCTAAATCTATTGTGTGTGTGTGTGTGTGTGTATAATTTATTTAGTGTGATTTATCCTAAGTGGAGGTGTATTTCTTAATATGAGATCGGAAAAAAAATATGAATTTTGACAAATAAAGAGTTTATTCCTATTTATAACTGGCCTCAAATTGGGACCATGAAAATATATAATAAAATGAGAATTTATTCCTAAATAGAGTATTCCTTTCTGGAGGTTCTACTGTATTAAGTTTCGCACAATATTAGTGTCCAAAAAAAGCATTTATGGAACTTTATAAGTTGATATAAAATCTAAGCAAATACAATAATTTAATAACTATATTTATAAATACCAATCTCCAATATAATTAAATTGATTAATAGTTGTATTTTATTAGGATTCTCCTATTTAATAACTATATTCATAGAAGAGAAAATCCCCAAATCTAGCACTTCTTAGATAGTTTTTTCAAATTTTAGCACTCCTTATAAAAATTTAAAAACTTAGCACTTTCTCACTTTTTTACCCTCCTTTACAATTTGTATTTCCCTTCATATCCCCATCTTTTTTATTTTCATCTTCTTCGATTTGGGGATTTCAAAATCTGTCTGTAAAAGAGGGTTTCAATTTCTCTCTCTAAAAGAAGTGTTTCTTCTTCTTCTTCTTCTTCTTCTTCTTCTTCTTCTTCTTCTTCGACGAAGGTAAGAATCTGTCTGGTTCACTTCCACATCTCCCTCTCTCTCTCTCCTCCTCCTCCGGTGATCGAAATAAAGGAAATCGCAGCTTTTTGCGACGTCGGAGGCGGAGAATCCGAGCACGCAGACGACGAAAGGGCAGCAAGCAGTGTCGATGCGCGAGGCGAGGGAGAGCTCGTTCTGGAACTCGCGCTCGCCTTGAATGGAAGCTTTGCTCATGAGCTTCAACGCGACTTCCTGGCCGGAAGGGAGCAGGCCTTTGAAGACCGAGCCAAAGCCACCCTGGCCGAGGCGGTTCGCGGCGGAGAAGAAGTCGGTGGAGCGGCGAAGGAGGGAGTAGGAGAAGCTCTGCGGCGGAAATGGAGGCTTCTCCGCCAGCCTTCCCACACCTACATCCTCCCCTCGACCATCTCCTCCTCGCCGCACCGGCGGTTCATCCAGAGCTGTTGCGCGGCACCGACGGCGGAGTCCAGATCTATTGATGAAAGATGGAAGGCGGCTTGGCCTTAGAAGACGAAGATATCATCATCTCAGTCAAATCCAACGGTGGAGAAGATGAGTGGAGGCTTGTTGCCCCAGCCCGGACGTAAACGCGAAGGACGACTCCTTCATTGCCCGCCTTCGAGATGAGTGGAGGCTTTGAGAAGATGAATTCAACAAGATGAGTGGAGATTCGATCTGTTCTTTTGCTTGTTTTCTTTTTCAGTAATTCATTCTTATTTCTTATCTTTTTTTTTTTTTCGTTTTTGGGGCCTTCCTATAGGCAGGAAACTAATTGCTTAGATCTGAAAAAGAAAAAAAGAAAAAAAAGACTTATGACATATGGTACAGGAGTATAAAGGAATGATCGATGATGAATGTATTGCTAGAGTTGAAATTTGTACAAGAATTGATGATATGGCTCCAATTTGTGTTTTGATTTTTGGTTGGTTTAATGGGAGCAGATGGAAGGCGGTTGGACTTTCCCATCTTTTTTTTGTGCACTCACAATTTTGCCATTTTTTTCTGTGACGTCTCAAATTTTTTTCCTTTTTTTTTAGACTTCACAAAATTTTTCAATTTTTTTTTAACTTCACAAAATTTTCAATTTTTTTTTTGTGATTTCACAAAAAGCGTGTAAAATAATTTGTGACCGCCGATGACAGTGGCGGTGGCACGACGGCGGCGCAAAAGTGGTGGTTGAAGTTTTTTTTTTTGTTCAGTAACAATATTTTTTTTGTGACCGCCGACGACAGTGGCGGCGGCACAACGGCGGCGGCGGCGGCAGAAAAGTGGTGGTGGAATATTTTTTTTTTGTGACTTCACAATTTTTTTTTTGACTTCACAAAAAATTTGTGGCTGCCGGCGACAGTATCGGCGGCGGTAGTGGTGGCACGGCGGCAGGGCGGCGGTGGCGGCGACGGGGTTGTGGTGGTGGAATGTTTTTTTTTTGTTCAGTCACAATTTTTTGTTTGTTACTAGATAGGTGATGGAAGGACAAAAATATCAAAAAATGCTAAAATTTAAAAGATTTATAAGGAGTGCTAAAATTTAAAAACTATTTAAGAAGTGCTAGCTGTAAAATCCTCTCTTCATAGAAACCGATCTTGAATATAAATTGATTAATAGTTGTCTTTTATTAAGATTCTCCTATTGATGGATCCTAATTAAAATCAACTAGTGTGTAGCCCGTCGAAAATTGTCGGGGAATCATTATTCAATAAATTACTCTCAAAGTCGATGTAGAATAAAGATATTTTTTTGATTTATATGAGAATTTAGGTGGATCTTTTTGATAGCAAATATCCTTTTTGTCCCACATGATTTAGAGAAGAAAAATCATTTTGAAGATTGTCAGGTAACTAAAATATTCTACATTATGAATTCAATATAAAATTAAAAAAAAAATCAATTGAACTGTTGGTTAGGAATTGACTCTTAGTTTGTTTGAAAATAAAATACGTGAATCATTCACCCGATTTTTGTTTGTTCCACGACTTTTAAATCATGTCATGAAATAATTAACTTTAGTTTTCGAATTTTTCATAAACTCAAATTTGGGAATATCGCATCTTTGCATGTATTTAAAATACTATAATCGATCTTGATTTTGAAGATTTGATTTTGTTAAGATTTTGTTTCAATTATATTATATAATATAATAAATATGATAAATATATATTTTAAATTCAATTTGAGAATTTAGCTAAATGAGAATGAAGGGATTTAAGAATAAAATAGAAGATTTGATCTTGTTAATCTATACCATATATATTTTATTTTATTAATACTAAATATAATAAAATATGATATTCGGAAAAAAATTTAAATAAATAGAAATGGAGGAATATGAAGAGTGCCACATAAGATTTTTTTTAAATAAAGTCGTTTTCGTTTATATAATAATAATAATAATAATAATAATAATAATAATAATAATAATAATAATAATAATAATAGATAAATGTGGGGACTAATAAATAATTTAATGAAAAATATCTTTATATTAAATCTTCAATTAGAAATGATTAGTTGTTTTCCATGTGGGAGTAATTACTATATGGATGTTAATTTAGTCGAAAACTAATGGAAAAGTTTGTAGGTGGACCCTACTAACCAAAATTTTCTGAATATATTTTGATTTTTTATTTTGAATATGGTCAATTTTCTATCTTTTAACCCAACTCTTAATAGAAAACTTTATGATGCGTACCATTGAAATATATATATTTTTTAATCTATTTTTGTTGCCCACAAAAATGGTTAACGGGTCGATTATGACCCGAAATTTGGGGGGTAGACGGGCCTACTATTTTCTAATTTTAAAGCTCCATAACTATGCTCAACGGACCAGTTTCGATCCGAAACTGTGGGAGTAGACGTGATGATTCTGAACAGATGATTCAACTTATTTATTTTTATTTATAATGAACTCATAATATAGGATATTTAAGATGATAAACTTCATTCTTATAGACAACCTTCAAAATTATTTATATTCTCTAAATCAATGTGAAAAAAATATTTGTTACAAAAAAGATCTATCTAAATTCTCATACAAAACTAATGTGGGGTCATACAAAATCGACGTGGGACAATCTTTTTTATTGCTAACTATGTTTTTGTCCCATATTGATTTCGAGAAGAAAGAGAGCTTTGAAAAATATCGATTTGAATAGGGAGACTTGAAATTTAATTTTGTATCTTTTATTATTTATTCTAGAGGTGTCCACAAAAATCAAAACTAAGGTCGACGGACAGTTCCAACCCTGAACCATTGGGGTAGACGGTCAATTCCAAGCCGTTGGTTCAACTTAAAAAAAACAAAAATCTTATATGGAACATTCTTCACAAATTTTCTTCTTCTCGAAATCAATATGAGACAAAGAAATATTTGCAGTTAAAAGGACCCACTACAATTCTCATCTCTAAATCAAATATGGAACAAAAAAATATTTGTTGTCAAAAGGATCCACCACAATTCTCATACGAAATTGATGTGTTACAATCTTTTCGAGAGTCAAATATACCTTTTTCCCACATCAATTTTTAGAAGGAAAAAAAAGCTTTGAAATTATCTATAAAAATTATCTTAAAAAATATATGTTTAAATATGTACTACCTCATGTCCCCAAGTCTTTTCCTATCTTTTCTTTTTTGGATGGTCCCCAAGTTTCTTCCTAGCTACTTTTGGACACTACCCCACAATAAATTATTATCTCATACCTTTACTTTATCAACTTATTTACCTAAAATACCACATATGGCCCATCACTATCTCAATTAATTAATATATTACCACCCTTTATGTGGGACCCTTTCTCCACTCACAACAAATTCAATCACTTTTTCTCTACTCACAACTAACTCAACAACTTTTTTCTTAATACTCGTGTCACTCCCTCCTAGGAAAAGACTTGGAGACCGGAGGTAGTATAAATTTACTTATAAAATTACGTAAATGATATTTCCTTTGAAGATTTAAAAATAATTAACGAATAATATTTTTCTTATAATTTAATTAAATAATACTTTTCCGTTAATTTTCGTCCGATTACAAACTAATTTTAATTCAATTACAGATGACTTTAATTCACCCAATGGCCGCTAAAGCCATATGTTTTTTTTATAGTAAGGGCTGAAATAATATAAAGGATATCGGATTACGTTTTCTTTTCTCGCGTCACCCTATTTGATTAGCATTAAATAGTCCATTTTATATATTGTCCGTATTATATGTAAAATGGAGTATAAAATATTTGAATTGACCTGGATAAATAGCAATACAACTTTTCTTTTCTTTTTTTTTTTTTAAAAAAAAAGGATGCTAATATAATGTAAAAAACCGAAATGAATTGAACCTTTGGTTTCAATAATTCATAGTTTCATACTCCCCGATCAACTGAATTTAAATTATACTAGTATAAATTAAGGGGAAAAAAATAATAACGACGCTAGAAAGTCAAATTTAGTTCAGCAAGCCTAGCTTAATTTGTCCCCGCTCACAATTCACAGATAGTGTAAATTATTTAGTCTGCCATCAATTAAAGGCACAATCAAGAATTTAATACTATTTTTACATTTTAAACTAACCAACATTCACCAAATCTATTTGACCATTGAAAGATTCAGCTAGCACATCTGAACACATTCTTTGATCGTGATGTAATCAATGATCCAATTAATTCAAAATTAGCATGCCGATTAATCACCGACCCAAATCAATACAGTTTATGGTTTCTGTTCTTGACCAATATTTGGAATATACAATGAGCGCTTGGGAATTATGTAGGCTAAAAACAGTTTATGGTCTCTGTTTTATAATTAGTTAATTGTTTTTCTTATTTCTGGATTAAAAGGCTTATTTGGTCTGAAGCTTAAGTTCGCAAGAAAAATAATATCTCTTGTAAGATAATTATACCTAAAAAAACATAACATATTCGTTAATATAAAATAGTAAGTCCCAAGTCAAAATAAAAAATAAAAAATTACAATAGTAAGTCTACTGAAATTATAATATTACAATTCATAAAACTAAATTCCACCAGATGTCTTTAAAATCGAGTTTGTCATGCGCATGATTTGTCTCATATAATTTGTAAACTATTTTATAAAAACAAAATTTTCCTAAATACACGCACAAGTAGATGCTTAGAATTTTCCACAATGATGAAAAAAATTGTATTTTTAAAGCTAATATTTCTGGCATCATTTTGAAGTCAATTCATTTTTTATGTTTTTACTTAAAAATTAATTCATCTTCCGGCGTTCAAGTTTGGAAATTGAATACCAGGACGTAACTAATGTAACTGTAAAAACGTATATTTTCCCTTTAAAAGAAAAGAAAACGTGTAATTTTTTTTTCCAAAAAACAGAAAATCCAATCCAAATTATTGGCCATACGTATTCAATAGTTAGTAGTTAACGGGCCTTAATTTCATGCTCATATAATTTTAAACGGGGCAGAATTGGGTAACAATTTCGATTTTCAAAAGCCCATACCCCGATTATTATTAAACGGGCCAGAATTGAAGATCAAGTGATTTTATCCAACGGAATCAGAAACAAAATAGAACTCGGACTAATAACGTGCGTACGTATAAACAGCCAATAATAATAGGCCACGTAGATGATATACGCGTTTGACCCAATCAGAAGCTACACATTGACGCGGCGCGGCCATAATGAAACGCAATCAGTTTTACCTCCTACAAACAATAACTGTGGTCTGTGGAAAGCGGCGAGATTTATATATTTGTGCCAATTGATCATGTAGGAGAAATTTTCCGGAGAGGAAAAGGAAGAACGTTTCAAATAAAGAGATTGGTTTCTGATTATCTCGCCGGAGCTGAATTGCTTGTTTTTGTTGCTGAATATTTTTGTTCCGAGCTTTAACGGATAGCCGATCTCACTGTAACAATGGTAATTTTGTTCTCTTTTCTTTTTTCTTATTTATTCTGTGATTTTTGTTATTTCGAAATTCGAGAGTTTTATGATTTCTAGATGCTTTTAGCTCCCTCGAATTATCGGTGTTGATCGCTTAGTGTCCGGTTTCAATTCTGTAGCTTATGGATTATTTATTTAATTTGAGACAATTCTGTTTAGTTTGCGCCAGTGGGCAATGTAGTTATGCTAAATTATTTGAAAGCTCAAATGAGAATGATATTTGAAATTTGAGGGATGTTTATGCTGAATTGCAGAATAATTGTGTTTATCCTCTCATTAATCTTGTTGCCTGATGAAATGCATGCCATCTTTTGCTAAATAGGATTCTTGACAAGATTATAAATAACCGCCGTGTAAAGAAAAAGAAGAACAAGCAGATTAGATAATTTCATCAGCGTACGAAAGTTTTTTTTTTTTTTTTTTTTTTTTTTTTTTTTTTGTTTTTTTGTTCTATTAGGAAAATTAATAAAGAAATTAAGAAACATAGAGCAGTTAAAAGAACAAGAGAAGCTAAGATACTAATTAATCTTTTTTTTTAGTATCAAGATACTAATTGATCTGAGGTGGTTAGAAAGTTATAATCATACTTTTTTTTTCTCTTTCATTATCTGTTTACATTTACAAACTGGGGATATAATTTTCTTGCATTGGGTACCTTGAATCATATTGAGGTCTGAATCAGTGTTTGCAGAAGTTATCAATTCTGACACAATGTTTCAATTTTCCCATGCAGACAACTTCAAGGAGGCTTGCTGACAGGAAGGTCGAGAGGTTTGAGAAGAACATTACTAAGCGAGGTGCCGTCCCAGAGACTAGTGCAAAGAAGGCGAACAACTACCCCGTTGGCCCTATCTTGCTCGGGTTTTTCATTTTTGTTGTCATAGGGTCGTGTAAGTATTTCTGATCTCATGTCATATCTATATTTTACTTTACATGGTGATGATAGTTGATACATCTATTTGTTGCACTTGTGTGACAACTTGTGATCAGTTCTTACGGTCCTATCTTTCTTAGGTTTTCATTATTATTGTTATATGAATAACTGAATATGATCATGTAAAACGTTCTAGTCTTAGTTCGTACATTCCTTTTACTTTGTCGGGTTGTTGATGCATATATTAAGTTGTTACATTAGACAGAGAGCATCTGATCAGTTCTCATCTGAAAACCATAGAGTTGATTGAGGAGGTTATGATATACATTCACTATCAGGAATAGACTAGTTCTATGAATCATTTACAATGAATTTCGCAATAAATTAGTTACTCTGCGGCATTTGGGTAGGAAATGTCTAAAATTCATGCTTAATTACTCTGCCCCTCTTAGACGCCAGTGATTGTAGTGAAGTTTGAAATAAAGAAGAGTGGTTTGATTTTCATCTTCATAGTCAATGACGTTATCCTTTTCTTTGTTTTGGTCAGCATTGTTCCAGATAATCAGGACGGCAACAAGCGGAGGGGTGGCTTAACCCAATCATATTATAACATACATGATGCTTTAAGTTGAGGGACGGGTGAGCTGACATTAAATGTAGTCAAGTTTCTATCTCCTTAAACATCCAAATAAAGTTTTACTTTCTAATCTGTTCTTTTAATCTCTCTCCCCTTTTGGCTTGGCTGTGTGATATTATTTTACTTGTTTCTTGATCTGCTTAATAGACGAGCATTTTCTGGGAAAGACTAGTATGAGCTTTTTCTGCTTTGCTTCTTAAGCTCCTGTAGCTTTTACTCATGTGAAATGATGCTCATCCAACTTCACAGTCGCCTGTTTATCACGAAGTTCTGTTTATTCACCTCCACATGAAAGGTTTAATAATTATAATTAAGAAATAACATCAGAATCCAACCATTTTGAAACAAAAAAGCTATACATTGGTACAATGCACTTTGACTCACTCTCTTCTACATCCACACTCTGATTATAACTTCGTCACTTCTACATAAGTGTCACGAGCTGTCAAAATGTATATAAAGAAGATAGTGGACAAACTGACTTTCTATTTCTATTTATTGCATGAGAACTTTATAATGGGTAAATATGGAAAGTTGATAACTTTTGCATAAAATCTGTGCATGATATGTCTTGAGGGGAAAGAATTTTAGCGGCTTGTGATACTTCAAAAGCCGTGGGAGTATATCACCATTATTCTGGACTCTTGAGCAGTATTCTGGATTCCTGACCAGTCGAGGTTCAACTTATCTATGAATTTGAAAAGAATGTACCTTCGAACAAAGATTTGGCGTAAGTTCCTTTTTTTTCTTTGGTAGACCTTCTGGCTTCTACGGCAAGACATGCGGTCTCCAAGTTTCTTCCTATCTTTTCTTTTGGGGGCAGTTCGAAGTTTATTCCAACTATTTTTGGACACTATTCCTCAATCAATTATTATTCCTTTACTTTATCAACTTATTTATCTAAAATATCACAAATGGTCCACCACTATCTCAATCAATTAATACTCTTTCAGTTCCACTTAATATGGTGCGGGGATTGTGCACAAGTTTTAAGAAAAAATAGATAAATATTTGGTAGAGATATTTTAAGTGGAGGAAGGAACCCATTTAGGACGTGTTGTTAATTTTTTAGTGGATGCAGAAACTTTATAAGAGTAAATATAGTGAACTTACGGAAAAAAAGGTAAAAGACATGTTCTAAAAAGATACACCATACTAAGTTGTGACGGTTAAAAAAAAAAAGTAATCATACTACCCGAGACAAATTCAATTATGTTTTCCTTACCCACAATCAACTCAACAACCTCTTTCAACACCCTCCAAAAAAAAAAAAAACTTGGGAACCAAAAGTAGTACGAACATTTAATAGGAATTCTAATTAGGTTGAGTGTCCAAATGAGTAGCTGCTACAGATCTCAAGACACGTCGTTGTTGGACTAATAAGGAGGTTTGGGTGCTCTAATCTGAGCTCAAAAATCCCATTTATATATGGGAAGGAAATAAGGATGTTTGGGTGCTCTAATCTGAGCTCAAAAATCCCATTTATATATAGGAAGGAAAAACATTATGTTACGTCCCAACGTTTAAAGTTTTTATAATAGCGTTCCAATGTTTAATATTTTACAAATTGTGTTTCAATATTTCAATTATTTAACAAAATGTCTCAATGTTTCAATTTTTGTAATTTTTGTCTCAATGTCATATTTTTCTACAATTGTATCCTAACATACCGATTATTTTACAATTGTGTCTCGACAATCGATTTCCGACAAGTTAGGTCACCGGAGTCCATAACTATTTATATATATAAAAAAAGAAAACTTCAAAAAAATATAAATGATTAATTACCTCATTTTAAACACACTGTTCGTGCAACTTAATATCAAAACAACAAAATAAGAAATTATTTAGCTAGAGGAACAAATAGGGCAAAAAATGAGAGAATATAACCACCAATAAAACATATCAAGAGCAAACGGGCATATATTGCATTAAGAGAAAAATTTCTCATGTAAAAGTATATATTGCATGAAATGTCAACATATGATAATATTTCGAGTGAAATCATCAATTTTTATAATATGAAAATTCATGTGCCAATGACATGCCAGTGAGCTAGTTAGTAAAAATTGTCGGAAATTAATGTTTAGGACATAATTGTAAAATAAATTAAACATTGGACACAATTATTTAAAAAAAAAAAAAAAAACGCTAAGACACAATTTTTCAAAATCGAAACATTAGGATGATGCTGTAAAAAATTTGAAACGTGAGACACAATTTGTAAAAATTGAAACATTGAGGCGCTATTGTAAAAGCTTCAAACGTTGGAATATAAAATGAGATTTTCTCAAATAAGAATGTAGCCGATTCCAACTTGTAGATAGAATTGGCCGTTAATAGGCAAGTGATATCTCAATTATACAATTACTCATTTAATTTAAGTATTCTTTTTTTTTTAATAATATTACAAGGAAATTTAAATACCGCGTGACGGAAAATTCGAACCCGTAACCTTTGGCCTGAACATTAACCTCACTACCACTAGACTAACAAGTTGTACAAAGGTGCCGATATATATAGAGGAATGTGTTGGTAACTGGTAAGAACTATTCTTTACATATAAATGTAATCCTTTTACCAACTCATGATATAATGCCCAAACTACATCATTTTAATAAAACAAAATGCATTTTATTTTACTGAACCTGTTAATCTGAATCATCACAAAGGTGAATGGTCTAGAGTTATTCTTATTTTTATACCTAAAAAGGGTTTTCATTTGATGTCGCAATAACATTGTAGTATATCTTAGGAGTAAGGCAAGTGTGGTTAGATCTTGGAACAAATAAAGAATAATAATTTACTATTTCTCTTGGCAAAATCTTTATACTTGTAGGCAAATGTGCGTTAGAAAGTACATAAAATTACATAAGGTAATAGGGAGACGTAAAATTCTTCTACGTTGTCAACAGTGTACACCGGCACATATGTATATTTGCGTTATTAAAATACTAAATGAAAGCACTAGAACCGAATTTTTTGTGTTATTTTCCAGGTGCCCCAATCTACTACTCAAAACGCATCATATAAAAAAGGATAAAATAATCAATCCCATCATACAAGTGTGGGAAAAGTGCATGTGAATAGCAGGTTAATCTCACGTGCTCGCCATTATTAATTATGGGAACGAGATCTTGCAACTTCGGATTAACTACATTTCATTGTTTATTTATTTATTTATTATTATTGAGGAACTACATTTCATTGTTGATCACTTCTTCTGTTTCAAAATTAATGTCATGCAATCTAGTAGCATTACTTACTATGTGGTGCAGTAATAAGTATTAAATAGTACTATCATATACTATAGTTTACTTTATTATACCGGAACAGTTTCTAGTTGGGTGTCAGAAACAATAACAGCAGTTCCTCAATAAATTAATTAAGTAATTTAGTGCAGCATCAAACTTCCAAAGTGGTCCAGCAATTTATTCGCTTAATTACTTATTAACATGTGTGCTTTAACCCTCTTTAGAGTCTTGGGAGCCTGGATGCTAACCAACCCTGCAGTGCAAACCAAGTCATGGATCGACATACACGTGGTTATTAGTTTTTTTTAGTTTTATTTTTATTTTTACAACTGTTGATATTATTTTATTATTTAAAATCTCGCTGTGGTAGAGTTAGGTGTAGCGTGTGTAGAAGACGCACGCGTCGGTGCGTCTGCTTCTTTCCCATTGGCAAAAAATCTGCAGTCTCCGAGACCCGAATTGACCTGAAAATTGTTGCCGCTCTCCACCCACGGTGTTGCCCTCCGGGCAGTAACAACCGAGGCAGCCGCCACCGTATACTATTCAGCCTCAAAATCTACAAATTTCTGATCTCATTTTCTCAGATCTTTGTCGACCGAGAAATTGCCATGTAGTTTTGATGATACTGAAGACAGACTCATCGACAAATGGGGCGAGAAGGAGCTTAAAATTGAAATTACCAGAAAATAGGAAAAAAACAAGTAAAAGCTGCGCCCAAGGATAAGAAAAAATAAAGAAGAAGGAAGATAAATGAAAAAAGGGATAGACACCCCCCACCCCCCACCACACCCCCGCAGGTGTAGAGAAATTCTTGTGACCCACACAAGAATTTCTCCGCAGGTGTATTACCGTAAAAAGCAAAAGTTAAACAAATTAAGAGTAAGTAAATAATAAAAAGAGAACGACTTGGGTGCATAAGTCTGCACCCATTTGCACACAATCTGACCCGCCCCGACCAACCACATGCCATTCCGATGCGGCGCGTGAGATTCACGCGCCGCGCGTGAGATTCACGCGCCGCGCGTGGGTCTCACGCGCCCTTTTTTTTTTTTTTTTTTTTTTCTTTTTAAAATTTCCAGATTATTTTTCCCGGCTCCGCCTTCGGCTCTGATTTTACGGTTTCGCCTTCGTTCCGATTACTAAAATAAGGATAATCGGCGGGCAATAATTTGGACTTTTTTGAGTTGCTTCGAGGCCTTCGGCTCCCCTCGCTCGAATCTTGACCATAGAAGAAGCGACAAACAATAAAAAAAATTGGAAAAAAAATTAAAAATAAAAACTGGTCAAAAGGGGGTTTGACCGGATCAAACGGATCAGGGCGGGTCGGGTCGGGTTATATGGACGGGTGTTCTACAGTGGAACAGTTGCACCCAAGTTTTTGTCTAATGCAAAAGGGCAAAAAAATGAAGTTGGCAACTCTTTTTTCAAAAATAAAAATAAAACTAAAAATTAAAATAAAAATAAATAATGCAACTCTTTTTAATAAGGGAAATAGTAGTACGACTATGAAGGGAATAAAAATGAAGATGGCAGATTAATAAAATAATTATTTTTCACCTCTTAGTTTAATAAGGAAAACTCTCTTTCAATATTTCTTATTTTCTGTAACTTGCCATCTACATATTATAACTTTTTTTTCTATATTTAAACTTATCTTTATTTGTAAGAGCATCCACAGCAGCAGAGTCGAAGAGGAAGTCGAGGTGGAGGTCGAGCGAATGGCGGAGGTCGAAGAAGAGGTCGACGCTGTTGTGGAGGGTCGAAGAAAAGGCGAGGTCGAGCGAGAAGTCGAAGTTTCGACCTCGTCTTTGAACTCAAGAATTGGACACGCGTTGATACATGATGGTTTCTGAGAATTTTTATTTTTATTTTCAGCTATTAAAAATAAAAAATAAATAAAAATTTTGAACACCCAACGACAGAAAACGGCTATTTTTTGAAATTTTGCAGCTATATATCTCCAATCTCCATTCTCCTTCTCCAATCTTTCTTCACTCAAAAAATGGGAGATAGTGAAAATCAATTCACACAATGGTTTCAAAGTACGAATTCGAACCCCCACGGCAGCGGCTCCCAAGCTGGTTTCGCCGGGTCAACCAGCGGCAATGCCTCGTCCCCGGGCTTCGGTTTTAGCCAATTCTCGCAATCGCCGGGGCCGGGAATGTACCAACGCTTCTCACCTTCGCCATCGTTGGGCCCATATCAACACTTCTCACCATCGCCGTTGCCGGGGCCATTTCAACAATTTTCAACGCGCCCGGCGGCTCTCGCGCCTTCAAATCGCCGCCCGAACACCAACAATTTTGAAGCATCAACCTCAATGACGATGAGGATGATGTAGAGAGCGAGGAGGACGAGGAGGAGGAGAATGAGGAGTAGGAAGAAGAGGAGGAGTCGGCACCCCCTCGCAGGAAGGGCAAAGCCGCAACCACCTCACAAAGTAAGGGGAAGAAGTCGGCGGCGGTAGCCAAGAAGAAGAAGACGGGGGCCGGTACTCGGGGACCAAACTACACGCCCGATGAGATTGAGTGGCTTGCTAAATGCTACATTGACGTCGGGCAAGATCCGGAGAAGGCGAACTACCAAAATAAGCGTCAATTTTGGACACGAGTTGCCCAACCCTTCAACGCCTACATATGCCCGACGAATCCAAGAGAAACCGGACCAGTTAAGAGTGCATGGGGCCGGGCAAAAAAAGAGATTGGCGACTTCAATGCATGCTACCTTCAGCTCGAGCGAGAGAATACATCCGGCCGGAACGACCTCGACCTCTATAAATTGGCGGATGATGCTTATGTTGCCACAATTGGGATAGATTTTAGGTGGAGGAAGGCGTGGGAGGTTTTGAGGAACGTCCCCACATACACCCATCCGGAGAAAAAAACTCAACCAAAACGGACGAAGATCAGTGAAGCCGGCAGCTACACAAGCAACTCCACTCCCTCGGTGTCGACAAACGATGGGAGCTCGGGTCAAACTCGTCCTCTCGGCCAAAAACAGAAGATTCACTCCTAATTTATCCTCATTTGTGCGCGCTCGCTTCAACTCGGGATGGTAAGTTGCTCTCGGTAAATCATGTTTGTAATGAGTTTTGAACTTAGCTATTGTCAATTTGTGAAATATGATGCTCGTTTGTACTTTATTTGATTTTACAGAAAATTGGAGTCAAAATTATGCAAATTGAGCATTATAGGATAAAAGTATAGTTCTATAGGAGTTCGTAGGCAAAAAATGATCTAATAAAAGTTATAATGAAGGAGAACGGGTCAAAACAAAATCGTTGCGCGCTGGCCCAGTATACACGCAGACAGACGCGAGATTTTCGAGATTTATCCTCTTTTTGATTATTTTCTCCTATTTTGGTTATTTCCTACTCCTATTAGAATACAACCTTGTACTCCCCACATCTATATATATGTGTCCTCCAAAACACATCTAGACAACTCTGACCACATCTATCATCTCCCTTTTAACCCTTCCATCTCTTATTGTTTTTCTTTTGGATTAGATTAGTTTAGATTTATTTTCTTGAAGGAGTTTTGAAGATTGGGAGACTAGAAGAAGAGGCACTCAAGAACTACGGATTTACCTACGGTTTTTATGTTATTTATTGGATATTGTCTATGATGTATACGAGTAACTAATATCCTTTTATCCTAGGGCTAGAGAGTAGATGGATAATTAACTTTGATTTTTATTTGATTGATCAATTACGACCCTCGCTTCTTTCTTATGTTCTTGATTTGGTTTGCATGCTAGTTGATTGATCACCAATTTAGCATAATTAGTTGTGGTAATTCAATAGTCGGGAGATGAGGATCAATGCATGAACTGGAATATAAGACACGCATTGCAAAATAACCGGGAGGGGACGAGCCTTGTGTGAGAACATTAATCTTAGGATCTTTTTGGAGTTGCATGCATATGATGTTTGTCGGGAACGAAAATCCTTGCATGTGATCGACGGTTTATTCGCTACGGAAGTAGGTTTAAACTAATTGTGTGATTGTTCTAAGATGAGTTGAGTCACAGTGTTAATTGATTGATTGATTGAGATTTGAAGTTGATTTTCCATTGAAATCGAAACCTTAGGATATCTTCTCTATCTTAAATCTTTAAATCTTTTCCTTTGCTTTTGCTTTTGTTTGCTTTATTTAATTATTTGCAGCATTAGTTAATTAATCTAAAGTTCGGAAGTCTAAATAGAGGAAAAACGATTGAAAGTAGTACTTGCTAGAATTAATACAATCCTTGTGGAAAACGATCTTGCTTCCCTGTGCTCAAGAAATTAGCGAACATATATATATATATATATATATATATGTATATATATATATATATTCTAATTTATAATTCAAAATTATACCATGTCTTAAAAACAATTGAAAAGTCATTATCATTTTCCAAATCTAATCACTGTTTACTGTTCAATTAGGAAATTGTATTAGACAAAATAATAATCGAATTAAGTAATATTATCATAGTCAATTATAAACAAAATGGAAAATATTCAGCCACATCAATAATAGGAAAATAAACGACGCTCCCTCCTCGGTGCTCCGTTTTGATTTTCCGTTACTCTGGTATTCTTGACATTATTAATTCACAATAATACACATATATTACTTATTATATTCATATAATAATTTTCCATGTGTCATGTATATATATCTGTTATTATTATTTTTATCTCTATTCTTCACACTTCATTAAAGCTTGTGTATTATTAATTCATAATATTAATATTATATACTACTCCATTCTTAATAAAAAATATATTCTCAATTTCCAAATATGTAAATCATTTTTATTATTAATTATATATTTTATAATTATGAAATGTAAAATTAGTTTTTAAGTTATTCTACAAATAGCGCAATAATTAAATTTAAAGCAACAAAATAAGCAAATTAATATCAATTGTACTATTTGGAATCCAATATTTATAAATTGAGCTTCTATTGCATCAATCAGATTATATGAGACTCAGTTACTGACGAATTAAATTTTTATTACTTAGTACTTTTAATGTCACAAAATTATTCAATATTGAAACAATTATATTGAAAATGAAAAACGTGTTGTGCACGCACCCTATTTTTATTTATTTATTTTTTCGATTTTTTTTTGTGCAATAAGCCCATATGCACACCACCATATATATCTTCACACCACCATATATCCATATGCACACCACTTAATGTTCATATGCACACCGAAGAGTTTTGATATGCACCAACTTTTTCTAATTTTTCTTTTTTGTTTTTTAAATTTCCAAATTTATTTTGCACTCTTTTTTTGTTTCCTCTTCGTTGTTTTGTTTGCCGCTTCTTCTTTGGTCAAGATTCGAGCGAGGGGAGCCGAAGGCCTCGGAGCTAGCCAAAAATTTAAATTGTTGTCCGACGATTCCTTATATTAGTAATCGGAGCGAAGGCGGAGCCGTAAAATCGGAGCCGAAGGTTCTGCCGGAAAAAAAAAAAAAAACCGTAAATAAAAGAAAAATTAGAAAAAGTTGGTGCATATCAATACTTTTCGGTGTGCATATCAACATAAAGTGCAGTGCATATGAATATATGGTGAAGTGCAAACTTATTGCAAAAAAGAAAAACTGGACAAAAAAAAAATTGTAATAAATTTTCGGTGTGAAGTGTATATGAATATATGGTGGGTGTGCATATGGGTTTATTGCAAAAAAAGAAGGGCGAGTGCACAACACGCGCTGAGCATGAGAGACGCACGCGTGCAGTGCCTGCGCCATGCGCCTGTCCCACGCTGTGAGACTTGTTGCACCAGAGAGTAGCTCAAAAACGAATAGTTCATTAAATTGTAGAAAATAGAAAAATGAATGTTAGGGAAATATAATCAGGAAAATATATTAAAAACTTAAAAAATATTCATTATTATATTTATAAACATGTAAATGATTAAAATAAAAAAAATATTTACGATATAAAACCATATACAATATTGTTTTCCGAAATAAAAGAAATAAATAGTGCATGTAATTAGGATAACGACCACATGGAACAAAATGTAAAAAAGAAGGGTGGACAATATATATTCTAAATAATATACAACATGTCATAACATTTATTAAAATAATTATAAACATGTAAATCTGTAATACATCATTTATTTCGTGTAATAAAAAAAAATGAAAATGCAATAGCTTGAACAAATGGTCGTATGACGTAGTATATCAGATGGTTTATATATTCCTCGATAACTGTGCCAGACCATGGTTGGGTAAAATTGATTTTTTTTTAATTTTGAATTTTTTTTGCAAAACATGTAAATGAGCTGCCACATGTAGGCAGATCAAGGAGGTGTATTCACAACATGTGGATGCAGCATCCTATTTACCCTCTTTAGATTTGCTTTTCGGTCAAAACAATTATACCATTTACTTGCTAAAAAAATTAGTTATATTAACATAAGTATATAATATTTTACTTTTTTCAGGGAGCATGGTACGTGACTCTGTGCTTAAAAGACAACCACAATTTAACCTCGTAAAATTTAAGATTATACAATGATTCCACTTCGAAGATCAAGAAGTTGACTAGAAAACCTAAATCGGCTTATATTTAAAATTAGTTTAACTAACTTAACTTGGTTTCTTCTCAAAAAAATAAAAAATAAAAATAACTTAACTTGGTTATATTAAGATAATTAAGTCAAGCCTAAAATATTGTATAACAGTTCTACACTATTGAAAAACTAAAATTTTAATAATTACATAAGTAAAATCTAATTATTAAAGTTCTTTATTTTGCCACGACACGATATATCTTTTAGGGATTCAATTAGATTATTTAAACAAAATATGTATTGTATACTTTTATGAAAGTGCAACGTAACTCGAATCTTAATTATCTCACTGTTATATTACCTCAAAAACGAGATTCATACTCATACATACAGGTTTAAGAACCAATTAAATATCAACAGCTCTAACCCTTTTCAACTTTTTTTTTCCTTTCAAAATACAGGAAAATTAATTAAATTGGTTAAACACAATGCATAGAGCAGTCCAATGTCTTAATTAACAATAATGGGCGATGAATGTGTGGACAATCCACCATTAAAATATGTGGCCCTTCTTTCTGTTGATATAATGGATCATTAACTCAATTAAATCAGCTCCATAATATTTGAATTTATTTATTTGTTCACATGTTTATTTCATTGATATATATGGAGAAGATCATATAGAAACTTATAGTTATATAAGTATGTATGAACCATGCATTTTTATCATATCGGTTAATGCATAAATTATATTTTTTCAATGCACAAATATATATTAATAAAAAATTGAAAAGTTGAGATATTTTATGCATTGTCTGATTTAGTCAGTGCATTAAATTATTTCATATTGTGAATTAAAAAGAGTTTATTATGTGATTTGGCCATATTGGGGCTATCACCCCAATTTTTAGCCCACCAATTTTACAAATCCAAATTTTGGCCATCCCTTTATAAATTGAGCCCGAAAGCTAAGCCCGTGGGTTTTAACTATTTGAGCCCAAATCGGATCCTAACTAACCTGCCCAACCGGGTCACAATACCCACCCAAATTAGATTTACCCTATCTCATGAATTGAATTCACCCTCTTTCTCTCAGCTCGATCAACGACGCTCTCTCTCTCTCTCTCTCTCTCTCTCTCTCTCTCTCTCTCTCTCTTTCTCTCTTCCAGCTTCATCTCTCGTTCTCTCTCTATTTCTCTCTTCCTCCCGTCGCATGAAATTGATATGTTCCATCCATTTGTTGATTAATCCGGGAAGTGTAATTTAGGACCGGAGCTCACCTATCTCCGTCACCATTTGAAATTAATCCGACACGATTTCTCGAGCTCACCTATCTCCAGCGACATCACCGACGAAAATCTCTGGATCAGAGTTCCTTTCTCAGACGATCTCCTCTCCACGAACATGCGATTCTAAGATTATTGAGGTTATTTTAAAATTCTCTTCAATCATGCAATTGTTCTGTTTGTACTTGTTTTTAGATTAATCTAGGTAATTATGTTATGAATGTGTTTACATGATGTGAATTGCTTAGTTGAATTCTGATTAGGCATCCATTTCTATTTGATTTGATTGTTGTTTCACGTTTTTCATCTCATTCTGTGTGTACATGGTTGCTGTGATTTGGTATAGTTTGAACGACTGACTTCAGTTGTTCCAACTGTACCAAGCTTCCATGGCTGAATTCATCTTCGTTTACTTGTTCTCAATTTGTGTGTACATACATGGTGTGTTTTGGTACAGTTGGAAACGACTGGCTTCAGCTGTTCCAACTGTACCAAGTTTCCATTGCTGAATTCGTATGCGTTTTGTTGTTCTCGATTTGTGTGTGCATGCATGGTGTGTGTTTGGTGCAGTTGGAACGACTGATATAAGTTGTTCCAACTGCACCAAAGAAGAGAGTTGATCCCCGTTCCCCTTAGGGTTCACCATTAGGGTTTTTAGAATGCTACCGTTCCCTAATTGTGCATGGTGTGTGTTTGGTGCAGTTGGAACGACTGATATCATCTGTTGCAACTGTACCAAGCTTCCATGGCTGAATTCGTCTTCGTTTAGTTGTGTGTGCATGCATAGTGTGTGTTTGGTGCAGTTGGATCGACTGATATCAGTTGTTCCAACTGCACCAAAGAAGAGAGTTGATCCCCGTTCCCCCTAGGGTTCACCATTAGGGTTTTTAGAATGCCACCGTTCCCTAATTGTGCATGGTGTGTGTTTGGTGCAGTTGGAACGACTGATATCATCTGTTCCAACTGTACCAAGCTTTCATGGCTGAATTCGTCTTCGTTTAGTTGTGTGTGCATGCATGGTGTGTGTTTGGTGCAGTTGGAACGACTGATATCAGTTGTCCCAACTGCACCAAAGAAGAGAGTTGATCCCCGTTCCCCCTAGGGTTCACCATTAGGGTTTTTAGAATGCCATCGTTCCCTAATTGTGCATGGTGTGTGATTGGTGCAGTTGGAACGACTGATATCATATGTTCCAACTGTACCAAGCTTCCATGGCTGAATTCGTCTTCGTTTAGTTGTGTGTGCATACATGGTGTGTGTTTGGTGCAGTTGGAACGACTGATATCAGTTGTTCCAACTGCACCAAAGAAGATAGTTGATCCATGTTCCCCCTAGGGTTCACCATTAGGATTTTTAGAATGCCACCGTTCCCTAATTGTGCATGGTGTGTGTTTGGTGCAGTTGGAACGACTGATATCATCTGTTCCAACTGTACCAAGCTTCCATGGCTGAATTCGTCTTCGTTTAGTTGTGTGTGCATGCATGGTGTGTGTTTGGTGCAGTTGGAACGACTGATATCAGTTGTTCCAACTGCACCAAAGAAGAGAGTTGATCCCCGTTCCCCCTAGGGTTCACCATTAGGGTTTTTAGAATGCCACCGTTCCCTAATTGTGCATGGTGTGTGTTTGGTGCAATTGGAACGACTGATATCATATGTTCCAACTGTACCAAGCTTCCATGGCTGAATTCGTCTTCGTTTAGTTGTGTGCATGCATAGTGTATGTTTGGTGCACTTGGAACGACTGATATCAGCTGTTCCAACTGCACCAAAGAAGATAGTTGAGCCCCGTTCCCCCTAGGGTTCACCATTAGGGTTTTTAGAATGCCCCCGTTCCCTAATTGTGCATGGTGTGTGTTTGGTGCAGTTGGAAGGACTGATATCATCTGTTCCAACTGTACCAAGCTTCCATGGCTGAATTCGTCTTCGTTTAGTTGTGTGTGCATGCATGGTGTGTGTTTGGTGCAGTTGGAATGACTGATATCAGCTGTTCCAACTGTACCAAGCTTCCATGGCTGAATTCGTCTTCGTTTAGTTGTGTGTGCATGCATGGTGTGTGTTTGGTGCAGTTGGAACAACTGACTTCAGTTGTTCTAACTGTACCAAGCTTCCATGGCTGATTTGTCCATATTATAATGACCTACTTATACTGATACACTTTCTTCTATTTTGTAGATGAGTGCGAAAGGTTTGATTATTGCTCATGGAGGGACTTGGGTGAACACTGTTTATGAGGGTGGACGGAGGGAATATATGCCTGTTCCGGGTAATGGCATAACGTTTGATGAGCTATTGGATAAGCTTGAAATGCGTGTGATGAAAGAGAGGACGATTTACAGATATGATATTGATGCGTTGTTTGAGTCTCCTGGATGTGAGGTGATGAGGATGAAGATCACCGATGACTTTGAGTTGACACATGTGTTGAGTGCAGTGGAGATGCCTATATTACATGTCAGTGTTTCGTGTATTGGTCGTGAGTTGGCGAAGCATGTTTTACATCGTCCTGCTGCTATTGAAGTTTCAGCTTCTAGCCATGTTAGTAGTAGTGATAAATAGTCTGATGATGTTCATGATGGTTATGAGGTTGTTGAGGATGACGATATGGATGAGGAGGAGGACCTGGATGATTTTGTTGGGCAAAACGACTACGGGGATGATCATGATAGTGATTATGATGTTTGCTGTGGTAGGGATTGTCACAAGCAGGCATTTGGTGATGTTTCGGATGAAGAGAATGGTGATGATCATCACCCTACTAGTCAGTGGATTATCCCAGGTGCTGCATACCAATCTTCAATCCCTTTTCGGGAACTAGGCATAGAGGAGGATGACACGAGCAGTGAGGAGTTACGTAAGGGCGGTCTGTTTGCAAACAAGAAGAGATTGCTTGTAGCTTGTGGTGTTTATCACCTTATTAACCATTCAACATTTTCTACAGTTCGTTCATCAAAGCAGAGATATCATATTGTATGCAAATTTGGTGGTCGTTGCCCATTTATTGTTCGGGGAAAGCCGTTGGGGAAGATGTGGTTGATTACTGAATTCGTTCCCCATAGCTGTGAGATGGACCTGAGGTATCATGCTCCCCTGAAGGTGTCTTCTAAAGTGTTAGCTTCATATTTCATACCGGAATTGATGGTTAAAGGTGTTACGTTAACACCAAAAGCTATTCAGGCGTTGCTACAGCAGAAATATGGTATTCATGTGAAGTATAATACTGCACTTGCTGGGAGGAATTTGGCTATTATGAAGACGTACGGTGATGCGGATACTTCCTTCCACATCCTTGCAAGGTATATATACATGTTGGAGAAGGTAAATCCTGGTTCTGTTGTAGATCTGCAAACCGATGAAAATAATGTCTTTGAATATGTATATATTGCTTTGTCTGCTTGCATTAAAGCATATAAGCTTTGTCGGCCTATGATTGTTGTGGATGGCACTCATTTGAAGGGCAAATACAAGGGTATTTTGTTTGTTGCTGTTGGCAAGGATGCAAATGAACAAATAGTACCCTTAGGCTTTGGTATTGGTGACAAAGAGTGTGATGCTTCATGGATCTGGTTCTTTAAGCAGCTACGAAAGACATTTGAAGTGCGTGAGGAGTTAGTGTTTGTCACAGATCAGCATCCGAGCATAAGCAATGCGATTGAACAAGTGTTTCCAGAAGCGCACCATGCACTTTGTGGCTATCATATTCAGAACAACATCAAGCATTGGGGAAGTGATGTCGTTGAAATTTACAAACTAGCTGCAAGGGCTTACAAGGTTAATCATTTTGAGCAGCATATAGAGAATTTGAAGGCTGTTAAAGCCAAAGTATATAATAAGTTGATGAAAATGGGTCCAAGCAGATGGGCTCGTTCACACTGCCCTGTCCGTCGTTTTCTCCTTATGACATCTAATCCTGGTGAGTGTATGAACAACTGTCTTCGATGGTCTAGAAGATTGCCTGTTTGCACCCTTTTGGAGACTATTCGAGATAGGATTGGAGTTTAGTTCTATGAGCGGCGAGTTATTGCTACTGAAAGACCTCTCGAGTTAGATTTGTCGGACTGGGCATCAATGAGATTGGCAAAATCAGTTCATTTGGGCCTCAAAATGTCTGTGCAACCAATTAGTTCAACCAAGTTTGAGGTTAAAAATGATGACAAGAGTTATGTTGTTGATCTTGAAAGCCACACATGCACGTGTCTTGTTTTCCAGTTCCAAATGATACCATGTCCTTATGCTGCAGCTGCCATAGGGTAATTATTATTATTTATCTCATTTTTTCTTCATAATATGTTATATTTTTTGCCTGTTCTGTCTTTAAGTGTTTGGTACAGTTGAAACCACTGGCATCAGCTGTTTCAACTATACCAAGGTTCCTTGGCTGATTTGGATTCTTTTGCTTATATGTTCTCGATTTCTGTGTGCATGCATGTGGTGTGTTGGGTACAGTTGGAACAACTGACTTCATTTGTTCCAACTGTACCAAGCTTCTATGGTTGAATTTGGATTCGTTTACCTGTTCGACATTTTTTGTGTGTGCATGTGGTGTGTTTGGTACAGTTGGAACCACTGACTTCAGTTGTTCCAACTGTACCAAGCTTCCTTGGCTGAATTCAGATTCATTTACTTGTTCGTCTACTTTTTTATTTTGTTCTTTCTTTTTTGTTTTTAATTTTTGGGTGCAGGAAGGTCCGTCAGAACCCATCATCGTATGTGAATTCTTATTTCTCCACTGTTTCTCTCCGTGAAATATATTCTGGAGAGGTGATGCCATTACCGAATCCTGAAGATTGGCGTATTCCCCCTGATATCGCTTTGAGGGTTGTGCAAACGCCGGGTGAGGTTCGACAAGCTGGGAGGCCGCGTGAGAAGAGAATCAAGAGTGGTGGTTCCGGTTCATATTGGAGGGCCCGTCGATCGCAGGTGGTTAAGAGTGGTGGTTCCAGTTCTTCAGTGAGTCGTGTTTGTTCTCGATGCCATGAGCCTGGACACTATGATACTACCTGCAAACTAGTCATTCCATTGAAACCTCGGGAAGAAGTCAGCAGCAGCGAGTCAGGTGTTACTGGTCGTAGAAAGAGTCGGTGCAACATATGCAAGGCTGATAATCATAACCGAGCAACATGTTCTCTCAGATTTGGTTGAAGTTTTTTACAGTTTCACGGGCTGACCGGTTTTATTGTTCATTTTTTATATATAATATTGACCTCCCTGACAGTACTCTTGGCACAATTTAACTCCTTTGTCCCATTCGTACTGAATATATGATTAGATTTTGAATTCTGCAATATCATTCTGTGTTTATTGTTTAGTGTTTACATTATATTTTATGTTGTATCTTTATGTAACGAATCGTTATAATGTATTGTATCAGGGGTTCATTCATTGTTTTCAAAGTGTCGTGATATGTTTGGTACAATTGGAACAAATTTCTCATTTGTTTCAACTGTACCAAAATTACCATACTTGTGAGATTTTGTCATGTTTGGATGGTACAGTCGGAACAAATGGGCAAATTTGTTCTGACTGCACCAACTATCTAGAGTATAACTTTTAATATTGTAACAGTAAATATGAAAGGTTTGTTTCTGTATGTTTGGTACAGTTGGAACAACTGATTTCAGTTGTGCCAACTGTACCAAGATTCATTGACTGAATTCGGATTTGTTTACCTGTTCGACATCGTTGTGCTTGCATGTGTGTGTTTGGTGCATTTGGAACAACTGAAAGTACTACTACTAGTAATAAAAAGACAATTCTACATTTACTACTAATATTAACGATCATATACAACCCCCATGCTTAATACACCCCACAAACTCCCACATTGTATCAAAATGTAAACTATACAAACAGTGTTTCAAAAATATAAACTGTTCAATACTTAGACTATGCATCATTTAGATTTGCTTCCTCGTCAACCCCTTCCTCTTCTTCTTCATCTGCTACAGGTTCCATAGGCTCAGAGGTACTTTCTGGCTCGAATGTACTTGCATCGGTGCTGAATTTATAGATTGTTTCCGCCATTTTACCACGAAATGTTTTTACCTCAGCTTTGGTCATGCGCTTTTTTCGGTATCTTCTTGTCAGCATCATCTCAGCATACTTCACAGCTAGAGCTCCACAGCTGAAGTTGTCTACCTGTCTCAAATGATTCGTTCCATCATTTGGGAACGAATAGATCCACTCCGTGTACTTGGGCTGAATGCTCTTCCCTCTGTAGTAGTCAATCGTTTTCAGGAGTTGTGGGAGCAGCCTGCACAGTGGTACGAAGACTTCTTGGCGTATGCTATAATGTTTTTCCTCAAATATATGCTGATTTGAGTCATAGATGATAACTTACTGCTGCATGAAATCTACCAAGCAAGTGGCCCAGTGCATGTTGAAGTGAGCGACCACTATGACCTGACATGATCAATGAAAATCACAACCACATCAGTTACACACATTCAGAAAAACAAGCAAGTGGAACTGTCTTTTGGTACTTTTGGCACAAATATATTCATTTGTGCCAAGAGTACCAAATGAATCCACATTATACTTTGCATGCATACCAAGACAGGTGAAATCAAACTGGAATTATCATGAATTCTGTTGGAACAGTTGGAACAAATTTACTCATTTGTTCCAATTGTGCCAACAAGCTAACAAACAATCAAACAAACAAGTTGCATTTAGTACTATTTCTGTTGGAACAGTTGGAACAAATTTACCCATTTGTTCCAACTGTTCCAAGATGCTAGCTATCATTCAAACTAACAAATTTACCCACTTGGTGAATAACTAACCTTCTTCAAGGCCTTCCATTTCTTCAGAAACTTCCCCCATCTTGGATACTGGCCCTCAGCATACATGCGCAGCGTTTTCATCTCATCGTCCGGTACAACCTCCTCAGTTTGTTGGCTGTAGATGGTGCCTTCTGGGTCTGTTCCATGCATTTGCTTCCATATGTGGTGTATGACGGTCCATGCATTATGAGATTATCAGATGTCATTTACTTGATTATTATAAATTGAAAGTTTGATAAATCTTGTTCAACTTACCATGAAATCTGAGCTTGTGATACCAATGTCGGCATCGATGTCACCAGCTTTAAGTCCAGCAAGTTCCGGCTTTGATGCTATCACAGCAAGGTATGAGTCTATGTGATCGTTGTCAATCATTTTATCCATGTCGTTGAGATCCTCAAACCATTGTCTTCCCACCAAATACGCCAAGCCCACGTTTCTCCTGCACATACCAATGCATATGAATAAGAATATTAATGAGAATTCAATCGTAATATTTAATCACTTACTCTTCTTCATGCTCTTTATAAACAATTTGAAGTCTGTACCCCTGACGTCTTTAGGCAGGAATGGGCTTTTACAGGCTGCAGACGGAAGCTTTTTCCTTATTGGCCTTGTTCGCACTATTTTCTCAGCCTCCAACGTGGGTTTTTCTGCATGTTGTGCCGGTTGTGACGCTTCTGGTGGTTGTTGTGATGTCGTTGCTTGTGTTTCATTGGCTGAAGATGGTGTTCCCCACGTGCGGTGGTAGAATCTCCATTCATTTTCGATGTAGGCTTCACATTCAGCAGTGTTCTGGTGTGTTTGTTCCAACTGTGCCAACCAAGCATATGCATTATGATACCAAACATCTAGAGGAGCATCATGACATAATCTTTAAACAATTGGAATCTTGGTACAGTTGGAAGAACTGGAATCAGTTGTTCCAAATGTACCAACACACACACATGCAAACACATGGAAATGTTGAACAAGTAAACACATACAAATTCACAATTGGAAGCTTGGTACAGTTGGAACAATTGGAATCAGTTGTTCCAAATGCACCTGACCACACACATGGATGCAAACAATGAGTCAATGTGTTGTACAGTTGGAACATCTGAAAGTCAGTTGTTCCAACTGTACCAAAAAATACAGACATGCATGCACATAAAATATCGAACAAGTAGTCAATCGAAGTAATATTTTTACCTGAGTTGGTGGATGAGATGGCTATCCTCGTTGCATTCTGGCCATGACGCAATCGGCTATGTCGTTGATGAGTTGTCCCCGATCGAAATGTGCAGCAAATTCTATACGCGCTTGCTTTGCTGCACGATCTCCGACTCTATCAATGAACTCCTTCATCTGTGCACTGGTGAATGAGATGATAGGCTATTCCTGCTGAGTTCCATCGCCTTCATCCAGTCTCTCTTTATTTCTCTCCAACCGTGGTCGTTTGGGTGCATATCTATACCTTGCTGCCAATCCTTTCGCTCTTCTTATGTTTCCCTCGGCAAGTTTATCAAACTTGAACTCGAATGGCATGCCTCGTTTCTCAACAGATTCCCAGTTCTTGTGTCTCTTTTCCTCAGTGGTTGGCACCAGTGGCCAACAAACCTGCCAAAAATCATGATATGTTATGTATATACTATATATTAAGGTGCAGAGAACATAAAAATGGTATTATTAAGCATTTTTACCTGTTTGCATGTTTGTACATTAGCGTAATTTCTTGGGTATGTGAACCTCAGCATACGTGGAAATGATTTCTGTCGCAGTGTTCCTCCGATATCCTTTCCCACTTTGGGCAAGACACTGTATATCCAAGCCTGATAGAGAACATATGGAGTTATTTAACTTTTATTGCAAAACTAAACAGTAAGAATTTAACGATAACTTACCAAAAAGCCAATACAGTTCCCTTAATTGATATGATACGCTCGACTTTTGTCTTCTTCAGCCAAAATGCACTTGAGACTGTCAATAGCGCTTACTGTCATTTGGTATGACATGCTTCCCCATGGGAATTCCTCTCATGCTGCTTTGTCCTCCACGAGCACCCACAGCCAATCCGGAATCGTGTGACTCGATGCATCGTACCCAAATAACATATCAGCCACTATTAGTATCTTTGCAGCCTTGACGTAGTCTTCGGGGTCTTCACCCAATTCCCTTAATGTAAACCTCTCCCTCAAATCATTGGGGGTAGTGTCATTTCTCCCCATGAGCCTGTGATAAAACGATCCTTTACGGGGGTTGTGATTTACATATGGATCAAAGCTGCTCGATCCGAATCTCAGTCCCGTCATCAGAAAGTACTCAACCCTAGAAAACTTAACCACCCGACCTTCTTCCACTTCAAAGTAGAGAGCTGTTTGATCTTGCTCCGGTTCTCCCCTCACTTGTCTTGATATCATGTAATGCAGAGCTTTGCCCGACCGCCATATGTGTGTCGACAGTCTCAAGAAATCACCCAAAACGGAATCCATCAACTCATTCAATGATCCTGTACCTTCTAACACTTCTCGTATTATTTCAACGGCGTTCTCCTTCCCCTTCACAACCACCTTGTGATACACATCGATCAAATTGGGGCGTTTCAAGCACCATCTTACCTGCATTCGGAAAATAGAAAACATATGAGGCTCAGTTTAGTAAACAGCAAGCAAATATATTCATTTGTGCCAAAAAGTACCAAATGAATCTACATTATACTTTGCATGCACACCAAGACAGGTGAAATCAAACTGGAATTATCATGAACTCTGTTGGAACAGTTGGAACAAATAGGCAAATTTGTTCCAACTGTTCCAACAAGCTAACTAACATTCAAACAAGTTGCATTTAGTACTAATTCTGTTGGAACACTTGGAACAAATGGGCAAATTTGTTCCAGCTGCTCCAACAAGCTAACTAACAATCAAACAGGGTGCATTTAGTACTAATTCTGTTGGAACAGTTGGAACAAATGGGTAAATTTGTTCCAACTGTAGCAAACTGTTCCAACAAGCTAGCTATATTTATTTCTGGAAAAATAATCGTGAATAAGATGAACTATAGCAATCATTCTGCACAGAAATCATATCTAACATCATTTACAATGCTAAGAATCGAGATCTAAACCTAATTTCACATCTACAAATGCATAACATGAACCATGAACCAACAATGAAAATAGGTTTGAGTTTAGATACTACCTCGGCTGGAATTTTCTCTGGTTCGTAGGATTCTTCTGCATTCCCGGTGTCGCCGGCATCCCTACTGACGTCGGCATTCTCTGTGTCGCCGGCATTCTCAGCACCGCCGGCATTCTCATCAGCCTGAGTTGTCGCTGCGGTTGATGGCACAGAAATCATAGAAATTGTTGGTTGCACGAAATCATCGGAAGATTGAGATGCTTCTTCACCATCTCTTCTATTAATTTCCTTACAGATGTCCATCACATCTTCGGGTAATACAGATGCGGCATCTGCAGCCGCCCTCGATGCCTGAGATGCGCGAGATTTCCTGGATCGACGCGTCATATTGGCTGAAATGAATGAAGGCGGAGAAGAAGAATAAGAAGAAGAAGATGGTACAGTCGGAGAATTTGAGGGAAGAGAAACTGTAAAAGTGAATAAGGTTGGGGGAAGAGAATCACTTACCCGAAACCCAAACCCAAACCCTTGCAGCCGACCCGAGTCTGAGAACCCAACCCGCGCCCCAACCCGAATCCAGCCCGATCAACTTAAAAAGCCCCAACCCGAAGCCCAGATGGCTATAATTTGGATTTCCAAAATGCATGGGCCAAAAATTGAGGTAAATGGCCCAATATGGCTACCTCATAAGTTTACTCCATTAAAAATGTGTTAAATATTTGTGCATTGAGTTAGTGTAATGTGTCATTTGTCATGTTTGTGCATTAAAGTACTGTATTTTGTGCATTTCCGAAGTGATATTAATGCATGGTTCATACGGACTCATATAAGGATAAGTTGTTACCAAATCCACACTATATATATATATTGGGTGTGGATCTAGTGAGAACCACTCCTCATATGAGAAATAGGAACTAATCTTGACCACCCATTTGTAAGAAATGTGTGATTAAGATTAAATCTGAATATTTGAGAAGGATTAAAAAATAAACAATGAAGGTTATTTTAGGAAAGTTATTTTTCAGCAACATTACCCCTCTTTTACGTCCAACCTCATCGCAACACTCTCTCCTTTTCATCTTTCTCTTCTCCACCACCACCCACCGTAGCAGCCGCCGCCGCCACCCCCAGATAGCGCCGTCGTTGCCAACCTCCTCCCCTTACTCTTTCTCTCTTCACCGCCACCACTCACTGTTACCGCTGTCGATGCCGCTGCCACCACTGAAGATTTCTCCTCCTTTTTTTTTTTCCTTCTGCTCTCTCCTAAAATCCTGCATTGGAAAATTTGTTATTCAATCCTTGTTTGAATCGCAAATGATGCTGCACAAATATTGACGATGCGATTTGTCAAATTCAAAAGCCTAATTTTTTTTAATGTCCCACTTTTCGATCATTTCACCAACTGAAAAATATTTTATTTACAAAATCTTCCACCTTAAACATCGTTAATTAGCTAGCTTTTGAATTATCTAATTAAAAAATACTCTGCATCGTTTTGTTTTCTCTCCTTGTCCTTCTCTCTCTGTTATTAAATTATTAAGAATTTTGTTTAAAGGTGGAGATTGTTTTATTGGTATAATGTTATGTTTAGATGCAAATATTAGAACAAGATTTTGTTGTGGGTATAGTAATTCGTGTGCAATTGTACTAATGCATAAATTAAAATAATGAAATGCACAAATGTCATATACACAATATATTAATTGTGGTAATAAGTCTTTTCATATTATATGCATTCACAATTTCATATAATTGATGCATCACATATATTATATTAATGCATTCTTAAATTGTGTCCAAAATATCAAATAATTATTACAAATTCAATATAATGTTATGTTTTAGATGCAAAAATTAGAACAAAGGAATAAAGATTTTGTTGTTGGTAATCTCTGGTGAAACACAATAATACATAAATCTAAACAATGTAATATCAAATATCATATATGTAATGCATTTATTGTGGTAACGGGTCTTATCCTAATAAGTTCATTATCTTTTCATATTGATGCATCAAGTAAATCGTGTTAATGCATCATTAAATTGTATCCAGAACATCAAATACGAATGCGATATATATGATGCTAAAATTGTATGAGTACAACCTTTATAAATCTTACTTGTTCTTTTTTTTTTTGTGAATCTTACTTGTTCTTCTATAAACCATAAACAAGGTATTAATGAAAAGAATTAATGCATCATAAAGGTGATATTGATGTATCACTCGACATTAGTTAATGCATTACTTTGCACTATTTTATGCATCTCGATTTTGCACCGAATAAAACTGCAAAAATTACTATATTAACATTAATTAAGTAAAATAAAGTGGGTTGACCAAAATAAAGTGGATTTGACCAATTAACTATAACATTAAATCATATCCATAAATCTTATAAAATGGATAACTTGGATTAGATCCCAATTCTCATATAAATAGGAGCTCTTATTTGATCTTCTCCCTATATATATATACACTACGCAAAAGCGCCCAACCAGTATCTAAATGGAATAAATACGTATACATATTCTTGGCTACCTATATACATTCACATTTATTATGTACACAAATTATGAATGCGCATGTAGTTTCCATACACGAATTATATATTAGGCCATCCTTGTTTAAAAAAAAAGTCAAGTAGGGTTAAGTTTTAAACAACACCAAAATAATGATATTAATAATAATGGTGTATCTAAGCTATATAATCTAAGAATTGAAAGGTCGTAGCCATAAGATCGAACTCAACGTTTGGTAATTTAGCATGAGTTAATGTGGTCCCTTGAATTATTGTTTGGCCGGTCTTGAATTAATTATTCAACTCCTTAACATTTTTATTTGTTTATTTATTTATTTTTGCCTATTGTGACCGACATGTCACCTTCGTACGTATATTATTTTGGGTGATTTAGGCAGCCTCCAGTCTAATTACATTTGTAAACTTTAATGAAATTACCAAGAATATTACTTAATTAGTTTCGTTCATTCTTTTTGTTACTGCTTACTGCATTTTCTTTTTGTTGTATATGTACTTTTTTTTTGTGAGTACTGTTGTATATGTGCTTCAACAAACGTTGTATTCATACACATGTTCGTTAAATTTAAACACTTGTGATGACAAATATCTGTTTTGATATTATCGATGAATTCATTATCAAAATTATTCCGACTTTTGGAAAAAATATTTACTTGATACATGATCTATTCGATTGAGTTAAACAATGACGATTAATGAAATTATGCAGCTAGCACCAAATACTGAACATAAACCTTATGCAAAAGACAACATTCAAATTGATGGTACGGTATACCTCATTCATATTTTCAAAGATCTGGATTGTTTTGATAACGAGTCGAAAGTCAGATAGAATTAGATATGTGGCCTAAATACTTATGTGAATAAATTAAGTAGGGCTAGGATTAAAAGTACGTTTATTGACTTGTTTACACTTAGTTTAGCCATTGTGACCACATATCTATGTACATTGCTGCAGGTGTGAGTCGTGACCACTGCTGACAGACAAAGAACAAGGCTACTTTTCTTAGGAAATTCGAGAGCAAGAAACGTGATATAAACCTATTAATCGGTTGGACATTTTTGGAGCATACATTGAAATTGAAAGTGATTCATTTAATTGAATCCATTACTTTTTGCTTGGTTTGAATAGTGGGTTCACTATTATCCTTACTTAAGGGTAACTTATACTCCCAAAATATTACTCTCCAAATTAGAGGAGTAATAAAATTAATTCATCTCTGGCTTCATTTACCTTACATTAGATTTCTTTTCATTGTTGAACCAAACACCCTATAAAAATAACGGTTATTGTTACTATTTATCCTCTTAACTTGATGTCATTTCCTTTTAATTCCTCTACTTGAACCAAACAAGCACTTAATATAAAATAATAAAAAGAATACATAGTCATTTCCCTACTATAAATTCAAATATACTGGCTATCAAAATAAATAAATACTAGCCACTTTTTATATTAGTGGACTTAATTATCCTTAAGGAAATTGTTAATAAACAAAAATATTTAAAATTCGTTAATAAAAGAATGAGCTCATCAATACAAGATTTGTATATTCGTGAATGGTTTATTACATGAGTGCATTGTTCACGGTCATATATATTGTTCCTTAAACGTACATTAATAATATGAATACATCATTGTACCTTTGTATTCAAATGTAAAATATGGCATTACAACAAAAGTATCTAGGAGTGACATATTTCTAGCGACACCAAGAAAAGTATCATAAAATTTGTGATATATTTATGGTGTAACAAAATTTAGTGACATTCACACATGCATTTATATATTTTTGCTACATATACATTTAGAAATGTAACTTAATTACACTCTCATATGTCTAATTGTGTGATATGCTTTTATATTAATTTTACACGTATAGCTACATACCCATCACAATATGTCGATCAAAATTTTATTGAGTGACATAACTTTTGATCAATTGTTAGACTTATAAAAATAATTACTGAAATATTTTGTCGATCGTATATATTGTGGCTATTATTTGCAAAATTAATCTTTAAGAGTGTTTTAGTAAACAATGACTACTATTGTTTTTTTTTTATCTTAATATCTACTATTATTTGAGTTTGTAATAGCAAAAATAGTACTAGGATTTTGCCCCAAACAGTGGTGTAACTAGAGGGAATGTAGGGTCACTGGGACCCCCTTGACATCTTGAGAAAAAAAGTCGGGGGTACATATATCATTGCATAATTAAATAATAAAATAGAAAAATATAGATTTTTGTCTTACAAATCTTCACTCTCCAGATTGTTGTTCCTCTTCTCTTTTCTCAAACATCGAAACCTAAAAGCAGACAATTGTCAAATAATTTTTTCTTTAATCACCGCCGACTCTCCATCGTCGGCATCCTACCACCGGCTGACCGCCTCTCTACTACTCCACTACCATCATCGCGTTTTTTCTTTTTTTTTTCCATCATCGCGATTTTTGGTATGATACTTGCGTCTTGCTGAGAAGATTGGTTCTGCAAGAAAATATCATGTTTTCCCATTAATTTATTTGTTGTCATGGACTTTAACAATTGCTATTGCTACAGTTAAAAGAATTTTTTCAGCAATGAAGATCATCAATAGTGTTCTACTTTGTCATATGGGAGACGATCTTTTAAATGATTTGGTATCTTACATCGAAAAGAATGTTTATATAAATATCACTAAGAGTACATACATTGATAATGTCTCTAAGAGGTGTCTATTTATTGAGTCGACCATCGATCCGAACTCCGCGTCCTCGCTTACCTTCTTTTTTCCCTTTCCTTTGGTTGCCCTCGCCTCCACCTTTGCCGCGTCTCGTCCCTGTGGGCGGGGGGGAGCCGTGCTTTCCTCTTCTGTTGTCTCGCTCGATCCGTGCAGCGTTCCAGATGAGGTGTGGGCGCCTTCGGCCGTATTCTTCGTCCGCTTCATGGACGGAACGTCGGGAAATTCTAGGTGGAGGAATTTGGGATAGTCTTGCAAGATTTCTCAGGCACCAAAATGTTTGAAGCGGCTCCCTTCACGGGCGTTGTATATTTGCTGGGCTTGCTCGATGACCATGTCGTTGGAGGTGCCGCTGGGCCTTTTCTTCGTCGCCTTGTCGTAAGCGATCATCACTCCATCACCCAGTGGGAGATCCAGTGGGAGATCCGCCCGAACAAACTCTTCACTGTCTTTAAGTTGAGGTCGTCGTCGAACAAGGCGTTGTACCTCGCCGCCACTTTTCCCCAGTACGCGTCGCCATGTTGATCTCTGTTGAGGATGGAGTTGCACGTCTCTTCTTTTCAGATTTGAGCGATGGCGGTGCCTTGTTCAACAATGTAACTACACCATTTTAGTTTGGCGCCGGCAGCCGGAAAAGGAGGAGAAGGGATGTTTGTGAGGGTGAGATCGGCCCGTGCCTTTGGCCCGAGGGACTGTCTTCGTTGCCGAACACAGTGTGGAAAGACTCACTGACGGACGAGTTGAGGTTGATAGAATCAAGCCCCGTCGACGTATATCCTCCGTATGCACCGTCGTCCGCCATTTCAAGAGGACACCACGACAACGACCATGGATTATTTGGATCCATTTGAAAGATGATTGTGTGAAAGAGATGTGAAAAAAAAGAAGGAATTGTGTGAGAAAAATAGAGAGAAATTGTGTGAATGTGGTATTTATAAGTAAAAAAATGAAAAAAAAATCAAAAATCGGCTGAAATTAGCCATTTTTGAACATTGGAAGAGTTAATAGCCGTTGCCTATTTTTTTTTTTTTTTTTTTTTGGTGCACGCGCCGTATATATAAAAAAAAAAAGTCTGGCGCGTGTAATAAGCCACGAGACAGGCTCGAGCTGCCTCTCCTTGCACCGGGTCGTCTCATCACAGCGGGTGTCTCGAGCCCCCCACAAGACACACCGCTGCGAGCCGCCTAATGAACCTATTATGCAGCGGTTTACATGAAAAGATAAGAGAAAAATGTAATGAAACAATCGTGTTTACCTTGTTTATTTAACTTATTTTATAATTTAAGTCACTTATAATTGGAGTCAAGTATTCTTGATTCCCCAGAAGGTTATGAAGAAAATGCAAGCTGCTTGCAGAGCTTTCTTATGGTCGGGATCAGCTAATTCTAACAGAAATTTGGTAGCTTGGGAGCAGCTGTGTCAACCCAAGATCAATAGAGGATGGAACATTACTGATATGGATAAATGGAACAAAGCAGCGTTATGTAAACTTCTGTGGAGTATTGCTAAAAAGAAAGATAGGCTTTGGGTTCAATGGGACAATGGATATTATGTTAAAGGAAGGGATCTGTTCACCATGCCAGCTCCTAATCAAGCTTCATGGGTTATCAAGAAAATTATAGGGGCGAGAGCATAGTTAGAAGAGCTGAATCAAACTGATCAAGTAATGAACAAGGATAACTTCTCCATCAAACAAGTTTACAGGAGAATGCTAGGCCAAAGGGACAGAATAGGATGGGCAAAGATGATGAACCAAAATGTGGCTACTCCTAAGTGTGTATTCATTACTTGGTTAGCTATTCTTAGGCAGATTAGCCACATGTGATCGTTTGGAAAAGTTTGGGATTGAGATTGACAAAGCATGTTGTCTTTGTCAACGAGAAGAGTAGAGCTTGAATCACTTATTCTTCCAATGCTTGTTCTCTGCGCAAGTTTGGAAATGTGTGGCGAAGTGGAGTGACATGCATGAAGATAGTAATGATTGGGAAGGTGAGAAAACTATAATGCTCCAGCACTGTGGGTCGAGAACCGGAAAAATACTCACTTATCGCTTGGTGCTGTCTACATTAGTATATCATGTCTGGAAGGAGAGAAACCAACGTCGATTCTAAGGGAAATTCAGCAGTATTGAAGCTGTAGTGCGAGAGTGTCAAACTCATATTGTGGTGAGAGGTCAAAAAGATGTCAGGATAGCTCGTCACCTTCGAGATTAGGGGGTTGTTTGTACTGGCTTGATTTTGTGATTCTGTACTTTGTTGCTTACTTTGGTAATAAATTAAGTGAGAATGTATTTTAAAATACCTTTTTATAAAACATAGAAGTTTTTTACACTCATTCATAAGAGTATAAGTTTTCAATACCAAAATCTGTAAAAAAAACTGTATTACCCCTAACTAAATGTATTGAGATGTTGATTTTAATTTTTAGCCTTTTTTTTTTATCTTTTCGGCTGATTTGTATTTCTTTTTTCTTTTTTTTCCTTTCTTCTTCTTTGAACCCAAAACCCTAAACGAAAAATATATATATATTCTCACCACCTTGAACACATTAAATTTTGAACTATACTCATTTATGATTTGTAAGAGAGGTTGTTTGCTCTTATTAATTTTTGTCAACAACTACTAACAATTCTCTACATCTCAATTCTCTATCCTATACACAAGAAAACTCATGACACCAAGAAGAGAGAAGAGAGAAGTAGGTCTCCAAGAAAAAAAAACGAAAATTCACGATAGTTAAAAAGAAAAAGGAGGTAACGCTCAAACGGAAGGCTTTCGTGCTTCTGGGGTAGAAAGAAGGTATGCAACTATATTCACCACGTAAAATATAATTTTTTTCGGCGAGTTTTTATATCCACGGTGGCAACCCACGATGGACTCATTTTTTGCACACGATGGTAGAAAATTTTCATGTACATGAATTATATATTGATGTTTAGTCATAAAAGAGTATATTTGCATGTTTAGAAACGTTTTTAAAAGTAAAATAGCCGAAAAATATACCCACTGTCGTGTGTATGAGAATTCTTCATATCCTGGGCCCGTTCTTTGCAACCTATGATGGTCCATCGTGGTTTGCCCCATCGTGGTTTGCCCCATCGTGGGTTGCCACTTTGGGTTGCCTAAAAAGGTTCCACGTGGCAACCAATGATGGTTACCACCGTGGCAACCAACGATCGTGTGTGTATCCATCGTGGGTAGGCAGTAGATGCATTAGAAGCGTGTTCGATCGGATTTTTTTATAATTTCTAGGCTATTTTGTATTTTTCAGAAGTCGTGGCAACGTGTTTTGATACATCACAGTTGTCGTTGGGATCGATCAACTTATATAGATGAGGATTGTTTTTTTGTCTTCATCGATAGTGCCACAGTGAACCGTGCAAGTCTCGTTGAACTTATTGGAGAAGGGTTGGAAAATATAAATCCGACAAACTACACGTTGTGGTACTTGACACGCATGAGCAACGGAAATAAAGTAAAAGTTTTATTGCGGAGTGATATCGAGTTACTGCGTATATTAACTGAACAGAAAGACGATCCGGAGGTTTACGTTGATTACGGTGGCTCATCCGCCCCCGAGGTTAACTTTGGTGGTAAAAGCTCCAGATTTGAGCACCACGACATTGACAACCGCATGCCCTACTCACATGAGCAATATGAAAAATATGAGGAAGATGAGGATGAAAATGGTGACTACGACGAAAATGAAGAAGATGAGGCGAGTTCGTCCGACGACGAAGCAGATGATCGTCGTAAAGAATTGCTTGATTCGCTATCTATTGATTTTCTTGTTTGGATGTGACAGCCGGCACAAATGGACATGATTTTTGGTCATCGTAACTTCACATCGGACCATCAGTCCGAACGCGAGACTGAGCATCTGCGCAAAATGCGCAATTGGATCATTCCATTCCCCGAACGTGACAGTGCAGGGAGATTAGGGTGGGTCGAGCAACCACCACCAGTGCGTGGGGAACTCGAACTGGGGGCCTTATTTAGGTCCAAGAAAGATTTGAGGATCACTGTTGGAATGTATCATCTGGAGAACTATTTGGAGTATAAATCAAAACATTTGGCTAACAATCGTACGACGTTCCTATGCAAGACTGGCAGAAAGAATTGCAGCTTTAGGATTTGTGTTGTTGAGGGCGGCACCATTCGGAGAATTACTAAGTTATCCCTGAATCACACCTGTCACCACGATTTGAATCGTGCTACTGCACGGTCGGTATCTTCTGATGTTGCTGCATTTTATTTTGCCAAGAGATTGACCGGTGAGGCAGTTACTTTGAAGCCAAAGGAGATGATGGAAGAGATGCGTAGAGTGTTTAGTATTAACATTCTATACAGTTTCGCTCTTCGAACGAGAGACATAGCCATAGAGAATACGTATGGCGACCACATCTCATCGTATCAGAAGATCCCGTCGTATGTCACTTATTTGTGGTGCTCGGACAGAATATTCGAGCGTTTGATAAGTGTCTATGGCTGGTGCTTGTAGTAGATGGGACCCACTTTAAGGAAAAGAACCGAGGAATTTTATTTGTAGCCATCACGTTGGATGGGAACAACCATGTTTTTCCCCTTGCAATTGGCCTCGGTCCCAAGGAGAATGATGAGTCGTGGGTATATTTTCTCTCCAACCTGCGCAGATGCTACAACCCTCCAGATGATTTACTGATTGTGAGTGACCATCATTTGAGCATTAGGAATGCAGTTAGAGTCGTCTACCCGAATGCATTCCACGGATTGTGCTACCACCACCTTCAGAAAAATCTCAAGCCCTACGGAAAGCACGTAGTCACTATCTTCCAAGATACAACATATTGTAATCGTCACGAAGAGTTCGACGATTTGTCTTCTTGACCTCCAATTATGCCAAATGTTTGAACTCTCGTATGCTATGGGCTAGGCGTCTCCCGGTGCACTCGAGATGTACCGTTTCATTGTAGAGAAATGGACCGATGAGAAGCGAGAAGCAGCTGCATCGAGAGATCATGAGTTGACATGGAACACATTGAAAAACTTTCTTTATCTGTGCAATACGGTACCCGCCTTGCAGCTCAAGGTAACACCACCACATATATTTACAGGGTTGAAGAAAGAAATGTTTCTTATAACGTTGATCTAAGAACGTGGACATATACGTGCCCAGCGTGGGATTTGAATTTGATTCCATGTCGCCATGTTGTTGCTGCTATAAGGTAACATGTTCAATTACTAAATATTGTTTGTGTATCTTAAATTTTAGAATTAATATCAATTTTTTTTGGTATGTAACACAACTGTTTATTTCAACAAGCGTGCCGGTAACAGTTTGTCTGTGTACGATTTTGTAAGTTGTTATTTCAAACAGGAGGCACTTATAGAGATTATATGGAGCATATTAACCCAATACCATATCCAGATGAGTGGAATGCGCCTCCGGAGATCTCCGCAATCATTTGTCTTCTTATGGATGGGGTACGTGCACGATCTGCAGTAGAAAATATGGTGAGACGTCCCCAAGTGTGCGGCAGGTGTCATGGAAGGGGCCATAACTAAAAGACTTGCACAGCTTCCATCCCGTTCAGTGGTGTTGACTTGAATAACTCCCCTGAAGACACAGAAGAGGCCGAGGGAGAATAGGTAAGGCAAAGGCGTCGGCGAAAAAAAAAGTGTAGCATTTGTCGTCTGATGATCATGATGCGAGGAAATGTCCCTACCGTGAAACGTAAATATATTTTTTGGGGATTGAAAAATATTTATCGTGTTATTTGTAGTTAGTTTATTTAATTAAACACGAGTTAATTTAGACTTATTTTGAGCGTGTGCTTATTGTTTGAGTGTGGTTGAAAAAAGCAAGTGGAAACAACAACTCTCGAGTTTGCCCACAGTGGTGGGCTACCCACGGTGGTGCCGTACCCACGGTGGTGCCCATTGTGGACACCCACGGTTGGTACCCACAATGGACAACCTACGGTGGTGCCATCGTGTGTACACATGGTGGTGCCCACTGTGGGCACGATGATGAGCAGCCACCGTGGGCATAAGAACATGAGTCAATTTCATTTTTTGTTCGGTTCCTTCTTCGATTTTATTGTTTAGTGATTCTATAATAGCTTATTTTTCAATTGAAAACTACTTAACAACAAAATCCAAACACCCACACATAACCTTTATCTAATTCATTAGTAAATCAAGTACTTCGTACAAACTCTGAAGTTAGTTACACATAACCATTATCAAGAGAATCCCCACATTATACATATAGTATATGATACATTTTGTTAATTCAATGCTTACTATTTCAATTATGTTATATTTCGTGCAATAACTAACTTATACATTACGTGTAATGTGGGGATTCTCTTGATAATGATTATATATAACTAACTTCAGCGTTTATACGAAGTGCCTGATTTACTAATGAATTAGATGAAGGTTACGTGCAGGTGTTTGAATTTTGTTGTTAAGTAGTTTTCAATTGAAAAATAAGCTATTATAGAATCACTAAACAACAAAATCGAAGAAGGAACCGAACAAAAAATAAAATTGACTCATGTTCTTGTACCCACAGTGGCTGCTCACCGCCGTGCCCACGGTGGACACCACCGTGTGTACCCACGATGGGCACCACCCTGGGCAAACCCGAGAGTTGTTGTTTTCACCTGTTTTTTTCAACCACACTCAACAATATCACTCTTTATCTTTAAAAAAATTAACACATGTCAAAAATGTTAATAACACATAAATAAGTTTAAATATTTACAAAACAAAAGTATTTAGCGATATTCTCTTCGCCAATACAAACCCTCTATTGCTAACCAAAAAATTATAGTTGCAATAAAATGCCTATAGTTGGCAATGTATGTATCATCAAGTGACATATTACGATGTGTCGATGAAGCATTGATGAGACGATCGACATACATGCAACTATAGGGGCCACAATTTGTCCCGTCAGTCTGGATGAATTGTTCCTCCTCAGACATTTTAATAAACAATAGAAGATTTGTGAGCTTATCCGTAGAGCCATTTTGCATCCAATAAGATACCTACAACAGTCGCGGCAAAAGATCTGTGACACACTGTAATTGCTCCTCGCGCACTGACGTATCCCTGTGATGAATCATGGTTGAATCATACAATTCGATTGTCCGCTCCTTCATACAGATGCGTATTGTGACCCAATAATTCTCCCCCACATTGCATACTGTAATGACTTGTACATGACAAAAACCAATAAATTATAGTTAAAAAAATATAGCAAACTAGAAAATAAAATATTTACTTTAAAATGTAATTAACTTACATGTTTAGCTTGCCACCAAGCCACGGCGTCGGGGCTTTCTCTGCCATCAACCATTTCTATAAGATACTCAAGTACTTTCCAATGATGATACGTTTTAACCCCTTTCCCAGGTTTCTTTCTCCTCCCATTCTTATCAAGAGGTTATAACTTATTCCACTCATTGTTCAAATGATTCTAGTTATACAACAAAGATTGAAATAATCAATATTTAAAGTAAATATAATCAATATTTAAATTACTCGAAGATAAATACTTACAAATAAGTGAGTGCCGACTACAACAGTGTTTGCTTCACATACTCCATCAGCTGTCAACCGATCAAACCATTTCACCTTGTGTCGCATGTAGACAAGATACAGATCTATCTCCTGCAGTGTTATTTATATTCTTAGTTAATAAATATAATTATTATAAATCAGTTTTAATTATTGTAACAAAGATATAATTGTACCTCTGCCCACATCATTTGCCAACTATCTTACAGACGGTCGAAAACAGATTGTGGAACCTTGTGGCCAGTCGACTGAATTATGACTGTAGCATCAGGGCCCGATTGTCTATGCTTCTTGTACATAGACTTCAACCTTTTCACGTTCTTTGGAGTCATAGGTACATAAGGCATCTTCAAAACGGCAGACGGTTTACGATGACCTTGAACCTCGTCTTCCTCCGCCAATTCATAATCAAACCCATGAGACTCCTCAGAGGATGACGACCATTGAAAAAAACGGTTGCTCCTGCCGGTACTCAAGCTGGTAGGGAATCTGCTGCTCATGTGGGGAGTACTCGTCAGTCGGAGCTGAAGTAGAAGAAATCTGCTGATCATAGTGAAAGAAACTACTGCTGCCGTCGTCGCCTGGAAACACTGACTGCTGCCAGATGGGAGGTTGAAACATCGGAGGTTGCCACGTCGGAGGGTCGTACTAATGCAGCGGTCTAGTGCTATAGCTGAAAAACATCGGCTGCTCCTGCTGGTAGGCAGGCTGATACCCCCACGGCTGCATTGGTTGCTCGCTTTGGTGGGGTATAAGGTCAAACGACTGCCCCAACAGGTGCATCGTCTGCTCGGTACGCTCAGGGATGTGAGGAGAGTGGTGACTATGCCGACTGTGTTGTCCCTGTAGAGCTGCAGCTACAGAGTGACGAGGCGGGTCTAGAATCCTCCTGTGTCTGCTAGAAACCTCTGCAGAGTGACGGTGTGGCTCAAGGCTCCTCCTGTAGCTCCCAACAGATTGCTGTGGAGGACTCCTAGATTGTCTGTGCCTCGAACCGAAATACTCCTTCACCTGAGCAAAGAGCTTCTGGGATAAGGTAGCAAAGAAGCCCTTATCAGACTCGTCTATCAAGACTGCCCTCAGCCGGCAATCGATGTAGTCATCTCTGTCGTCCTTCACGTGGTCAGGACAAGGACGTCCGTGGACACAACACACTCTATCTTCTGGTCTCTCCTGATAGACCGGCTCTATTGTCTTAGCTATATGTACTGGTGGTGGTGGGGTGCTCTGTCGGCGTCGTTTTGGGATTTTCTGTGCCGATAAGGTCGGTTTAATTATCTTCCCCACCACCTCCGCAGCCTTCGCCAATTTTCCCTTCTTTTTCACCTTTTTTTTCGGGAAAACCTCTTATGTATTCTTCTCTGTTAATTTTTTCGGAGGTTCCCAGTGTACATGATACACCGAGTCAAGACTGAACCAATACAGCTCGTTCATGTCTTCCATGAGAATAGGCATCATGTTATGTATGACAAGACCCTAAACAAGTTATGTAAAATTATTATTAGATCACAAATTGAAACATGTAATATAAACGATAAAATATTATAAAAATAAAGGCAAGGCACGTACATCTCTCTTGAAGAACGTGCTGAAATCTGCCTTGAGGAGTGTCGTAGTCTACATAAAATATCGAGGAACTCTAACGGCAGTTGCTCGGGTTCCACAGTACTCTTCCAATCGTGGAATACACTCGTAAGATCAAATTTGTAAAACCCAAACCGGTCCGTAAAAGTGATAAGTTCCAATGTCACATTGGTTGGATTTCTTGGCAATGTTGTTAATGTAGTAAGTGAATGTCTGATATGTGTAATCACCCCAAAAAAATTGTTCCCAACGTTCCGGATCCTCAACTAATGCCCATGCCCATTTCTCGACCTCCATATTACAGTCCCGACAAAGAAGAAATTGGTAGTAAACTAAGAGTTTGACTACCTTCACATAGTCTGCGAGGTCGTCTCCCAACTTAAAATCTTTAAACATATTGCACATTTCCATGACTTTAGTTTTGCGGCCTTTGAATACTCTATGGAAAAGACTGTCAGGCCAGAGGAGATGTCTCTCATTTGGGTCGAAATCTGTCATTCCGAAATTCAATCCAGTAATGCACGCATAGTCGCGTGCGGTGAAGCGGAGGGTTCGCTCGGAAATTTGGAACCACGTCTCACTCGGGGGGATCTCACGACCCGTCAGCTGACGGGCTAATAAGTGATGCAGGGCACTGTTTGTACTTCCAATCCTCTTATCTTTAATGTAATGACCAACAATTTCAGTCGTAAATTCATCAAGCATTTCTTGATATCGTACTGAATTAAGCGTAAAGTGCCGAAATACCTTCATTATTTCTTTAAATAGGGTCTCACGACAATATATATTTATTAATTTATTATGATGACGCAATCCAGGTCTCATCCAATCACAACTGGGCTGCAATATAAACACACAAACCATAAGGAAAGAAGTTCGATCGCTCAAACCAACAATAACACAAAACACAAACCCTATAAAACAGTCTCGGGTCACCCACAATGTGGCAACCCACAACGGGGGTGCCCCCAAAGGGGTAACCACGACGGAGTGCCCACGATGGGTCTATCCACGATGGGTGCCATCGTGAGCACAAAAACACCCACCGTGGGCAGCCCGTTTTCACTGTTTTTCACCTTCATACCCTAATATTTATCAACAAATCTTAGATATAACACTTCTAATGCTTATAAAATCATGTACATTGTTCTCATATTCAATAAATCGAACATAAACACACACTTAGAAGCATACATTTTACAAACTCAAAATTCAATTTCGTGTGGAATTTTAGCACTAACCGGTGGTTCGTTGTCGACGAGTGTTACTTCCTCCTCGTCCGAAATAGATGTCAACGCCCTTGACTCCTCATCGTGGTCGGATTGATCACTCATTTCCGTTGTGTGTGTGTCGAGAGGGTTGAGAGGGAGAGAGAGAGGGGGGGGGGAGGGGACCGATAGAGATAGATAGTGTTTTTTTAATTTTTTTTTGTCTTTTTATTATTTGTTTATTTAAAATGAGGGTATTTTAGTCTTTTAAGTGATTTTGGTATAGAAAATTTATACTCTTATAAAAGAGTGTAAAAAACTTTTACCTTTTATCAAAAGGTATTTATAAAGAGTTTGCCCATAAATTAATCTATTTTACCAAAAAAAAAGTAATTATTTTTATACTAATGAAAAAATAACTAAATCAAAACTCTGGCTACACCATTTACCCCTAAACAAAATTATTAGTTCACCACATATATATATATATATATATATATATATAATGGATATATTTTTCCCCGTCTAAACTTGTGATATTTTACTTTGTTTTTTTTTTGTCCTTTTTATTTTATCATCAATTATGCTGACAATCACTCTCATCGGGAAGTGAAGCGCCCCCTCTAAAAGATGTTCTTCTCTGCAATATATATTTCACAGCACAAGTAGAATTTCAAAAGTCTTTTTCAATTGCAAGTTTCTCTATATTTCATCTATAAGTAAGCATATTATATTCACAATATATCATAATTTTTCACATCAGAGAACTAACTTATATTTTCAGTTCAGAAACAAAATAGATCAATCACTTCATTTCTATAAAAAAATACCCTTTTTTTTTAATCTGAAATCAGATTTCAGTATGTTTCAAAGTCTCTGTGAGTGCTTCGACACTTTTCTTTGAAGACGAAGAGTTTGGTAGAGAATCAATTTCCCCAATCTTGCAAGGTCTTGTGGTAGGGTTAAGAGATGGTGTTTAATTGGGGAAATTGAAAAAGGGTGTGCAGATTTCGTTGGATAAACAACTTTGATTTCTTTTTTTCTTCTTTGAAGACTGAAAGGGTGTAGTATGTACAGGTAGGTGTGTATACGAGCCGAACCGAGTCGAACACTGGCAGGCTCGAGTTCGGCTTGTTAGAAAAATTTAAGGCTCGAGCTCGATCCGAGCTGTGTGTTTCGAGCTCGAGTTCAACTCGACAGATATCAACCAAGCTCGAGCTCGGTTCGAGCTCGGCTCGCTATATATTCGTTTGGCCTAAGCTCGAGCTCGAACGTTCGAGTTCGGCTCGATAATCTAAAAATTATAAATTTATTAATTTATATTGATATTAAAAAGTAATAAAATAAAAAATATTTATTAAAAGTATTAAAAATTTTGTGAACATGTTCGTTTAGGTGATTCACGAACGTGTTCGCGAGCTAGCTCGTTTACTATCGAACTCGAACGTGTTTGCGAGCATTTCGAGCTGAACATAAATATGCTCGAGCTCGGCTCGAAAAATTTGTCGTGCTCGATTTTAGGCTCGAGCTCAGCTCGTTTAGTAAACGAACAAACTTTGAATGAGCTTTTTTCGAGCCGAGCTCCGAATAGCTCGCGAACCGTTTAGCTCGTGTACAACCCTATGTACAAGAAAAGGAAGAAGAAGCATGCCTATGAGAATGTTCTAGGTTTCCTTTATTTTATTTCTTTTTCCTTTTTCTTTTAATTTTCTTCAACTCAAATTACTTTTAAAAATTGCTTGGCATTGTTTTGAGGGAACCAAAAATTCACATGCCAATTGGCTTTTGATTATTTTGTTTATGTTGTATATGCAGTGAGTTGGGTCTTTTCTCATAGTATATATAGTTTTATACAAAGCATATGTATAATATTTAGCGATTTTTTTGACATGGTGCCTTTTTTTTTTTTCCCTTTGTTTATTTCATTTGATAAAATTATAATATTTAATGCAGCAAAGACGTGTTCCTATATCTATACATAATATTAGTATTTTCATTTTAATATTTTGAATTATTAGAACTATAATCTTAATACATAAAATTGTATTGGAAGTATAATCACTTCGAAAATTGTCAACAATTACCAATATTTGTGCGCGTGATACATTTCATTGATTTACTATCTAATAGTAATTCATAAAGCGTAAAAATAACAATAAAAAAATTGAAATTCATATATGCATCATGGAATTGAATTATTTGTAATACGCGTCTATCTATGTATATCTAAAAGCAAAATAAAAATCAGAGATCAATATTGCTCCATCTAAATTTTTTACTGTTCACCTACCATAATATTTTATTTTATATTTATTTCTGAGTTAAAGAGTATAATTTTTTTTAAGAATCTGATTCTTCTGGAATTGCTGGCATTTTTTCTGTCAAACTTCATTTGCTTTGAGATATTAGTTTATTTAAATAAAATTATTATTATTATTATTATTATTATTATTATTATTATTATTATTATTATTATTATTAGTAGTAGTAGTAGTAGTAGTAGTAGTAGTAGTAGTAGTAGTAAATACCACATGTCAACCTCTTATTGATACAATAAGAGATGAAACACTACAATACATGATTCAATATGTGTTATATCTGCGTCATGTTTCTTACTTTTTCCGTCCACGATATAGTTGTCATATTGTGGATGACGTGAGTTTTAAAAAAATGGTGGATAATAGTTGATAGTATTACATATTGTTGTGGGTGGAGTAAAGTCTCACTGTAAATGTGAGTGGAGTAGTGAAAATTATAAGGTTAAATATAATCTATTATGTGGACTCTACTACTAAATGGAAGTGATAATCATATAATGGTCAGACTTAAATGACAAAAGTGACAATCATATCGTGGACAAAAAGAGTATTTTGTTTTCCCAAGTTTATAATGCTTATTCCTAAAAAAAGGGGTAAGATGAAATCATTCTTGAACTAAATTACACATTTCAACATAAATACACATTAATTCATCGTCATTTAGATCACATTCACAATTACATATCATTGTTATAACAAACGATACATGAGTTCCACAATATTTTGTTAGTTTGGTGTTATTTTTCTTCGAATTAATTTTAAATTAAATTTGTTCCCCGTGCATCGCACATACAGGAATTCTAGTAATAGCTTAAAATACAAATCTTTGAGCCACCTTATTCAATTATACACAAAGTTTAGAGGTAACTAATAACGAGTCATCACCTTTCAATTGTCGTAACGAGGTTTTAGATCATTGATAATTTAAATTCTACACCATTTATTCATTGTTATAGCTATAGATTTTAGAAGAAATAAAAAATATTTGCGTACTCTTTTCCTGTACTTTGATTGGAAGATTGCTTTCTGACTTATATCTATAGGCACGACTAATTTGGAACCTAGAAATTTGTCAAACGACTCATGTTTTTTATAGGAGCATATATAATATAATTAAATGCTCATTGAGTTCAAAACATATTGGTCATACTGCCCTAAAACTCCTAATTACCAAATCTCAAATAAACAACAACGTACAAAAAAAAAACAAAAAAAAAAAAAAAAAAGAACGTCTCTCTCTCCATCTCTCCCCCTCTCAAACATTCAAAATAAAAATAAAATAAACGAAAAGACAAAATATCAAATGCATGTGAAATTTCATTAAATAAATCACTACACTGCTATTCACAGGACACGACGAATGCATGTGAAATTTCATTAAATAAATCACTACACTGCTATATGTAAGATCTATACAGGTTGAGATACCACCAAATAATGTGGAAAATTTACACTGCACCAGACGGGATTGAATCTAAAATCTCTCACTAGGAAGAAACTTATGATGCATCAGTTAGCCACTTGAGCTAGCCTCATCGGCATAATGCAAATTTATCTTTCTAGCTAAGTATTTACTTATTCTTAGGGCAGAGTCTTGTGTTAATTTTTTCATTAAACTACAATTTCTAAAATGTCGTTTTGCATTAGGAGTATAAGGGTGAAATCATGTGTAGTTTAATTCAATAATAAATTAGTCTATGGTATACAGTTATACGTAATCACACATATTTAAATAGATATTGAGCGCTCGTTCTATAAAAGGCCTAACAAACAAGCTCCGAGTCTACATCAACCTATAATAAAGTCGGGGGACATTCATTCTTTTAGTAATTTTTATATATTCTTTTGTTTTTTGGATGATGAGAAATTTTCTACGCTTTTGGTAATCCCATTTACACATAATACCCAATAAATCACATAGAGCGTTTACTAAGCGTGATAAGTCGAATAGATAAAAATAATATAGGTTAATCAAGCGTTTATTTTTAAGCGTTAAATTTAAGGATGTCTCATAGCACATGATCATTGTTCATATTTGGAACTACATATATGGGGGTTAAAGTAATCATGGGATGAGAATAGTCAATCCTATCTTATTTAGTAAACGCTGATACAAATAGTGGTGTGCAAAGTTTGGTTTAAACCGTAAACCAAATCGAACCAAATCGCAATTTATGGTTTGGTTCGGTTTTTTGGTTTAAAAATATATGGTTTGGTTTATATTTTTCAAAAATTATGGTTTATGGTTTAGGTTTGGGTTTTAAGAAAATTCAAACCAAACCAAACCGTAAATCGAAAAACCGTATTTGATATAATGATATTAATATTATCATTTTATTTATTATGTGAGGAAATATAGATTTTCTTGATTGCATGTCATATCTGAGTGTTGTACAAATTTAATTAATGAAATCCTACAATTTAGAATCATTAAACCCTACAATTTACTATACATTTTGAATTAATTGTTACAATGGTTTATCTTCACCTTTAAATACAAGGTACGAATTTTTATTTGTTTTCTTTTCTTTTATATCATTTTCAAATTCAAGTTGTTTTCGATAGAAAAAGTAAAGAATGTGAAATTATTTTACTATAATTTATTATTTAGCTAAATAATGTTATCATAGACTCCTAATATATTTATTCTAGCAAAAGAGAAAAATGTATATGGTCACGACAACAACTTTATTTAATTCGTTTTATTTATATTACGAAGAAAATGAAAAAATATTGATAAGCCGCAAACCAAACCGCACCAAACTGTATTATTGCAGTTTGGTTTGGTTTGGTTTTACTACTTAATCAGTTCGATTTGGTTCCAAAAAATTATCAAACCGTATTTTACGATTTGGTTTGGGTTTAGTATCAAACCGTAACAAATCAGATCGTGAACACCCTTAGATACAAATTTCATTAAAAACATCATATGCATCAACGGCGGGTGCATAAATGAAATTTATATAAACAAGACGACAGTGAGAAATAAATGAATCAAGTAATATAGTTCTTATAATTGATATACACAAGAAATATAATGGTCTATTCTTATTCAAATTTCGTTTGGACGATTGAATAGTGAAAAATGCAAATAAAATATTTTATTTCTAAATAATACATTTAACTTTTTGATATTTATTGAATAAAACTATAATGTTAATTATATGATAAAACTATAATAAAAGCTAATTAGAAATGTAAAAGAAATAGCTCATTAAAATATTCAAACTAAGATTACTAACGAATCATTAGACTACACGCAGCGGTTTGTCTCGTCGGTGTTTCGAGACACGTTGCTGCAAACGCCGGCGTCTCGAGTTCGTCCTGTGGCAACGAGACAGTCTCGAGCTGGCGTGTGCATTGCACGCGCTGGCATTTTAAATTTTTTTTTTAAATAGGCACGTTCATTGCACACGCCATAAATAAAAAAATTCAAAAATCGAACAACGGCTATAATGCATCCAACGGCTATACATCCGATTTTTTTTTTTTTTTTGTAATTCATCCCTATAAATATCTCACTTCATACCACAATTATTTTCTCTCTAGTTTTCTCTCAATTATTTTATTCATCTTCCCATGGCACCGACGACGAGATTATATCGATGGTGACGAACCTCCAAGCTGTTGCAGCTCGACTCTTCGCCAAAAAGAAAAAAAAAAGAAGATGAAGAGGACGGTCGTACACCGCGATCGGGAGGCGGCTCTGCAGCAGTAGATGGCCGACTACTTCAGCGACAACCCGACGTACGGCCCAACATTTTTCCGTCGGCATTTTCGGATGCACAAGCATCTGTTTCTGAGGATTTGCGAGGCGCTGGAGCAGAATGTGCGATACTTCCAGCAGAAGCGTCGGTGCAAAAGTGCACAATGGTCATTCGCCAACTAGCCACCTACATTCGATGAATACTTGAAGATCGACGATAGCACCGGCCGTCTTTGCCTCTGGAAGTTCTGCAAAGGTGTCATCGAGCTATTTGGTGATGTGTATTTGAGGAGGCCAAATGCACAAGACACCGCGAGGCTGCTGCGGATGCACGAGGAGAGGCACGACTTTCCGGGGATGCTCTGTAACCTGGACTGCATGCACTGGGCTTGGAGAAATTGCCCGAAGGCATGATCGGCTGCCTACACTCGAGGAGATATAGGCGTGCCTTCGTTGATTCTTGAGGCTGTGGCGTCTCAAGACTTATGGATCTTGCACGCCTTTTTTGGAGTAGCCAGCTCCAACAACGATATCAACATCCTCAATCAGTCGCCCTTATTTGAAGACGTGCTTGAAGAACGGGCTCCGCCGTGCTAGTATGCGGTGATCGGAAAGCACTACGACGGCGGTTACTACTTAACCGATGGGATCTACCCGAATTGGGCGGCTCTAATCAAGGTTCATCCCCTTGCAACGGACCAGAAGACGGCGCGGTTCAAGAAGATGCAGGAGGCGGCGAGGAAGGATATCGAACGGGCATTCGGTGTTCTTCAAGTCCGATGGGGAATTATCCGGAACCCGGTGCGCAACTGGTACACACAGCACCTCCGCAACATCATGTTTACGTGCATTATTTTGCACAACATGATCATTAAAGACGAGAGGGAGGATGCGGAGAATTGGAGAGAGGACACAGAAACAACGTCGGGTACTAATGTAGACCGAGTCCCCACTCCGCTCTCCTGGAAGAATTTTCTCAAACGGGACGCCGCATTGAGAGATGCAAGGAAGCACCATCGGCTCACAAATGATTTGATCGAGTATGTCTGGAACCGATTTGGGCCGGTTGAAGAGTTTGATGTTTTTATTTTTTAAATTTCAATTAATGTAATGTTTTTATTTGTTTTATTTCAATTAATGTATTGTACTAGTTATTTGTTTAAATTAATGAAAATTTCAATTTTTCTTATTAAAATTAATGCAAAATACAAATTCAGAAATTTCTTAGAGACACTCCTTAGAGACAGTCCCACTACAGCTCACTGTCTCTATCTCCAAAAATCTTTAAAGGCACTCCTTAGAGACAGTACCACTGCAGACAATCTTAGTAACACTCAATATATTTGAAATGTCTGGATTCGACCCAATCAATGGTGTCCGTTTGAATTTTGGGTCGATCGACTCGATCAGAAATGATCACAAAGTCATGAAATCCAACTCGAAAATAGTCAAGACGTCAAGATTATTCTGAATCAATTTCTTCATTTGGCTCGATGGGTCCAGACCAGGTCAATCTAATAATTTTGACGACTTACTATGCATAATATATATATATATATATATATATATATATATATATATATTATTTTAGAACATGTATAAATGAAATTTTTGATAGAATGAAAAGTTAAAATACGTAAAAGATAAATACCTCTTTAAAAAATAAAAGATAAATAATACTTTAAAATTATGTAAAATTACATAATTGCTTGAATTTTTTTCGTGTATGCATGAATAACATACACGGTTGTCATACATGAGTACAGAGTATCATATATGATTGACATACATGATTAGCATAACGATGAATATCGCATAGAAAAGTAGTATACATGACATGTATGTTGGTCACATATGTTATTGGGACTTCATGTATGCTAACCATGTATGAGAATATTTTGGTAAATATGAGTATTATTTATCTTTTATTAATTATCAAGTATAATTTATTTTTATTTTTGAAAAAAATGATATTTTAGCCTATTAACTCTTTTGGATAATGTTCACTGTTCAGTGTGACAAAATAATAGTAACTAAATAAGAGTAGTTTAGTCGAGACATAAAAATAAATTCCCCTGATTAAGTAATAATATTATTTGTGTAGGAGGAATGACTAACCATTAATTTGTTGATTGAATCACTGAAAATTCCAACAAAAGGATTACGAATGAACTTTGAAATGAAACTACGTATGTATTTCATTTCAACATGTCAGTCATCGTCTAAAATGTATGGTGAATTTTGACAGAAGATGGAGTAACATTTACTCGGAGATGAAAGGCAGTAAGAGCACTTACTACGGGTATTTAGTTAGACTTACTACGGGTATTTAGTTAGACGTAGGTTAAAACACTGGGAAGCGTGATTTTAATGATTGGTGGTATTTAGTTAGACATAGGTTGATTTTCCCACTACAATGGGGTTGAGTAAGATCTAGGTCTAAGCACTGGGAAGCGTGATTTTAATGATTGAATAGATTTTATTTTGTTATTTTTTTATTTGTAATAAATATTATTAAAAATAACTTAATTAAATTCAGAAATTAATGAATGACAATTTTATTGAATTTTAAAAAAAGACAATAACTAAAAAAAAATACAATAATTAGGAAATAAATAAAAACACAACAACTACTCGCGGAGTGGATCAAAACGTGCCCAAATCTCTTCAATCATATCCTCCATAAGGCGGTCGTGGGCACGTGCATCCTGAATTTGAGCTTGTCTCTCAATAACTTGGCGGAGTGGCACTGGCGCCCCTTGTTGGACTGGTGCCCTGTTCACGTTTGCATCGCCTCTTGCGCTCGATTCAACATGGAATTCAGTTGCCCTCGGTCCTTCATCTTCAATAATCATGTTATGTAGAATGATGCAGGCATACATGACATCACATAAATGCTCCCGCAAGAACATGCGAGCAGGGCCCTTTATGATTGCCCAACGAGCTTGCAGGACGCCGAAAGCCCTTTCAACGTCTTTACGCGCAGCTTCTTGCATCCGAGCGAATCGCTGTCTCTTCGGATCTGTTGGCGCATGGAGCGTCTTCACGAAAGAGGCCCACTTCGGATAGATGCCGTCAGCGAGATAATATCCCATACGGTGCGGGCGGCCGTTTGCAGTGAAAGCGGTTGACGGCGCTCTACCATTGATGACGTCGGCGAAGATAGAGGACTGATTGAGCACGTTAATGTCGTTCAGAGAGCCGGCGACACCGAAAAAAGCATGCTAAATCTACAAATCTTGGGAGGCGACAGCTTCAAGGACGAGGGTTGGAGATTTATTTCGTTCAGTGTACATTCCTCTCCAAGCAGTTGGACAATTCTTCCATTGCCAGTGCATACAGTCGATGCTTCCAAGCATTCCGGGAAAGCCGTGCGTCCTCTCGTGCAATGCAGTGATCCGGGCGATGTCAGCCTCATTTGGCCGCCTCAAATATACGTCGCCGAAAGCAGATCTGATGGCCCGACAGAAATTCTTGAGGATGTTATTGCCCGTTGTATTGCCACAGTACAGATATTCGTCGTACTGATCGGCTACTCCAGCATTGGCTAGTTGCCTCAGAGCAACGGTGCACTTGACCCAGGGGTGGAACCCCAATCTTCCAGTGGCATCCGGGTGTTGTTGAAAAAAATGCTCCCGATCCTCAAGAGTTTGAGCAATTCTCAAGAATAGGCGCTTGCTCATTCGAAACCGTCGGCGGAAGACAACATCACCCCATATAGGGTGGTCGATAAAATAATCTCGTCGGAGGCGTTGTTCGGCCTCCTCACGATTTCGGTACAGGTACGTCCTCGTATCCTCCTCGTCGTCGTCTGACGAATCAGACTCAACTACTATTTGGTAAAGCTCCCTGGCTCGCTGCATACGTTGGCGGTGGCGCGCCTCCGCCTCTTCAAAATTGTAGCTCGCACCGGACCAACTCATAATTTATGAAAATTTTTTGGGAGAAGAATGGAGGAAGAAATTAGGCTATAAACCCCACAGCCACCCCCCCACCCTAGTAATAAAGCAGTAGCTCTGTCAGGAAAAAAACATAACATTGCTATTTATCTGTGGGTTACTCGCTCATATTTTTTCTGATTTTGGGCTCTCACTTTCTTCAAATAGTAAAACAAACGCGCCGCCCATTTTCTTTTTCTCCTCTTCCATTTCTTTACTGGGTAAAGAGAGCAATCCTCTGCCATCACTACAGTAAGCACTTCCTCTCTCTCTCTCTCTCTCTCTCGTTAAAGATTTTCCTGTTTGCCTACGCAGTTCTTTTTTCCAGTTACTTTCAGCTAAGTCTCTGCTTATTGTGCCATATTGGAAATCATTGATTTCTCATTTTTGTAGTGGCTATTTTTGGATAAACCGCAGAGGATTTTTCTGCTGCGTAGTATACATAGCCTGAAACTTTCATATTTGAATCTGGGCTAAAAAAGTCTCAGCTTTGGGAATTGGGGAAGAAAGATGCTTTCTTTTTTGCTACTACTTCATTTGCCCATGCTCTTTTCTTAATTTTTAATTTTGTTAATGTGTTTTTGAAAAAGGAAAGTATTTTCTGTGTGCAGTGGGAAAAGTTCTCCCTTCTGCTTTTGGTTGTTGATTCCAATAAAGAAACCCTAGATGGGGGACCATAACTGCCTTGTCAACCTCCATTTTTCTTCAAGATGGTGAAGAATTGAATGATTTTTTTTATTTTTTATTTATTTTTATGAGATTTGTTCAGCGCTCACGAAAAATCATTTGTCTTCAGTATGCTGGTAGGAGTATTATTGATCTATTTTCTTGTAACAAAATCCCCTACTTCTACAATTGCACAACATAGATCCAACATAATGCATTTTATTTTTATTTTTTTAATACCTTTTCCCTTAATTTTCATTTACTACTAATTTTGGGTGTTTATTGGGTGGTAGGTAGGGAAAGGCACTGAAAGAGACATTTAGACGTTTCTGTACTTCTTCTTTTCTTTCCATACATTCAATAATTTCGCTTTGATAATGATACTACAATTATTCACATGTTTGTGAATTTGGAGGGGGGCAGAAGTTGTTTTTTTGTAGATTACTGTTATAGGAGAGAGAAAATCAAACATCTTAGATTGAGAGAGAGAGAGAGAGAGAGATGAACTGAGCAGCTATTATTTTATTTATAACATTATGGTGCTTGAGTGTGGCCGGTTAGTAGTTATATGATTCTTTTTTCACCTCACTTTTTCTGATCTGGTGCTTTCACAGTGGGGAGAAGGAAGAGTTTCACTTTATATCTTTTTACCAAAGAATTGAGGAATGTTTTGCTTTGGTTAGTAACAAACCGTAAGTTGCATTTTGTCCCTAATAATTTTTTAAGCAAGAACAAATTTTTGAGATTCTTAGCTGAGTTCGTAGATTCAATCAAGAAATTTGTTTTGAAAAATCTAAGGAATTGAATTTCTGCGCCAAAAACAGCCTGGGTGCTTTAATAGCTGCTTTTTCAAATGACTTTATAGACTGTTGTTGATATTAAAGAGTTAATCTTGACATTTGATTCTCATTCTTCTTGCCATTTTGTCCGTCACTTCTCCGAGCGGTGATGATGATGAATTCTCATCTCTTCATACTAAAGTTTTCTTGATTTTTCATTTTTTTGTATGTGTGGATGTCTGTGCATTTGCTTCTTCATTGTTATTCCATTTTAGTTTTAGCATGTTTATGAGTGGCGTTGAATTTATGATGACTTGTAGATCTGGCGCCGCGCCCGGTTTATGATGCACCCTCTGCACCAAGTTAGTTGAGCTGTTTGATGAGCCCCTTCACGGAGATGGAGTGGAACACCAAGTGGGATTGGGAAAACTTGGTCGCGTTTGGTTCCAAGGCGATTGAGAGTCCTAAGAAGCTGCAATTAGCGGACTGGACAATTGTCGATGATGGATCCTTCAATCTGTCTGCTGCTGCCGGTGGGTGTGGTGGTAACAGCGGTGCCTCTGGCTCTGATGGTAGGCATGCTTCTTCAGCCAAGAGTTCGATATCAGCTTCGACCGACTCTTCCTGCAAGGATGGGATGCACACCTCCATCTTCAAATTCAGTACATCTGAGGGCTCTTGTGGAAATTTCAGCCAGAAAATTGAGACGAAAGCAATCGAGCTCTCTGGCATTTCCTCTACTCCGGATGCCTCTGTCGGCTCTGCAGAAGCATTTCTCGGTTTGAAGCTTGGAAAGCGGACATATTTTGAGAACAGCGGTGGTGGAGGCACTGTTAAGAGTGCTTCCTTGTCTGTGATGCCGACTCCAGCCACCACCTCGCCCAAGAAAACTAAATCATCTGGCCAGAATGCTCCTATATGTTGTCAAGTCGAGGGCTGCAATGTTGATCTTTCACTGGCTAAAGAATATCACCGGAAGCATAGAGTTTGCGACAGCCATTCGAAATGCCCGAAGGTTGTCGTTGGAGGCCGGGAACGCCGGTTTTGCCAACAGTGCAGCAGGTAATTTCCCTATGTAAAAGACTGTTTTTTATAATACACCTCCAAGCTTCGTTGCTGTATGCATCAGCTGCTTGATAGTTCTAATCGTAACGATTACTCCCAATTAGCCCACCTCTTATTTTGCGAGTTGGAGGATTTCAAAAGTTTAATGCTCTCTTCTTTCTGTTTAGGTTCCATAGCCTATCCGAATTCGATGAAAAGAAGCGTAGTTGTCGAAGAAGGCTTTCTGATCATAATGCAAGACGGCGCAAGCCACAACAAGAAACCATCCAGTTCAATTCACCTAGGCTGTCGACGCCATTTTATGGTATTAGATCAAGTTTCACTTTTTCTTGTTTGTCAGCATATACATAGCTTCAATTTAGAAGGGGCTACACGAATCATTCTTATCTTATCTCTTATTCGGCTTGTTTGTATCTTTATCTTATTTCACACCTTCTGTACATGAAAGTTTAGTTCCTCCACGAGTCCACTCGTTCAAAATAACTTTTAGCTCTTGACATGCAAAAGTCAGATAACTAGTAGCTCTCGAAAGTAACAATCTTATTGTCTTTTAGTTGTACTGGCAGGTGTTCAACATTTTTCATCTGTCGAAAATTTAGTCCGGACCTGATTTGTGTGTAATTTTCGTCTAAAATGTGCAGGGGGAACCCAACAGATGAGTTTTCTGTTGAACAATACCCCACTTGTTCACTCGAAAATCCCTGCAAATACTGGTTGGAACAACTCGAAGTTCACTCTGGCAAAAGGGTATTCATTGAAGTCTGAAGGAGACGGAGGTATTGACGATGAACAGTTGCATATGCCCGGAATTAGAGTACCACAAGCCATCAATATGCAAAATGCAGCCAATGTACTCTCGACGTCAAAGGATACACAGTCACTGGTACTGAATCCAGGTTCGTTTCTCTCAGTTCAAAAAATAATTATGATTGGAATTTACTACTCGGTAAAAGTGTTAATGACTAAAGAAGATCAAAACATGTTATAGTAGATGGAATTACAATGGTGCTGCGTTTGTTGAACTGCATAGTAATGTAACTTTTCTTGATAATTCACTTAGGAATGAATTAGTAACATTTAAAATCCCATAGACCAATCTTTCCAGATGAATTACACGATAAAGCTTATTGAAGAAATTGTTGATTCATCTGAATTCAATATAAACATGATAAAGCTTATTGAATTCACACTTTCTAGGTTCCAAGGGATCCTTGATCTCTTCCCTAGATGCAGCACCAGAATATCGTCGTGCTCTCTCTCTTCTGTCAAGCAATTCGTGGGATTCGTGCAATCAAGAATCCGTTCAGTTAAACCATCAGCTGCACGAGAACAGTTCCAACATCATCCAACCTATGTATCAACCAATTCCTGAAGGCGTGCCCTTCTCTTCCCCGGAGTTGTGGCCGACTGGACCACATCCAACGCATCACCACGTTCAATCTTTGGCTGCATTCAAGACACCATATGATGGAGACTTCTATTCAAATCTATTAAACTGACCAATCAGAACAAATCTGTTCCATGGTGGTCCTTGATTGAGGTAAGTCTTTCTGTAAGTCTTTCTCACCTCATGTGAATGGCTCAGAAACACACACATTGGGTGTCTTAGTGATAGTTTGGTACCGAGAGAAGCTCAGCTATGGTTGGTGGTTTCATTTTCGGATAACGGTTGTTCCTTCATTCCATATCTTAATACTGTAATGTATTTGTTATCAGATTTTCCAGGCGTCAAATTTTAACCTGGAATTTTTCAGTACCATCTATTTGAATAATTATAGTTAAGTTCTAATTATGTGTTAGTGTTGCCAGAAACAACTGCTCCCTCCATCCGCCGAATACGGCCTAGTTCATATGGGCACGGAAACTAAGAAAAAGAGTATTGAGTATAAAGAAAGTGTTTAATGTAGTGTGAATGCAATATTTTATAATGCTAATATGGGATGGTGAAATGTGTAGTGGAAATAGGTTAGTGGGATTTAGATGAGATGGTAAGTCATGTATATAAAAAGAAACAGGTCAAATATAATGGGATGTCCCGAACTGGAAACAAACCTTATTCGATGAGACGGAGGGAGGATATGATTTTTAAATGACTGCAGTAGACGTTCGTTAATTGGAGCAACCTCCGTAATCGTGCTATTGATTTACATCTCCTGGTACATTTGTGGATTTAAATTTGCTGAAACCAAACTTCGAAAATTGACATCAATTAATAATAATATCACGATGCATTATGGGAATGGTTTTTCTAATCTACAAACCAAAAACTAATCAGTACATTGACTTTTTAAACCAAGGCGACTTTTGATTTTCCACAATCCCAATTTTATTTGGTTTCATTTTTGTTTTTTGTTTTTTTATACGTATATTAAGTATGAGTATCAATATGAATATCAAATTGATACATTTAATATATTTGATATGTTAATTTTCAATATTTTCATATATAAATTTTTGATAGTATATAACACATATCTCTACTTTTCTCCCGGCTTGATATCAATTGATAACTTCAATATATCAAACACGAATATTAAATATCAATCTGATACCCATACATGATATATAATATCCATACCTAATATCTGATATACTGAGTATATTAATATCAAACGGGCCCCTAAGTATAATTCGGTTAACTCCGAACCAGACCAACTAAATGCTCACTCCAACGCATCCTCACTTGGCTTTGAGAGTACGCAAACAGGACCAAAGAAAACCAACACATGTTAACAATGTTACCCTCAAAAAAGGAGAAAAAGAAAACAAACAATACTGTGGGTGAAGGGAAAAAAAAACTAATGATAAAAACAAAAATTGAGTTACCATGCCACAGCACGCAACGATTTACAGTAAACAACCTTTAAAATCGAAATTTTAACTCAAATGTAGAGCTGCATCATAATTTGAAATCCCTTCATTTCAAAACATTTTTGACGTGCCCCTTTCCCAGAAAATATTTTTGACAGTATCACTTATAGATGAAAGTATGTGCAACACAAAGATGCACACATCGAACGCCTACACCACAATAAGCCAACCGAAGGGAGAGAGACCTTATACCCAAACCAGCTTAAAATATTACGACTTTGCAGACATGATTCTAGAACAGCACGGACAAATAAAACCAAATTCAAGACAGAACATTGCTAGAATTGTATGTTATCATACTACTAAGATGTGACATCCCAAAGTACAAAAACCTAGAGAGCAGCAACCAGATCCAAGATCTAGCAGACACACGAGGATTAAGACGAGGAGATATCAAGAGAGTTAATACAACTTGACACAAATTGTAACAAGGCTCGGTAACTCGAAAACGCCAGCAAGGAAGATGACATGACTGACTTTCAGACACCCATAGCAATGTGCTGGACGACTCTGGACCTTCTCAGACATTCCTAGTACTCACTGGAACAGTAGACAACTCTATTAATACATGAAAAGACGAAACAAGATCAAGTGGAAAATGGACAGGCAAGCATTTCAAGATTAACAAGACAAAAGAATGCTAAGTGCAAAATAAATCCTTAGATAGCTATTTTGAGTATTTACTCTGTTACATATATACATAGGATCAAAACGAGCAAACAGTTTAAAGTTAATGAATATACAAAGCAAACATATCACACGACAGACCTGTTCATTTGCATCAGCTGTTTCTGACGGAGACTCCTTTTTCTCGGATGGTTTATCAGCACCGCAGTTCTGTCTGTTACACTTCGTCCTAAAAGGGTAGTTAATGTTGTTGCATTTCTCACACTTCCAGCTTCCTTCCGGCATATCTGGTTCTGAAAATAAATATATCAGTATACTGTACATTATGAGAGCTTCATTACAGGAAATATATAGTTGTGAAACGAGACTTACTTGAATTTTTGCCAGGTTTGGCACCCTGCATCAATCATGTTGGAATCTCAGTAACATATTTTGATTCAAGTAAACTTGCAGATCAGTACGTATTTAAATCAAAATTCTTAATGCATATATAATATAATGTAAATTTGGAATGAAGAGATACATTTGATGACATCATTTACACATTCACTTGAAAAACACCAAAATCACTATGCAAACCTGAGATCCTGGCTTAGGTGTATTGCATTTCCTCATGTTGCAAACAGTTCTAAATGAAAAATTGACATTTCCGCATTTTGGACAAGCCCAGTCATTGTCACGAGTTCCATCTAAGAAAGCATGATGACAATCAGCAATTCATCAAACAATAGACTCAGGCCAAGGAATTATATCGTAAGCTACAGAAGGGCAAGACATACCACCAGCTTTCTGAAATTTATCCTCTGGGAAATATCCAGGTCTTGGTCCCTATAGAAGATTGAAAAAATATGATAGTCAAAGAATTTTATTTTCTAACAACACATCGATGAAAAAGTCTTTTAAAGCAAGGAACAAAATAACAGACCAAACATAACTTGGCAACATTGTACGATCATGGGACCACATAATTATTAAATGTGTGCTCCTAAAATCCAAAGTCCCAGACAGAACCAAAGAAGCCACTCATAATATCAATAAAAATGCAATCAATGAGGGTCCTCATGCAAACATACCATGGAGGGGCTCATTGGAAAATTCAGGCCGTACTGATCCATCATTGGCGGCACACCATACACAGCACCTATAAGATGAGAATATATAAGGGATTGGAACCAAGCAAGATGCATCATAATTTTCAGGGGAACATGGAATAAGAAACTACTAATATTGCTGCAATAACAAGGAGGCGGTGAAGAAAGATAATACCACTTCGCATAATTGATCCACTTGAATAAGAAGGCGGTGCAGATATATGCAATGGTCGATAAGGGCTACCTCCAGAAAATCGACTTCCATAATTATAATGATATGCTGAACCTCCAGAAAATGGAACCTCATAAGGAGGCACGGATGTCCCATTGAATACAGACGATCCGTAGGGTTGTACTCCCATATACATGGAGGAAGGTGCACCAGACCCCATATAGGGAGGTGCAGACAGGTAACCCTGAGGTGCTTGAACTAGCTTTGCAGCAGGTTTCTGAAAGGTAGTTTTGCTTTAGTACCCTTACAAAGAATTGATAAACATGCAGATGAAAGTATTCACAATGAAGATAACTCAAACTGAGTCTCCCCCCCTTAATATCGTCCTAAAACTTGGAGGTGATAAACATAAAATATGAAATTGGGGTTTGTATTCTCATATCAAGTGATTATATAACATGCAAGACTTTTGTGAAGGAAACATGCAAACAAGCACATTCTATTCAAGCATGATGATTTCTCACAGAGTTGTGATCGGCTGGCCGAGGCTGAGTGCAGTTACGCATATTACAAGTTGTTCTAAAAGAGAAGTTCACATTGCCACAACTTGGGCAGGTCCAGTCATCTTCCCTACGGCCACCTACACAAATAATTAGACAACCAGTTAAGGAAATGCACATCTAGTTGTACAAATCAAATATTACATGTAAAGATGACGCTCACATAGTAACATACTAACATCTGACATTAAGATATTTATACAGTAGGAGATATGTAGCAGTAACACCATTAGACAACAACTCGATGTATCTGTTCTGAGACACACACACACAATTTTATATGGAAAACATAAAATATATAAACAAAATTGTTGAATGGATACACTGTGTTCAATCCACAACAAAATAATAAGCGGCAACCATTCTATAACCGGAATATAGCCATGCCTCAGGCTTCAACCACGCGTAAATGTGGAGTCAGAATAACAATTAACATAGCGCAAAACCTCATAAAAGAATTTAAAAAAAAAAAAATGCCACGCACAAAGACAAGCTCATTCCGAAATACTATAGAAACAAAAGCCAATTACGAAAACGGGCATACCATCTGTTCGTGCGCGTTTGGCTGCTGAAGAATTTCTGTTATCAACCTAAAACATAACCAAAAAAAAAAATTACAAGAAATACATCAATTACATCTAATTGTCAACTGGAACCTTATATAGATAAATCAAGATCTCAACAATACCAGGAAGAAACCAATCATTCAGAGAAAATCAGCTAAAAAATAAAGGTAAAGCAATAAATTGAGAAAACAGCGAAGCAGAATAATCGAAGTACCTGAGACATGGCAACAGAATGATGATTATTTTGATATTTTTGGTTGATGGCAAGGGTTTTGAGAGCTGCGCGGGCGAGAGATTTCACAGTAGGGCAATTGCGACAGAGTGGAGAGAGGGAGAGTCGAGTTGGTGAAAAGTAAAATAAAAATAATCAGTCGGGTAAGTCGCGTAGTCAGATTGAACAGTGAACAGGCAAGTCGTTACCGGCCTCTAGTTGTTATGCGTAGCCCAATTCATAAACTTCCGGGGGCCCATTGCCTATATTCACAGAGGATAAGTTTAAGGGGGTGTATTATACGTGGAGTTTGAAAGATTTTTAAGGAGTTGAATTCCACAGAGTTAGATGGAGTTTATGAGAATTGAGTATGGAGTTGGGAGGAATTCGGCGTCGATTTTTAAGGAGTTTGGCCGAGTTCAACTCCACATCCTTCTCGAGATCGTGGATGATGCACGGTCGCGCATGACCTCCCCTACTCGCGATCGTAGGTGGTACACGGGCGTGGATGTCCTCCCATTCCCACGATTGTGGGGGTCCCAAGAGTATTAACCAGGTGCTGGAATGAGGAAACCCCGTGTTGATCTAAAAAATTTCGGACGCCACCGCCTGCATCGAATCTTGTTTGCCATTGGCGTATCCCCTTCAAATCCCGTTGCCACGGTCCGCTTCCAGATCTTGAAAACTCATATTTAGCTTACGACAATCGAAAAAGGTCCCCCATAAACAGAGTACAAACCAGAATTCTCTCAATAAAGCCCCAGACAACAGAAAATTATGGATATTTTTGTCAAAATTATTAAATAATTAAAACTAAATTATTACATAACTAAATTACAAGAAATATAATGACATAATTTAAATAAAAAAAAAACCCTAAGAACTAAAAAAATCGGGCACATCCTTCAAGAGTTGTCAAACCGCCAAATGTTTGAATGTCTCGCCGTGCATAAACGCCCATTCATTGAGTGTCGAGTTCACCAACATCTCCTCAGTGATGTCGGCCGGAGCTTGATTCCGGGAAGTCTGGTACAGTGCGTTGAATAAGCCATAATTGCTCTTGACTCGGGACCAGTAATGACGCAACTGCGTCGAGTTGCGTTCCGCCGAGTATTGTGGGCGATTCGCGTTGTGGTGATTCGCCACTCTCGTCCAAACGGCTGCATTGCTGCCACCGCCATTGTGGATGTATAACCACGTCCGCGCCAATTCCAAGGTTTCGCCATCAATGTAGGGATGAGGAGCCATCGTCACGAAGAACGCCGGAGATCACCGATTAAGAGAAAGGAAGAAGGAGAGGTGTGATATTTGAGGAAGGGGAAGAGGGTATTTATAGGGGTAAAATGGAAGATTAAAAAAAAATTAAAATTTAACCGTTGCGATCGCCAACAGTCGTCTGGCGATCGCTGTGCGATCGCCACGTGTCCGCAAAGGTGCCAGCACGCACGACGAGCGGCGATCGCTAAAGCAAGCCCGCGCTCGCAAGCGCCATGCTCGGCAGTGGTTCACTGGGGGTGCGATCACGCTCGCTAGGGCAGCGAGCGTGCTCGCACGCACGCCGCTGCCCTAAGCCTTAGCCTAATGGGGATAGAGTGGTTATATGAGGTTAAATGTCTCATATTCAAGTCCACATGGTCTTTAAAATTAGAATACGTGAAATAAGCATTATATTAGGCCATACATATTTCATATAAATTTTTTGCCATGTATAGATAACAAAATGGGAGATACACGGCGGTTTAGTAAAATAACATATTTTAGCTGGGGTGTACTCGAACAAAGTCGAGCCAAATACTATTGTGCTCAAATTCGACTCATTTATAATCGACTCAAATTTCGAGCTTTGTTTATCGAATATTTCGAGGCTCTCAAACTTAATCGAGCCCAAACAAACTTTCTAAATTTAACACTATGTTTTAAATATCTATTATTTTTATTCAAAATTAATCAGTTTATTCGCAATAACATACTAATATATTAACTAAATTAAAATTTTTTTTTCATTATAACAAATAAAGTTAGTTAAATATTAATACAATTATTACTGATTAGAGTATAACAGTATAAAATACGACTAGATAATAATTTATATTTTCAATCTTAATCACCAAACGAGCTTGTTCACAAGTTTATGAGCCGAATACTGTCATGCTCAAGCTCGGCTCGTTTAGCAAACGAGTTTCTCTAAACAAATTCGAACAAACTTTTATCGAGTCGAGTTCCAAATAGCTCACGAATAGTTTGGTTCGTTTACAACCCTAACTTTAGTTGCCTAAAATTTACAAAATCTAATTTACAATTTACAAGAAATACTTCATCCTGTCATCTCTTCTCATGGCATAATATACTGCCTGAACCTGAAAAACACAACCCAACATGTCAAACAACATATATCCCCATTCATGCACAATAGCTACATAACCTCAACACTTGATCATAACCTTTCCCTTCTCTTTCATTTGGAGGAGCCAACTTAACAACACATGGGGTAAAGTCTGTTGCATCTTTCACATCCAAACACACACCAAAATGAGAGAGAGAGATTACCTGCTCACTCGAAGCAACTTGAACAGGTCCAATCTTTACAGAGACGTATTTGCCACGAGAAGAAATCTTCTGTCTCACTTGTCCCTGCAGCAGAATGACTCACATTTATAGCTCACACATAGTGATAGGATCAAAGAGAACATTGATCCTTGTCTTATGAAATTCACTTAGATAACTGAGAAATCATAATCATACTGAAGGGAGTCGACAAGGAAGAGAAAGATATCAAGAAACAAGGAACTGTCCCTCGAATCAAAGATCAGCCCAGCTCAAAGCCGTAGCTTAGAAAACTACTGTACAACTTCCCACGATTATAAGAACCACCTATCAATATGACCACAGTTTATTTGAAGCCAATCTAAAATCCATGGGCTTAGTATTATGCAGCAAGGATTGTTATCTCAAATGATGCCTCATTTATTTTGCTTCACGTATATGGGATTATCTTCGTCTTAACAAATGGAAAGCAGATTGAGTCGACTCAAGGACAAAGGAAGAGAAACGAGACCTAGTTAACTAATTTTATACACAATATCTCAACAAATATATAGCATGGATGTTTTGCAAGGAGTTGCAGAGTTTTGATTAGCAATCACAAGGATGATTTGAATGCTGACACCCGATTTCTAGCGATTAAAGGAAGCTTCAAAAACTTAGTTCATCGCAACCACACAAACAAATCCAAAACTCAAGCATCCAGTCATGGTCCCAAAGTATGAAAGCTTACTTGAGGGATTGGGCGTTGAACTACTGATTCCACAGCATAAACCATAGCTTGCACAAAATCATCTCCCCCCGTTCTAATCGCAGTAAATCCTTTCTTTCTTGGATACGAATTTAGCTACGAAGCATAGCATTCATAATACGATCGTGATCAAGGATACATGACTTTGCTTGAAAAGGCTTATGATATATGACTTGATACATTAGCTTCATTGAATCAGAATTCAACCTTAACTATGATAGCATGCAGTGCAGTTCCCCCTTTGTTTCAGCAGAAAAAAAATAAACATATGGATGTTACATACATCACCCAAATCAAAGAAACAAGAGGGAGCTAACGTAGCACGAGTTCAAACATCTCACCTTCCGATCAAGAGCAAGCCATCCTGAGGTGGAATCATCCGAAACTGAGCCTCCAAACACTACGATTGTAGCTTGCCCCACCCTTGTTTCTCTCCTTGAAACTTCTGCAAGTCTACAACACTTACTCCATACATCCCAAATACAGATTTCATTCTTTAAGTTAAATCAAACTAACGATCAAAACAACAACAAAATTGACAACATATTTGAAAAAATTCCTAAACTCTGCAGAACTAGGGCAAAGTCACAGGTCAAAGCCTCTAATTTGAGAGAGAGAGAGAGAGATGGGAAAATACATACCAGCTATTGCTTTGAGAAGAGCATCTTGAGGCGGGTGTTGCTCAGAAAAATGGCCTCTTCCGTTATTGAAGCAGTTTCTTGCAAAGTGACGTCTTTCATGACTTGAGGCTAATTGACGGGCACAATTTGGATTCAGTGTTGATATTTTGTTGCTAAGTGGAGCAAAAGTTGATAAATTTTCGGTTACACAAGGGAAAGGCAAACATGAAACACTCTTGCACGCCATTATGCCTTGTAAATTTCTGCTGCCAAAAAAAATCCTCTGTGGAATTGGGTTTGCGGTATCGGAGTGAAATCGAACGTAATTTCTCTACTTAATAATTAACTGAATCTGAATGGGGACCGTCGATTGTTGATATGAAACACATCAACGGTGCAAGTGCAAGGGGCACAATTTTGTCCCATTGAATATTCAGAATAGTACAAGTACCGAACTTTGTTTGATTGATAGCAATTAAATCATTCAAGCCCAACCGAATGCGGGAGACAAGAGAATGGGGCGACCGATTTTAGTCCAGTCCAACAACTATTACTACTCCTAATTCAATAATTCAATTTTGCAACGCATGCAATACAAAAGGAACCAATTAGTCTTACTCTTTAACATCATCGATCTTTTTCTTTAATTCTTACAAGTTACAACTATCCCTATTCCCTAGGCAGTATTTGATAGCATTAGCTTTGGGATATACTATAACTTCACTTTATATATGTATTCTTGTATTGGTATATACAGTACTAGTAGTTTGTTCATTCATTTGGTGTTGTCGATGATGATTTTGGGACGAAATGAATTAAAGAGCACAACTTTCTTTCTTCACTATTTAATTTGTATAGCTGCTTGTTTGTTCACAGCGAGCGTACCGTTGAGAATGCCAATTTTTGTCTACCACTCACTCACTAACTAGCCTACCTGTTGCTTCCTTATCCATTTTACCCGGCCTGTCCAAACCGACACATCTCAATATATATGTCGTCGTTAATAAATAAATAAAAAAAAGTAAATTAACATGAATTGATGAAGTGAAATACGAGATCTAAGACTATTGGCAGCGGGTGTCTCGTCGGGGGTCTCGAGACACTCCGCTGCAAGGTCGGGGGGCTCGAGCCCGATCCTTATTAAAAAAAAAAAAAAAAGTTTATATATAAATCAATAAATGTGTTAATATTTGCCACTAGTGAGCTTTGACCTAGTGAGTAATGTGTATCTCTTCAACAATGGTTATCAATAACATTATCTTTAGATTGAAAAGTTTATGTATAAATTTTTTCTTTTTCAGTTTTTTGTTTCATTTGTTTTCTTTTCAGTTTTTTGTTTCATTTTTTTTCCTTTTCAATTTTTTGTTTCATTTTGTCTCTTCTTTGATTATTTTTTTGTTTTCATTTTTCTTCTTTGATTTTTCTTTTCTAATGTAATTTGTTTTTTTTCCTTTTGAGTTTTTTGTTTCATTTTGTTACTTCTTTGATTTTCTTTTTTCATTTTTCTTCTTTGATTTTTCTTTTTTAATGTAATTTGTTTTTATTTCTAGTAATGTATTTATGAATTTATTTATTAAAATTAATACAAAATACATATTCAAAAATCAAATAGAGACACTCCATAGAGACAGTCCCACTGCAGCTCACTGTCTCTCTCTCTAAAAAATTCAAAGAGACACCCCTTAGAGACACTACCACTGCAGATAGTCTAATTAAAAAAACAAGACAGTCTAAAATTCACCTATGGCTTACCTCGGCCAAGAGGATCAAATCCAAACTACTCTCCGGGATGGCTGCACATCAATTATTATTATTATTATTAGGTGGTCTCTGATGCGACCAGTCTCATGCGAAGAGACTGGATCTGGGTTGACCTGACCCAGTCAACGCGAGTCAACCCAATCAATCCTACAGGTTTTTTTTTTTTCAGATTATTTTTTTCCCGGCGATGCCTTTTATTCAGATTATTCAGTTTTGCAATTAATTTATGAGTTTGTTATGACCTTACACATGTCAGTTCTAATCCCTTCACAAAAAATGGGCTTTTCTTGTTTGAAATATTCGGTATCTAAAATTTATGTTATTCAGAGATTTAGATTTGGGTCATTGGAGATTCAAGGATAAAGCCCATATGATTATGGACCAAATATGGCCCAACCCTTTCACTAACTACTAATTGAGTTAAATATTTCACAATACACCATTTCATGTCAAAAGGCCTTACATTAATTTGGATTTATCAATTTTCAAAAATTATAAAACGAGACGGTCAATTATTCTGATACCGTGTTTTTTCTTATCGTGTTTTAAATTGAGATATTTAGAACACGCTCATGAATATGACGAAAATCTTATCCATGTAGTAATTTTTTTCGTTATTCATAATTGAAAAATAAATTTTTAAGGAAGATAGATCTACCAACAACTAAAATCTTATCCTTGTGAAGTACAACAATGATTTCATGGATTTATTCCAAATGACAATAATTTAATCAACTTGGATGACCACTTGATTTTCCGACCCCAAACACTTCAAACGAAATATGTACCCATCAAAATATTCACTTTCATTTCTTATCACCATAATTAAGTATATGGATTCTTCCCATGTTTGTTGTCTCTAATTATGATAACAATAATATCTAAGCATGTTTGTCATGTAAGAGAAAACGATCAATTAATTACTTATAGTAAGGCTTTAACAGACAACAATTCTAACTACAAATCATATATGCATTCGTTTATATAGTAATCATTAATACATATATTATCATTCATGTTATATATTTATTTTTAATTGAAAAAATTAGCTTTCTTTTACGAGTTTTACAGTAGCAATCATTTCATTCTACTTCCCTTGCAGCAGGCATGTGATATCGATAATTGAACCATAATCATAAGCTCCACCTGAAAAACAGACGTAATAATCAAGAACTAATGTTTCACCTTAATTACTGTCCCAAAAAATTAAAAAGTGAAGGACCAACAAAATATTCTTTTTTTTTTTTACGGTTATATATCTTTTCTCAAATTTTACTTTAAGTACTATAATGTAAATACTATGGTTTTTCCTGAAGATACTCATAATCGCTACGCGTGTTCATTATCTAATACCTCCTCATTGTAGAAACTAGAAAGTACTATAGGTGAGATTCGAGGGTTACTTGCAAAATAATATCCAATCTTCGAGTGAACAGCTGAAATTGAATACATATTATATTGAACGGGATGGAGGGAGTACTTGATATTAAAAAAATTGCATACTTGATCTATCATTTTTTTTTACCTTTGATAAACTGATTTGAGACATTTATTAACTACGTGTACAAAGTTCCGTTCATGTGGTTCATAAACGCGCTAAATAACCTGTTGGAGGCCGAAAAAAATGGTAGGTCGAATTTGCAAAGTGGTAAGGTTTGTGTACATATTGCAATATTCAAAGGTTATGTCTCTAAATTGCTAAAATTATAAAAAAATTGGGTATTAATTTAAAATTAATCCAAAATTCACAGTCGTAACCACCGAATATAACTCTGTCACATTACCAATCAGGTCATACTTCGAGGAATATAAGGTTCTTTTAAAAGAAAATAAATTTATATACATCAAAGAAAATCGTTCAAGATAATATCCAACAACCACGAAGGCCAATTGTCTCCCCACAAAGATGTGATATATCGAGTTAAGTTATGTATTAATAGATGAAAAACAAAAGAGGAAACTAAACCTTTTTCATTATTAAAGTTCATATCTACTAGTTAGCAAAGAACTGTTTGGCATAAACTCAATTTCTCCTCTTTTTGAGACAGATGAATTGAAGTCAATGAGTTCCACCGTAAAATCACTCGAAAGTTTGGTCGTTTTCAATATTAGCATGGTTGCTGAGTCAACAAGCCAAACACCAAAGTCTATATTTCGATATAATTGGCTTTTAAGTTGTTACAAAGTGGTGAAAAATTGATTGTTTTTTTTCTAATAAAATTTTAATTCATGAAATTACTAGATTATGTACCATGATGTGCATTCCTATGCTTATAGTCTGCCGAAACTGTTTGGTCCCAGAAACATCATTTTGTTCATATGCTTGTCTTTATCCAAACATGAGATTTAATTATCACTTTCTACATAATTGTGGTTGATTACGACTTAATTATACTAAATCCTTGTTTACATTTAGGATTAAAGATATACTTAGCCAAAATGCACAACGGCAAAAAAATAAAATGCTAAACACCTTTTTTTTTGTTTCTTTTCTTATCCTTAGCAATTTTCCCTTCTTTTTTCTCCGAACAATTAGTTCCCTCTGTGTATAATGTCAATATATATTTATGTCAAATTTTGTCGTTGTAGCTACACCAAAAAGTAGGACCCCAACATTAATAACGATAAAGAAAAATAAATATCTAATATAAATTAAAGTTCCAAAAAAAAAAAAAAAAAGGAGGAGGAAAGGAACACGGCGGCATGAATTTGGGCCTGACTTTGGCAAGTGGCAACTAAAGTCGAATTATTTGGGCTTATACTAAAATAATGATTAAGTTTCAGACCCTTTTTAATAAGGAAATATTAAATGTATATATTTAAATTTAGTACAGGTTTTGAACGTCGACAATCGACATATATTATGATCAGCAAATGTCATGTTAAGACTTTAAAAATTTATAAATTAAATCAAAATAGAAGGTTTTATAATCAATAGTAGACGCGTTGCTGTTGCGTCTCATGTATATATGTCATTCTCTTTTCTTCTTTTTTTCTTTTCTTTTTAACTTGGAAGAAGAAGCGATACGATTTACATTCTAAACCTCACTGCTTACAAATTGAAGTCTGTACTATTTGAATGTTTCTTTGAGACATATATACATGTCTTTGTCAAACATAGTTAATCAGTTATTTTGACTATATAATCAATATATATGTATGGGGAGAGGATCATATAGAAATTTATTTTTAAATTAATTGATGCATTAGATTATTGTTGTTTATGGATTAAAAGTTTGTCAAATAATTTGTACATTAAGTTACTGTAATTTGTACATCAACATGTTTGTGTATTGACGTACTATATTTTGTATTTTACTTTAGTGGTATTTATGCTGGTTCCGGACTTATATAAGGAGACTTTCTAGTTCGTACCAGATCCACACATATATATGTATTTATGTATGCCACCGTATATATGCGTATATGCATACGTACTTACCTGTCTAGATTAAAATCTACTAGTACCTAGTACTACTTACTACCCTTTTAACAAGTCAATCATAATTCAATCTCCAAATCTCTCTCTCTCTCTCTCATGCGCGCCGTGTCATGTGTAATGTGCTGCATACTCATATGTGGCCCTTGAGAGTTGAGAAAATAGTTGACAATTAACAAGACGACGTTTAAAGAGATCAAACTGGTCTTCCATTAACTCAATGAGACCCTTATTTTTATTTTTATTTTCCAAAAAGATAGCGTTCTTAACTAATTACTACTACGGTTTAATAATTAACAATCGTATACATGTATAAATATGTATATAGTCATCAAAAGAGGATTAGGGTGAGAATATTTTTGTAGGTGAAACATGAGAATAAATTTGAACTCTCGATTTTTGTTGACTTATTGTTCAGATTTAACGATACATTATGTTATTATAATTTATACATGTAGTTACTGCAGTTTATGCATTGAAATATTTATGCATTACCGATATGATTAAAGTATATCATTCTACGTTCTCATGTAAGATACATTCTCACCAGATCCTTACCCTATAACCATATTGTATCAATTTTAGGCATGGTAAATATGAGTCGATAATTTCATCAGGTGTGACTTCTACCAAATCATTTTCGCGAGAACTGTACCATATATATTCTCACTTTACGTTGTTTATTTATTTATTCACTGTTTTGGAGTAGGTATAAATATATGACACATGAAAGAAGAATAAATTAAAATTATGAAATAAAAAAACAACAAAAATAATGGAAACAAATTTCGAATTAAGGTTTGGTGCCGGCCTAACATTATCATAATTTTGTTTTGTAAAATTAATTATCTATGCAGAAATTCTTTTGAACTACTTATACTTGAAAATTTACCTAATTAGGGGCTTTAATTTTTTTTTCACCTTAATTATAATTAAACATGTCGGGCATTTGGAATTGGACGGCCAGATTCTATTACCGTGTTGATATTTGTTCTGTTTGATTAGTCGACCTTATCATTGAAATTGATTATTCAAATTAATTACATCTGTCGAAAACATTTGCACCCTTCTTAATCAGCAGCATCAAATAATTCTTATTGTATATCCCATGCCAAGACAATATTTAAGCAATATAGTATTATGTAAATTAATGAAAAGTGTCCAAGAAAGAGCTCTTAATAACAATGACATCCGACCTGTTAATTATTAATTAGTCAAAGAATGCATGTATTATTAAGTCAATCCACTATTAATTAAGCCTTAACGGAACTTCTGATTACGACACAACGTGATATACTCGGGTCGAAGTGACAAATTATGAATATATATATATATATTCATAATAGAAACTCATCTTTAGGTAGGAACTAAAAATTAATCTGGACCGTTAATTATTTTTTTTATCAACGGTCCAAATTAATTGATGCATTAAATTACTGTTGTTTGTGCATTAAAAGTGTGCTAAATAATTTGTGCATTAAATTATTGTAATTTGTACATTAAATTATTGTAATTTGTACATAATATGTTTGTGCATTAACATACTTTTTTTTGCATTACATAAATAATATTTATGAAGGGCAATAATGAATTAAGTTGCAATCTTTTCACTTTTTTTTTTGAAGTAATCGTTTCACTTATTTAATACTATTTATATAATTGGATTACAAACGGTTTGCTGATGTGGATAATTGTGAAAAGTTTGTAGCTCCTTTTTTTTAAACGATCAAAGAGCCTATCTATCACTTTATATTTTATTCTGCAAAATACTTTTAATATTTCACAAAATATGTGTATGTACGCGCGCGCGTGTAGAAAAGCATTAATTTTTAAGGAACAAAAGAGACTGTTAAGATAGCTTGAGAATGACTCAAAGCCTTTTGGGCCAGCAAGAATTTGCACTCACTCAGATTCTGCATGAGTCCCAAGGCAATGGAATTAATAATCACATAGTGAAATTAAAAGTTTGATTAATTAAAATAATGAAAAGCAATAAGCCCCAAAAATAGGGTTGATAAATACGTTAAGCAACAATCATCTCTCATCTTTTCTGCCTAATCCCATTTATTGTTCGTTACGCTAAATCCTCACAAATCCCAATTAACTAAATATTTTGAAATAGTTTTAAGTGTAACTACTCCATGGATGATTATTGGCAGTAATATTATGCAGAAATTTGGGGAATGAGAATGTGACGTTTTCACGTAACCTACGAATGCATAAATTTAAGAAATTTGATATAAATAAGTCAAATACATTTATATAATTCGGTTCGAGTATTTTCTCTTTTTGGGAGGTGAACCCAAAATAAGTCTCCAATCCCCTTTAGAAACTTGGGGTTGGAATAATCACATATTTGTTTTATTTATAAAAACAATCATATGAAGTACTCTATTTCATCAATAATCTTAAAATCCTCCTTTTTTGTTTGTTTATGTTCGTTCTTTGTTTTAATATACTCTCTCTCTCTCTCTCTCTCTCTCTCTCTCTCTCTCTCTCTCACTCAAATATCAATCTCCATCACACACACAAACACACATTTTTAAAATTAATAGGTAATGTTGAAAACTAGGCTATGGGGTTTATGGGGATAGGTATTTTCCTGTATCAACCAAGATAGGAATGAGTATAATAAAATAAAAAAGAGTTAGACGGCGCCAACTCTAATCTACCATGTCAGGCATGCTACATATTGAGTTGAACATTTTCTAAATGTGAGATGATAATTCTTTAATTACTCGTGCATACTACTGAAATTATAAAAAAATTGATTTGGTTCAACTAATGTAATACTATCAATTCTAATTAAATTTGTGGGCATCCAGCAAAATAAAACTAAAATAGTTATCAAGACAAATTATTTGTAGACAAAAACTTGGATACAACCAATTATATTGCAACTTGCCCAAAGTTAGGGGCCTAAAAAACTCTATACTCTATAGTTGAGGACATTAAAGATAATTATGAGTTATTAAGAGGTAATTAGAAAGTAATTAGAGTTTATTAATCCTATTAGAAATACTAATCTCCAACTAAAGTTTATTAATTTATTAATATTCAATTAAGATACAAGTATTTATTTCAATTTCCAATTTGAATTCATTAAACTTCGAAATTATTAAGTATTTATCAACATGAATTAGAATTAGCTATACCCTGAGTTGGCCTCTTATGTGTATACTTTCTTTTTTATTTGAAAGAGCCACTCCTGTGTATACTCATCATTTATGTTGTTTACATTAAATTAAGAGAATATATATCTATATTGCTATAATAAGGATTAAAATCTATATTTTGGTCCATCCTCTTCAGAAACATAAATTTTGGCCAACAATTACACTTGCAGATGGATTTATCTTCAATGAGAAAGGGGCACGGGTCGCGGGAGTATATAAGCATTATGGTACTGTTGGTGCATTTGGTACAAGCTAAGTCGTTTGTACCAAGTTAAGCCACAAAAAATTTCCATCAAACGATTGCTCTGTTTCTAGTAATTTAATCGATTTTCTGTTCCATTCATCACCTTAGGAAATTAATTTCGATCAATTTCATTCCAAATTTTATCCAAATCGCTCGGATTTTGTGGAAAGTCAAATTGTGATTCAATTTCTAGGGCTTTTTCGTCGCCGTGATGTTATTCACGTTTTCCGGGCCGTCGTCGGTTTATTTTTTATTGCCGACACCACCATTGAGGTCGCTTTGATATTACGACTCTATTGGCGGTGGTGATGAAGCCTCGCCATCATACGCCGAAGTTTTTTTCGATGCGTGTGTTAGAGCTTGCTGTTGCAACTTGGTGCTCTTGGTACAAATGGACTCCGTTCGTACCAACTGTACCACGGCCATAATTTGGCACAAGTGACACTAATTAGACCGTTCGTCCCAATTGTACAAAACCTGGAACAATTGACACTAATCAGACTAAAATCGTACCAAATATACCATAAAATTTGAATTGAATTTGGCACATTAGGGACTAATAAGACTAAATTCGTATCAAATGTATCAAATCTAATACCCGCCCGCGACCCACGAACCAATCTGCACGCTCTTCATTAAAGATATTTTTGTTCAAAATTCAAAAAATAGCTAAATTTTATATTTTTAAAGAGGATGGACTAAAATTTAGATTTTAATGTCAATAATAACTATTTCAAATGTTGACTCTTAGAAATTAAATTACTTTACTTCAAAAAAATAAAAATGAAAGTACCTACTTAATCTTTGCCGTTAACCGTAAAATCTGCCATTATTTTCTGCTAATTCTGTAGGACAGCTTTTGTGATATGAATGATGACAGTTCCTTGGGTGCCATTTATTTATGAGTAAATTCCTTAAAATTTGTCATTAGTATATGTAAAATCGAAATACTATAATAATAATAATAATAATAATAATAATAATAATAATAGTAATGATGATGATGATATTTTTTGTGTTAGCAAACTAATTATCCACCTTTAATTTTTTTTTTTTAATAAAAATATATGTCACGAGTTCGTCAATATAAGACGTGTTCATTAATTCAAGACTTGTATATTCGGTGTGTGTGTGTTAGCCTAGTGGTAGTGAGGTTAATGTCCGGGCCAAAGGTCACGGGTTCGAGTCCTCCGTCATGCGGTATTTAAATTTCCTTGCAATGTTGTTCAAAAAAAAAAAAAAAAAAAAAAAAAAGACTTGTATATTCGTGTATACATGTATTCGAGAATTAACATTAATTATATACAACTAGTGCATTGTTATTGGTCAAGTATTTATTCTTAAATACGGATTAATTACACAGGCACATGATTGTATCGTTCTATCTTGTATTTTAGTATTTGAATTTAGAGGTAATCCATCCATATAACCACTTTGACTAGGTTGATTACAATAGTTGTCAAGAAACTTAATATGATTAAATTGTAGTTAAAAATATATTTTTTTGGACAAAAATATCATTTCTTTTCACTTTTTCTCCTTTTCTCCCTCATTTTTATCTCTTTTCCTCTTTCTCTTTCTTCTTTTTTATTCTTCTCTCTCTTTACCATCGCGTTTTTTCTTCCTACTGATTTTCTTCTTCATTTTTTTTCTTCTTTTCTTCCCGTCGCCGCTGCTCTCTCTCTCTCTCGCCGCCGCCCTGCTGCTCATCTCTCTCTCGTCGCCGCCGCCCTAACATATCTGTTGTCGCCACTGCCGTCGCCCCTCCCGTCGCTGGCGTACTCCATCTGCTCTTTTGGCGCCGCCGTTGAGCTCTTTTGTCGCCGCCGCCGTCGTTGTTATTGTGAATCTATTAGATTTTGAGGTATTAATTTGTATTTTGTTTGTTATTAATTTTGATAGTTTGATTTAGTGGTTGATTTTTGTTGTTAGCTATGCGTTGTATTTGTGTTTTCATTTTGTTTTCTCTTTTGATTGGTGTTGATTGACCGTATTTTTCGTTTTTGAATTTGATTGAAGGAGCTTGTTTGGTTGAATGCTGGTATGCTGTTTTTTTATGTTGCGATTTGTTATTTTCGTAAGTATTTTATTACTATGTGTGAATTTCGTAACGAAAGGATTTGTTACAATTTTGTTTTGGTGTTGCGACTTTGTGTTTTTCCGCAAATGTTTTATTATTTTCATTAGGAATTTGACTTTTCGTACAATGTAGTATGTTACGATTTGTTAATTTATAGCGAATTATGTTTTGAAGAATTTGTTTTTATGTTACAATTTTTTTTATTTCGTAACAACATAATTTATGACGTTTTTTATTGTGTTACAATTTGTGGATTTCGTAACGAAAGGATCGATCTTGCTTTGTTGTTATGATTTTGCTTTGGTGTTACGACTTATTTTTTTCGTAACAGCATTAGCATGTAGTGTGGTGTTACGATTTTGTAATTTTTATGATTTGATTAATATGTTACGAATTTAACGTTTCGTACAATTTAGTGTGTTACGATTCTTTAATTTCGTAACGAAACGAATGCTTACGATTTTTTTTGTTACGATTTACTTGTTTCGTAACAGAATGAGTTTTTACAATTTTTGTTTTGTGTTATGATTTGTTCATTTCATAACACTGTAAAAAATTTAAATCTTACTCCTTTTATGCATATGAGTCCATCGTGCTTAATTGTTGTGCATGGAGGGCATTGGGATGAGAATATATATATATATATATATATATATATATATATATATATATATATATATATATATATATATATGTGGGAGAAAGAAGTATATTCCTATTCCTCCAATGGGTATAAGCTTTCAACAATTTTTTAGCAAGCTTGAGGTGCGATTGAAAAAAGATAATAACATGTATGCATTTGATGTAGATGCTTTAGTTGAGTCGCTTGTAGGCGAGACTATGAGAATGAAGATAACAGATGACTTTGAGTTGTCTAGTATGTTGGGGTTGTTGGATTTGCCTACGGTATATATCACGGTTTATCCTAGAATGAATAAATGTTCATCTAGTAGGAAACGTCGAAATACTAAGGTTTTGAGTTTGCAAAATAAGATTCAGTGTGAGCTTGATGTTGACAATGATGAACCCAATTTTGAGAATGTTGGTGATGAAATTTACGATAATACTGATGACATGGATGATGTGTATGTTGATTGTGATGATTCGGCTGATTATTGCAATGAAGGTGAGCATAATCAATCTAACACAATTATTAATGAGGAAAAGAAGAAAGAGGTTGCACTGTGGATTATTCCTAGTGCAGCAGAGCAAGCTTCTATTGCATCTGATGATTTTGTTATACCTTCTGAGCCAGTGACAAATGATCTTGTGATTGGTGGTATATTTCGTGACAAGTTGAGAATGCAAACAGTTGTTGGAATTACCACATGAAAAATCGTGTGGAGTTTGTGACAGAGCACTCAAGTGGTACTCGTTATCATCTCGTATGTAAATTTGGCGATAGATGTGAATTTGTTATTCGAGCATCTACGATGGGCAAGGCTTGGCAAATCACTCATTGGAGACCTCACAATTGTGAAATAGATTTGAGATATCATCCTCATCCAAAGATTTCTTCTAAAGTCGTAGCTGCCGAATTTGTTGATAATTTGACTGAAGATGGTTTCTTTCTTAGGCCTCGGGATATTCAAGGAAAGTTGTTAAGGGATTACGGTGTTCATGTGACGTACCGAACTGCGTTGGCTGGGAAGAACCATGCAGTAAAACAATCATACGGTGATGCAGACAAGTCTTTTCAGGTTCTTTTGATTAGCCCTACTTAAGTTTGATATATGTTGTTTTTTTGGTACGCCTGTTACGAATTTAGTAAATTCGTAATGTTAAGTGTTACAAATTTGATGAATTCGTTCTTATAAAATTGATGATATCTATGTTTCGAATTTGGTAAATTCGTAATGTGAAATGTTACGAAGTTGCCAAATTCGTAATATGAAATTGATTAATTCGTAGCAAGGAAATTGATGATGTTGATGTTACAATTTTGTGTAATATGTTAAGTTACAAATTTATTAATTTCGTAATATGAAATCAAAGATTTAGTTGTTAGGAGATTGATGATGTTGTTGTTACGAATTTGATAAATACGTAATATTTCATGTTACGAATTTGATGAATTCGTAATGTCTTATGTTACGAATTTGATGAATTCGTAATATCTAATGACAAGAAATTAAAGATTGTGTTGTTAGGAGATTGGTGATGATGTTGTTACGAATTTGATGAATTCGTAATGCATTGTGTACGAATTTGATGCACTTGTAAGGCGTTGTGTTATGATTATGTTTTATAATGATTTTTTTGCATATTTTCAGTTGCTGCCCACATACCTGTACATGCTAAAGGACTTAAATTCGAGATCGGTAGTGAATTTACAGACACGTGATGATGGTATATTTCAATCCGTTTTCTTTGCTCTTGGTGCATGTATAAGAGCATTTAGTTCGTGTCGGCCTGTTATTGTGCTTGATGGAACCCATTTGAAAGAAAAATACAAGGGTATTATGTTTATTGCTGCAACGAAGGATGCTAATAAGCAGATAATTTCTTTGACTTTTGGAATTGGGGACAAAGAAAATGATTCATCATGGACTTGGTTTCTCAAACAAGTTTGTAATACATTTGGTTGTCCCACTGATCTTTTGATTGTGTTTGATCAACACTTAAGCATAAAGAATGCAATGGATTTGGTTTATCCAGGGATCCCCCACTAGTTGTGTTCATTTCATACACAAACTAACATGAAGAAATGGGGTTATGGCTCTTTTGTGACTGATATTTTCCACGCTGCAACAACGGCTTATAAGGATTCTGATTTTGAGGAATACATGGCGAATCTGCAACAGTCAGATCCTCGTGCACATGCCAGGGTTATGAATCTTGACCCCAGTAGATGGGCTGTATGTAAATACCCTGTTCGTCGGTACTACTTTGGAACATCAAATACAGTAGAGGTTTTGAATGCTAGAATAAAATGGGCTAGATCTTTGCCATTGTGTTCTTTACTTGAGTATGTCCGGAAGATATGTCAGGATTGGTTTTTTAAGTGCCATACCAGGGCTGCAGTTAGATCCCAAGAGTTATCGGAGTATGCAACCAAGAGGCTAGAGAAAGCTATTGAGTTGGGGAGGTCTATGAAGGTTGAACCTATTAGTGAGATTAAATACAAGGTCATTTCTGGATCTCACAGCCATATGGTTGACCTTTCTATTCGAGAGTGCTCGTGTCAAGTGTTTGATCTTGATCTTATACCTTGTTCTCATGCCGCTGCAACAATAAGGTGATGTTATTTCGTTATGAAATTGTGTATTTCGTATCATGTTTTGTTACGAATTTGTGATATTCGTAATATTATTTGTAGATGTTACGAAAATAGTGTTATTTTGTTACGAAATTATGTATTTCGTTACGAAATTATGTATTTCGTAACATGATTTATTACGTATTTGTGATATTCGTAGCATTATTTTTAGATGTTACAAATATTGTGTCATTTTGTGTCACGAATTTGTGTATTTCGTAACATATGTTGTTACGAATTTGTGATATTTGTAACATTAGTTTTAGATGTTACGAATATTGTGTCATTTCATAACTGTATTACCATATTATCTGGTGTTATTCGTTGCGAATTCTACATTTCGTAACTGAAATATGGTTTTTATTTTTGCAGTTTCGCCAGACAAGCTCCAGTTTGATATGTGCATCGTTATTACTCGACTGAGACGTGGCTTAAATCTTATGCTTGTGGTGATGCCGAATAGATCGTTTAACGTGTCAAGATCCGAATAGATTTGGTTGATAGTTTTTATGGTTTGTGTATTTTTACTCTTGGTATTTTTTTATGACATCTTATTTTTGTTGTATTTTTATGGATTATCGTTGTGGTCTGTTACGAAGTATTGATTTCGTAACGGTTCATGACATTTCGAAAGTCATATACAATTTCGTAACATTTTGTAACATATCTCAAAATAGTAGTATTTGTTGCGAAATTATAATTTCGTAACAGAGTGATATGTAAAAATTTATAATTTGTAAATCATTCTGGCTATAAATAATTTGCTATGAAATTATATTTTATATAAGAAATGATACGATATATGAATTTCGTAACAAAGTAACATCTAATAATGTGTAACGGGTTATTACTATTAATAACTTGTTAAGAAATAAAACTTCCTATGAACATTGATACGAAATATGAAATTCGTAACAGAGTAACATACAATAATGAATTACTTGTTATGAATGAAAATTCATAGGAATTATGATACGAAATATAAACATCGTAACAGATGTTACGAATTACGAAATCATAATTTCGTAACAGTCTAGTTTGCAAAATATAAACAGCTGCATATTTACCTACAGTAAGTGCTATGAAATCTTACAAAATAGGAATTGTTTTGAGCAAAATATGTGCAGCTAGCAAAGACAAAAGGCCATAGAAAATATTGCTTCAAGGATTACTCTCCAATACTATGAGAATGACTTCATCGGTGTTGTGAGCATATATAGTTCTCGCAATGTGGTCACGATAAGATCGTAGTCCTGTTCTTTCTTCAAGCATTTGGGCAACGGGGTACTCAATAGGATCTGCTCCACGTACTTCAATGCATAGAACCCACATTTCGCATCCCCTTTTTGTTTAAAGGGATTTTTTTTACTTAGGTGGTAAACGCAACTCCCATTGTGTTAGAGTCGGTTTCTTGATCCGATGATGTTCGAAGTATCCGATTTCCTTCAATATTTGTAGGATAAGCATTGCAAGGGGTAGGAAGATGTCCTTCCTATTTGTTAAGTGGTGTTCCTCGAATATCCACTGAAATGAATCGTAGAGCACAAGTTTTTGCTTTTTGAGATCCAACACGATCGTGCCCCAATGATCTTTGTAGTTGTAGACGGCTATGATCTACAAGGCACATCGAAACGAAATGTTGAATTCGTAACATGTACTCATGTCAAACTGTTAAGAATTCATATATAAACAAATGATACGAATTAATACATTCGTAACATGAGATGATGACATGATTGATACGAAATAATAAATTCGTAACATGAAATTATAAACAATTGATACGAAATAATAAATTCGTACCATGAGATGATGACATGATTGATATGAAATATTAATTCGTAACATGAGATGATGACATCATTGATACGAAATATTAATTCGTAACATGGAATTATGACTAAGTGATATGAATTAATAAAATCTTAACAGAGAAACTGTCATTTTGTTACGAAAAAAGAATTGTAATAGTTTTAGTTTTAGCTTTTCGTAATCGATCCACTGCTTCATGTTTGGACCCCAATTGGGCTGTGTAGCCTCAGCAAATAAGCACAGTCTTTCCATCAGCTTTACTGGAACAACCTCTTCGATTTGACTGTCAAACAATTTGTGATTAAACGACTCATCGAATCGTTTCTTATCCTTGTGCATTTCTTCGAACACCTCATCAACCGCTTCCTATTAAAAAATCAGAAAATTATGTTACGAACTCCTAGTAATAAATCAGAGACACATGTTACGAATTGATAAATTCGTATCAAGGTTAAAACAGAAAAAATAAGGGCAGTTACCATAAAGTAACATGATGTGATCGCAACATTAGAGTTGATATGTTTGAGTCCTGCAAGGGCTGGATCCGAAGTGAGTACAACAAGGTAAGCTTCAATGTGATGCCCGTGGAGCTGTTTATCATTTTTTAAGATGTGTTCGAAGAAATCTTTTTACACCCCACAAAGCAATCCAACATTCCTCTTGTTATTTTAATTGCATATTTAGTAAGTAATTTGCATTATTCTTAATAATATACTAAATATTTAATAAAGAAACTTACACTCTGTGGTCCAAGCTGAGGAAATGTTCGAACATGTCTCTTCCCGGACGTACGTCGTTGGGAAGGAATGGACTCCACTTACACTTGCAGCAGTCTTTGATGGACCGTGTACCTTTGGAATGGTGTTTGATGGAGCCTGGACCGTAGTAGCGGGCAATGTTGGAGGATCTTGACTCAAGACTTGCACACCATTGGATGAATTTCTGTTGGAGGGGGCACAACCTCGCATTTCGGTGTTATATCATCAAGTTGATCGAAGATGGCATTGATCTACGTGTCCGTTGGTTCGAGCAGCTCACTTGCTTCAACATGTGCCTGGGAGGTTTGTAACTACGTTACGAATTAATACATTCGTAACACGAGATGATGACATGATGATAGTTAAGAAATTATAAATTCGTAACACGATTTGATGACATGATTGTTACGATTTATGAATTTCGTAACTTGTGTTGGATATAAAGTTACGAATTGATTCATTTAGTTCGAATTTACGATGTTACGATTTATCAAATTTGTATCAATGGTACATTGTTGATTTGCTACTATTTTATGTATGAATGATACGCACTACTATAATTCGTATCATGAGAATAATATAAATATGGTACGAATTATAAATATCGTACCATTCGTACTTGTATAATATTGTAGAAACAACAGATGAATATCTGTTACGAATTAGAAGTTTCTTCATGTGTCTCGACAACAATATATGTAATGATACGAATACATATAATACTAAATCGATGATACGAATTATTAAACTCGTATCAATCGTATAAATTGTTTAAACCGTTATTACACCAATTTGTCCGTAAATTAAAGAAAAAAAAAGAGATAAAGCATCATTGTTTTTTATTTCTCACTCATCTTCATTTTGATACTTGTTTGGACTCCGGCTCGGTGGGGGAAAGGTGGTGTTGCTGCTCTTCGGTATTTTCTTCACCACTGTTCGGAGGGGGGGGGGGTAGCTTTTCTTGCACAAGGGAGGGGGAGACTGCTGCTACAATGCTTGGAGGAGAGGTGGAGGCTGCTGCTGCCATTTGTTGAAGAGGGGCTGCCGTTGATGCTGTTGCTACTGGTTCGGGCGTCTCGATTTCGAGTCTGTGTGAGGCCACCCTCTTTTATGCTTCGATTTCGAGCAGCTTCTTGAGGATGTAATCTCCCACAGCTTCCACAAGTTGCTATTGTTGCTCCTTTTAACATTGGATAAGCGCTTGAAGCATTTGGTCTTGCTGCATTTTGAGAAAAGCCTCAACCTCTATTCTAGCTCTCCTTGTTGCTACACTCTCGGCATATTCTCCTATCTCCTTCATGAAATTCTCCCGATCTTCAGCAGATTGGATGTTTGGAAGCGAGTAGGTGAGCATTCACAGCAGCAACAGTAGAAGTCGAAGCAGCATTTGGTTCAACAACGTCCTCTTCATCGTCATCGATTTCCCGCTTCCTCTTCTTCATGTTGTCAGTAGGATCATATTGAAATACAAATGGCATCTTCTCGGGATCCTGTTCATGAGATTTCCAGAATGTAGTCTCCTTCTCCTTTTTCGTTGGCTTAAGTTCTGCGACCAATTCTTACAAAGAAAAGAAGTAACACTGTTACGAAAGAATGCAGAAAACAAGTAACTGTTATGAAAGAAACAAATCACAATAATATATGTTACGAATTTGAAATTTCGTAACATAATAATAAATTCATAATAATTAACTCTGTTACGGAATAAACAAATCGCAACAAATCTTGTTGCGAAATTAGAATTTCGTAACATGAGAATAAAATCATAACAAGTAACAATATTACGAAAATAATGAATCGAAACAAAAGAGAGTGTTACAAAATTGCAACTTCGTAACATCAAAATTAAATGTAATAGTAGTATTAGTTACGCATTTCGTAAATCGTAACATATGTTATGAAATTCCTAACATGTGCTACGGATTAGAAATTCATATCATCAGAATCACTAGTTACTCTACAAGAACCCAAGATGCATCAAAAACGATACGAATTACGGAATTCGTAACATGTATATAAAATCAAAATTCGAAGCTTGTACCCAACACTAATTGAAATTGTACCTTTGAACAGAAGGACACCATTCCTTTTGAACTCATATATTTATACCTCAGCATGCGAGGTATAAGTTCTTTATTGTCCTTGTCTCCAATCAGCCTCCCCACAGCCGGTATTGCTTCATATATCCAAGCCTGAAATTTAATTTCATATTCGTTGCAATTTGTCACTAATACGAATTGTTAAATTCGTAATAAAAAATAAGGTAAAGAGATACGAATTGTAGAAATTTACCAAGAATGTTATCGCGTTCCCTTTCAGATGGTAGTAGCTTCCAAGCTTATTTGTCACCGCGTCAATCTTATCAATCAATATTTGGTAGGCATAACTCCCCCACGGGAACTGCTTCCAAGCCTCATCATCCTCCACCAAAGCCCACATCCACAGTGGAACCTTCTCCTTGTTTGGATCAAATCCAAGCACATAAAGACAACACAAGAGAATCTTCGCCAACTTCAAGTAGTCAGCTTCATTACCCTTAACTTTCACCTTTTTCACTTCGAACTTCTTGTTTATGAATTTTGTTCGGACATTAGCAATCAGCATTTCTTTGTTTTCCATGAGCTTTGTGAAGACTGAACTTCTTGTTATTCGGTGGGCTTCGTATGGCTGGAAATTTATAGGTGTATGTCCAAATCGGAGGCCGGAAACCAATGCAAACTCGACCTGCGAGAACCTTGAATTCTCCCTTAGACCTTGAAAAATAAGGTTGTTCATCAACCTTCGGAGACGGTGTCACTTGGCGAGCTATCATTAAGTGTAGAGCTTTGCCGGATCTGAACACAAGATCGGGGAGTTTCATAAATGCCCCTATTGCTGATTGCTTCAACGTGTGGATAGATTTTTTGCTGAATGATTCTAGCACACACCTAATATCCTTCACTGTGCACTCACCACCGGTTAGCATGATCCGTGGTGCTTGGATGCAAGATTCTTCCTCTTGAATGTTCATTCTATCTACAATAAACAAACAATTAAACTAATTCAGTAATTCAGAACATGTAAAACATGTTACGAAATTATAATTCCGTAACAGTTGTAATAATGAATATAAAATGTGTTGAACTCACAAATGTTACGAAATTACACAATTCGTAACAACATCATTTTTAAACATAACAAACATCACATGACGATACGAAAATACAAAATTCGTAACATCAGCTACGAAATCGCCCCAGGGATGTTACGAAAATATAAATAACCACAAACATGTTGCGAATTGTGAAATTCGTATAATTTATACTTAAAAAATTCAGTTTCTAAACTTTCAAATAGCCACAAACATGTTACGAAATTGTAATTTCGTAACATGTTATTACCGAAAATCCAAAAACGTGTTATGAAAATATGAATTAGCAACAGAACATTCAATACGAATACTAATTTCGTAACATAAAATGATTCATTTCGAAAATTTTCCAATTGCTACAAACATGTTACGAAATTCTACTTTCGTAACTTCAAATAAACTCATGTAAATGCACAGTTAGTTACGAATTTCATAATTCGTAACACTATAAACGAAGTTCGTATATGATGTTGCGAATTGTGAAATTCGTATCATTTATATTTAAAAAATTCAGTTTCTAAATCTTTAAATAGCCACAAACATGTTACATGTTATTACCGAAAATCCAAAAACGTGTTATGAATTAGGCTTTTAAACAGATTTGAGAAACTAAAAACCGGATCTGTACATTCAAACAAGTTTTAAACACAAATCGTAAGAATTTATCAATTCACATCAAGCCCGGGATATGAGAAATTCAAATTTTTACCTCTTGTTTGTTGTAGGGGATGGCTGATTCGTCGCCACCGCCGTTTGCGCTGTCCTCGCCATCGTCGCTTGCTTCGCTATCGCCGCAATTGTCTTTCTCCTCTTCTTCTTCTCCTTCCTTTTTCTTCCCTTTCTTCTTTTCTTCCTCTCTCGTCTTGCTTGGTCGCCAGAATCGGACTGTAGTTCGTCGTCTTTGGCTTTTTCTTCTTCTTCGCCCAAATCAACGTCGACAGTTTCTTCTTCTCCACCAGATTTGGTGGTTGTTTCTTCCTCTTCGCCGGATTTGATGGGTGTTTCGCTGTCGAAAGCCATAGATGGAGGCGGTGGCGCGACGGCAATAAGGGAGGTGGCGTGACGGCGACGATTTGTGGAGAAAATGGAGGTGGCGCGATTTGGCGGAGGAAAATCGATGGTGGGGGAGGAAAATGGTGAAGGAGGCAGTAGGGTTTCTTCGGTGGGTGGAGAGAATTTTATAGAGAGAAAAAAAATTGACGTGAAATAAATGGGTGGTAGTAAATAATGAAATGGTGTATAAACTTCCACCCTATAATAAGGGTATAATTGTCCAAAAGTTATTATTTTGGCTATAAATTTACCATATTATGTTCCTTACCAAACATTGTAATCTAAGGGGGAATTTTGCTATATGACTCATTCACTCTTGAATTTATCATATTTCCTCCCTCGGATTTATGTTTCCCAATTAGGATGTATTTCCATTTTCAAAATCGATATTATCATTTTTAACGCGTGTGGCTCGCCACAATGTATTCGAATATCATTACTAGATTTAAAATATGACTATTATTTTAAAATCAAACTCTAGAAGTATTTTTACTTTAACAACTATTATTTTGGGTTTACAATAACAAAATAGTTATATTATTTGGAATGCGCCTTTTTTTAACTTTTAATATAAAATATTAAAGGGGATGAATAAATTAGTGATTAACTGTTTGGGATTATTTGAAGAAAGTGATGAGTACTTTGGTCTTAAAAAACACTTTCGATTGATTATATTTGTATTATAAAGTACTAGTAAGTAGCCCGTCGAAATTCGACGGAAAATAATGTTATAGTTCATCTATATAAATATATTTTAAAAATAATTTTTTGATAAATAATATTTTTTTCCACCAAAGTGAGCAAGGGAAGAAATACAAACATCTTACAAATGATAAAATAACCAATCAACACAAATTAATCATATCATTATAATTTTGAACAAACTTGTCTTTCTCTCTCAAGGCTTCCCCTCACTCTTTCTCTAGAATTTCTCTGCAAAGATCGACTTATATTTAAAAATAGTTTTTATATCTTATTTAGAAGTTGTTTGTATGCTGTTTGCGTTAATTATAAATTAAACTTAGTAAATAAATAATATTTCACGTAGCTAAACTTATAATTATTGATGGTCCCGAAACGAGTTACTGGTGTATGGGGGGGGGGGAATACACCAGTTAAGATTTAAAAACTTAAACCTGAAAAATCACTTCAACTGAGTAAAAGAGGACTCAGTTGGAATCTCACAGCTGAGTAAGCGACCTCAGCTGGAAGAGTGAGGCCGTGCGGAATGTGGTGGAAAATTAAACTCGTTAAAAACAACTCACGCAAAACAGCTCGGTTGGTCAAGAATCAAAACAGCTCGGTTGAAAATGTGCAAAAGAGGTTTGTATGCCGGTTAGATTTATCAGATAAAAATGCAAAAGCAACTGAATAAAAACAAACACAGACACATATGATTTAACGTGGTTCGGAGATAACCCTCCTACGTCCACGAGGAGATGTGAATCCTCACACCTCAGTCCAAGTTCTTCTGGACAGAACCACTCAGCTTACGCGGGCTGAGCAACCGTTAAGGATAAGTTTGCGGGTACTTATCGACCTTACAGATTAGTTTTCGGGCACTAAACAGCCTATGTCAAGTTTGCGGGTACTTGACGACCTGACTACTCAATTACAGGAAGAGTAAGGTCCTAGCACACTTTTTAGGGTGTGAGTATGGGTGGGATTTCCAACTACAGCTCGATCACGAATGAGAGCTGGATCTAAGGCTTAAACGAATAAACACTCAAACTAAGATCTAAGACAGATTTTCACTCTATGAACCCTCAGCTACTAATGTTCTATCACTCTTGAACTCTCAGCTGCTGATGTTCTTAGAATAGGATTTTAGCAGATTTTTCTTTCGCTTGATTCTCTTGTGATTGCACTTTTCTCTCTTGCTTCAGTTTGTCTCATCTATCTCTCGAATGAGAGAATGCCTCTATTTATAGGCGGAGAGAATCAACTAGCCGTTGGACGAGCTGTTGATCTCTGATCGTTTGATAGCGATGACTTGTCTCTTATCTCTGCAGACTTTTCCGATATGGCATCTGTGCTCTTCTGCTTTCCATCTGAGACAGCCTTGTGTTGGGCCAGATGGGGTAATGACTGAACGGTCAAACCCTCATGTGACTTCCTTTTGAAATTCAAATCTTAACCTTTCTGACAGTCAACCTCGGTTCGTCGGTTGAAAGTCTTGATTTTCATCTGAGTGGTCTACAGCTGATGTTTTGAACTGTTGGACTCTCAGCTGACTTTGAATTTCAAGCAGTTGATCTTCTTGTTCGAGTTCTACAACTGAGGTTCTGAAACTGAACACTCAGTTGTCTTCCCTGTATTTACTCAGTTGGGTTTGAACCTTCAGATGATCTGATGTTCTCTTCTCTACTGCTTCTCATCTGACAAACCCTCAGTTGGTTTTCTTCACAACTGATGTTCTGTCTGAGTGACGCCTTGTTGCCATCTTCAGCTGGAGACCTGTAAAGATAAAATCTCAACTTTGCTCAAACAGCGAGCCTAATTTCTAACATTAGGTTCTGGCAACATCTACTCGGTTGGGGTCAGTCGGTTTTGGAATTCATCAAAACTCATACTAATAAATTTCCCAACAATTATGAATGACAATATACCAGATACCCATTCATTTAGTATTTTTTAAATTTAAATTTGTTCATAATTTTTCCACATCTCGAATAAAATAGTGACTTTATTATATATATACTCGTCGCAAACATATTGGGTAATAGTACTCGATTAAAATCTGAACACTACAAAGTTAATATTAACTAAAATTAGTAAAAATTCTTTTTTTTATGTCTATTTGAATCGTCTCGTTAGTTTATGGTAAATTGATATCTCTAATCTTAGCCAAGAGCCGAGAAAGATATATTTGTATTTTCATTATGTATTTTTCAAATCTAAATTTATTTAGAATTTTTCTACATCTCAATTAAAATTGTGACATTATTGTATATACCTGTCGCAAACATGTTGGGTAATAGTACTCAATAAAAATATAAACATTACAAAGTTAATATTAACTAAAATTAGCAAAAATTGTTCTTTTTATGTCTATTTGAATCATCTCGTTGGATTGAATCGTCTCGTTGGTTTATAGTAAATTGATATCTTTAATCTTAGCCAAAAGTCGAGAAATATATATTTACATTTTCAAGATTTATTTTTTTCTTTTTTTAGCTATCTATTCATACATTAGATTCAATGTGATATGGATAGTATTTTCTAGCAGGCACTAATCGAAGATTTAAAAAAAATATGAATGATAGATAAAGATAACTCCATATAGATATATTGATTAAATATATTTATTAAGTTTTTGTAGAGATTTTCGATTACAAATTTTTTATTGGCCTCTTAAATACTAATTTGCTTATTTTGTTGCTTTAAATTTAATTATTTGCTTTACTTGTAGATTAACTTAAAAAATAATTTTACTTTTCATAATTATTAAAGAGTCAACTAGTAGAGATGCCACTTTATAGCTAAGGAATATAATTTTGTACCCCAACTTAATTTTCAATAAAAGAGGCCAAATTTGACATGATGAGACAAAAATACCTCTCTCTATCTCTTTCTCTCTCTACCTCTTTCTATCTCTCTCTGCAGATTTTTCTTTCCCCCCTCCCCCCCACCACCACCATTTCTCTCTCACTGCAGCCGCTCCGCCACTGCTCCAACCACTACCACCACCACCACCTATTTCTCTCTCTCTCTCTGTGCAGATTTCCCTTCCAACTTCCACCACCAACACCACCACCACCACGCTTTCTCTCTTGCTGCCGCCGCTCCACCACCGCGCCGCTGCTCCGCCACCGCTCTGCCACTCTATCCAACCACTACCACCACCACCACCATCATTTCTTCTCTTTCTCTCTCTTTCTCTCTCTACCCCTCTCCTTTTGCTTTCTCTCTCTAAAAAATCAGATCTATGCTGCTGCCTCGTTGTTCTTCTTCTTCGTCGGTGCCCCGCTTCACTGCTTCTCCGTCGTCGCGCTCTTTTCCTTCTCCGCTGCCTCGATCACCCACCATGATTTCTCATCTGAAATTTTTTGCAGTTGTACGATGATGCCACGACTTTGATTAAAGTCGTACAGTCGTAGCAACGTTTGTTGTTCATATGAATGAGGTAAGATATTCAGAATATCGTACTTTTGTTGCTACGATTTTGTTAATCTCGTACTTGATTGGTAGATATTTTGGAGAATATCGTTGCATATTTGGTACGATTTGACAAATTCGTGCATGAATTTTTGCTTAAAATTGATACGATATTATGATATGTTTGTGTTTTTGAAATTTCATATGTTTACGATGTTACGATATTAGAAATATCGTACTTTTGTGGCAACGATTTTATTAAACTCATACTAAAGGCTAACCAATTCAAAGATATTTTGTAGCTTCTTTGATGAATATCGTTACATATTTGGTACGATTTGATAAATTTGTGCACGTGTTCTTGCTTAAAATTGATACGATATTACGATTTATTTGTGTTTTTGAATTACATGTGCGTATGATGTTACATATTTGGAATATCGTACTTCTGTGGTTACGATTTTGTTAAACTTGTACTCGTGGCTGACCTATTCATGCATGTTTTGTAGCTATTTTGGGGAACTCGTACGATTTTGTTAAGAATGCATGTGTTTGTAATTTGTTACGAGATTTGTAAAATCGTACATGAGGGTGAATGCATGTGGGTATGTTGTTACGATATTTCCAATAGTACTTGCTATGTGACGATTTTGTCAATCTTGTACATGAATACACATTTGACACCTTTGTATCTTAATGTTTTCAAGGTTGCGTGGACACCTGTTCGACCGGCATTGACTACATAATTGAGATATGTTTGAGATTTAATGATGGAATGTGTGAAAAGTAGTACTTTTGTAGATACAATATTGTTAATCTCGTACGTGAAGGTGAACAATTGATACCACGAAATACAAATTATCTATGAATGCATGTGTAGTTAGGGTGAATGGATATGTGTATGTTGTTACGATATTCACAATATCGTACTTGGTCTGTTACAATATTGTTAATCTTGTATGTGAGGGTGACCAATTTATAGCACGAAATTCTAATGGTTTGTGATTTTGTGAAAGCATATGTGTAGTTTGTTACGAGATTTGTAAAATCGTACGTGAGGGTGATTGCAAGTGTGTATGTTGTTACGATATTCCCAATATCGTACTTTGTATGTTACGATGTTGTCGTACTTGGTCCGTTATGATGTTGTTAATCTCGTACGTGAGCGTGAGAAATTGATGCCACGACAATACGTATTGTTTGTATTTTTGTGATGGCATGTGTATATATTGTTACGATATTCCTAAAATCATACTTGGTTTGTTACGATTTTTCTTAACTCGTACATGAATACATATTTGACACCTTTGTATCTAATTATTTTTAAGGTTGCGTGGACACTTGTCCGACTAGCGTTGACTAAACCACCCCACCACAGAGTCCAATGTTATGGCTACGAGGGTCTAATTGGAGAGATCCACAAAGTGTTCAACTTTTTCGGGCTCGAAGCAAAGACTGCAGTGAAGAGATGAGCTCTAGGATATATAGTACAATTTGTGTCAAGGGTTTTCAAGAGATATAGTACAATTTGTGTTTTGCTTATTACAAGGTGTACGCTGTTACGATATTCATAGTATCGTACATGTCTATACGAATAGGAACAATTAAAGAAAATATGTCATATACTTCTTTGCGCTATGTTACGATTTCAATAAATCGTATCATATAATGAACAACAAAATAACAAAAAATAAGTTATTAAACATGAAAAGTTACATGAAACGAGTTATCTGCATCGCCACATGTCAGACTAAGTGTCTAGTTCCTCACCAACTAAGAAGCATGATATTTTGTATGTATGATTGCTACGACTTTGCATCAAATCGTAGCAACTTTGTTACATCTTTTGTATGATATCATGTTATCTCGTATCGAGAGCAGTGATTATAGCCATATTTCTACAAGTTTAATATCATTTGTTTGTGATTGCATATATAATTGAAATTTGTTTGAGATTTGAGGATAGCATGTGTGAAAATTATACTTTTCTAGATACGATGTTGTTAATCTCGTACATGAGGGTGACCAATTTATGCTACGACAATACTAATTATTTTAATTTATGTGTAAAGCATAATACCTAACCTTGGAAACAATTAGATACAAAGAAAGTTGTTAAATCTACAATCATGTACGAGTTAAAGCAAAATCGTAACAATTCAAGTACGATTTTAGAAATATCGTAACAACATGCACACATACAATTTATAATTTCGTGTACAAGATTATAAATGTCGTATCAACCTATGTACATGCATTCACAAAAACTGTGTATTTATAGCCACATTTCTACAAATTTAATATATATCGTAGCACGAAGTTATTATTTCGTAGCACACGGTGCTCCAGATACTGCTACGACTTGATAGTATTCGTAACAATAATAGTGCCACCTTGTTAAATAATGAATCGTGAAACACATAATCACTTATGAAATAATTGTAGCCACGCTATAGCTACGAAATTCCTATATGTCGTAACATGCGATGTAATAACGTGCTAATCTCGTAAAAGAAAATGGTGCCATCATGTTACGATATATATATACATAATCACTTATGAAATAACTGTAGCCACGCAAAAACATGCGATGCAAATATATATCGTAACATGCGATGCAAAAACATGTTGGTTTGTCACGATTGCATGTATAATTGAGATTTGTTTGAGATTTGAGGATACCATGTGTGAAAAATAGTACTTCTGTAGATACAATATTGTTAATCTTGTACGTAGGGTGATGCCACGAAATACGAAGTTTGTAGTTTGTTACGAGATTAGGAATCAAGCTTTAGGGTTGGCACGAAATAAGAATGCACGTGTGTAGTTTGTTACGAAATTTGTAATATCGTACGTGAGGGTGATTGCATGTGGGTATGTTGTTACGATATTCCGAAAACATGCATGAATTGGTCATTCTCGAGTACGAGTTAAACAAAATCGTAGCCACAGAAGTACGATATTCAGAATATCGTAACATCGTAGAAACATGGAATTCTAGAAACACAACCAAATCGTAATATCGTGTCAAATCGTACCAAATATGTAACAATAAGAGTCAACTAGTAGAAAGGCTCTTTTAGAGCTAAGGGGTATAATTTTGTACCCCAACTTAATTTTCAATAAAAGAGGCCAACTTTCAAGCTTTTGGACAAAACTACCCTTACTACATGTTGGTATTTATTTTCCAGCTTTTTTATTTTTTACCCCATTTCAAATCATTTCAAAACCCTTTTTTCTCTCTCTACATCTTCTTCTCTACCATCTCTCTAAATTTCTCTCTTCCTCTCATCTGCCTAGATTCATCGGCCACCACTCATTCCTCCGCCACCACCGATTCGCCGCCGCCGCTCACAACGCCACCACCATCTTCTCCGCCTCGCCACCCTACACCTCCGCCGCCATCCTCTTCTCTGCCTCCACCACCACCGTCTTCTCCACATTCCCCTCTCTCTCTAGCAACCACCGCCACCAACCGCCGTACGAGTTGAAGAACACCGCCGCCACCAACTCCAAGTCGTAGAAGAAGAACACGCCGGAAACAATGGCAGGCGACAAAGCTCCGTCCAAGCGCCGCAAAACCATCGGTGCCAAAAAGGATAAACAACCCGTCGCCGCCGCCACTGAAGACGAAGAACACGTCGAAGTGGCCGGACAGGAGATAGGTGACGACCCTTTCGGCGAGATGCTGGTAATTTCACATCCATTTAAACAAAAATTTCCAGATCTGGAAATTTTATGGTTTTTTGGTCAAAATTTTTGAATTTTTGAATTTCGTACGTGAAAATGATTGCATGTTGGTATAATGTTACGATATTCCCAATATCGTACTTAGTATGTTACAATTTTATAATCTCGTACATGAGCGCAACCGATTTATGGCACGAAATAAGAATGCATGTGAGTAATATGTTACGATTTATGTGAGAAGATGATTGCATCTGGCAAATTTGTTACGATATACCCAATATCGTACTTTGTGTGTTACGATATTCTCAATATCGTACTTTCTGTGTTACGATATTACCAATATCGTACTTAGTATGATACGATTTTATAATCTCGTACATGAGCGCAACCGATTTATGGCACGAAATAAGAATGCATGTGAGTAATATGTTACGATTTATGTGAGAAGATGATTGGATGTGAGTAATTGTTACGATATTACCCAATATCGTACTTCGTTTGTTATAATTTCTTGTAAATTCATCGTTATTGATACGATATTCATCAATATTGTTACGATATTCATCAATATTGGTACGATGCATGTGGGTATGTTGTTACGATATTCCCAATATCGAACTTGCTATGTTACGATATTATTAATCTCGTACATGAGGGTGACCAGTTCATGGCACAAAAGAAGAATGCATGTGTGTAATTTGTTACGAGATTTGTAAAATCGTACGTGAGGGTGATTGTATATGGGTATGTTATTACGATATTCCCAATGTCGTACTTGCTATGTGACGATTTTGTCAATCTCGTACATGAATACACATTTGACACCTTTGTATCTCAAATATTTTCAAGGTTGCGTGGACACCTGCTCGACCGGCATTGACTACATAATTGAGATATGTTTGAGATTTGAGGATAGAATGTGTGCAAAGTAGTACTTCTGTAGATACAATATTGTTAATCTCGTATGTGAGGGTGAACAATTGATGCCACGAAATACGAATTATCTATGAATGCATGTGTGTAGTTAGGGTGATTGGATGTGTGTATGTTGTTACGATATTCGCAATATCGTACTTGATATGTTATGATGTTGTTAATCTCGTACGTGAGCGTGAGAAATTGATGCCACGACAATACGTATTGTTTGTATTTTTGTGATTGCATATGTGTATATTGTTACGATATTTCTAAAATCGTACTTGGTTTGTTACGATTTTGCTTAACTCGTACATGAATACATATTTGACACCTTTGTATCTAATTATATTGAAGGTTGTTGGACACTTGTCCGACCACCGTTGACTAAACCACCCCACCACAGAGTTCAATGCTATGGTTACGACGGTTTAATTGGAGATATCCACAAAGTGCTCGACTTTTTCAGGCCCGAAGCAAAGGCTGCAGTGAAGCGATGAGCTCTAGGATATAGTACAATTTGTGTCAAGGGGTTTCAAGTGATGACCAGCATACAATTTATCGTAGTGATAATGTAACAATAAATGAAAATCGTAGCAGTGTATGTCCATATTTCGTGATCGTCAAATACGATATTATGTATGTCGTACAATATATAATACGATATATCCAATCATACACTCGTATTAAAGATATGTTTATACAATCTAAAACACCTTATTTGTATGTATGATTGCTACGACTTTGCATCAAATCGTAGCAACTTTATTACATCTTTTGTACAATATCATGTTTTCTCGTATCGAGATTAGTGATAATTATAGCCAAATTTCTACAAGTTTAAAATCACTTGTTTGTGATTGCATGTATAATTGAGATTTGTTTGCGATTTGAGGATAGCATGTATTATACTTCTGTAGATACGATGTTGTTAATCTCGTACATGACGGTGACCAATAAATTGTACAATCATGTCATATACTTCTTGCGCTATGTTACGATTGCATGTATAATTGAGATTTGTTTGAGATTTGAGGATACCATGTGTGAAAAATAGTACTTCTGTAGATACAATATTGTTAATCTTGTATGTGAGGGTGAACAATTGATGCCACGATATACGAATTGTTTGTAGTTTGTTACGAGATTAGGGTTCAGGGTTTAGGGTTGACACGAAATAAGAATGCACGTGTGTAGATTGTTACGAGATTTATAAAATCGTACGTGAGAGTGATTGCATGTGGTTACAACATTCCCAATATCGTACTTGCTATGTTACGGTATTGTTAATCTCTTATGTGAGGGTGTCCAATTTATGGCACGAAGTACGAATGCATGTGTGTAGTTTGTTACGATATTTGTAAAAACTGTACGTGAGGTTGATTGTATGTGTGTATGTTGTTACGATATTCCTAAAATCATACTTTGTTTGTTACGATTTTGCTTAACTCGTACATGAATACATCAAACATCATACCTTTCCTTAACATGATACATGATTTGTCTTCATATTTACATCGAACATGATACATCTGCTTATTTTGCTTCCACCCTCATACATATTGTGATTCTATACGTGACCACGAGCTACAATTAAACAAGAATGCCTCGTCTGCATGAAATATAAGTTACGATATATATATATATATATATATATATATATATATATATATATATCGTAACACAAATCAGTTACAATATCTGCAATCATGTACGAGTTAAGCAAAATCGTAACAATTCAAGTACGATTTTAAAAATATCGTAACATGCACTAACAAATCGTAATATCGTATCAATTTTAAGCAACAACACATGCACTAATTTGTCAAATCGTACCAAATATGTAACAATATTCCCCAAAAGTGCTACAAAACATGCATGAAATAGTCAGTCTCGAGTACGAGTTTAACAAAATCGTAGACATACAAGTACGATATTACGAATATCGTAACATTGTACACATGTGCTACGAGTGTACGACTGTACGACTTAACCACTGACTGTAAATCATACAATTTCGACGAACAAAAATGTTAACGATCTAAAACCTCAGATCTAAACGAGATTCAACATAAAATCACATAAAAACGATCCGGATAATATACAGTATCTCCATAGTCGTCTACAAACGGGTAAAAACGTCCAACTACCAGTGCTGGAAAAAAAAAGTTCAAAACAAGATCGACGAAGACGAAGACGAAGAAGAAGACGGAGAAGCTCGATTATCACAGCACAAACTATTGTACCTCCATCATCGTTTTAATCAGAGAAAAACTTCCGACAACAAGCTTTGGAGAAGAAAAAAACCGAAAAACTCCAAAATCGAAACCCACAAGAAAAAAAAATAGCAAAACTAATGAAGAATTCTCGAAGAAGACGACTTGGACGAGGCGGCGGCGGAGAAAGAGAGGAGCGGGGTGGTGGCGGAGAAGGAGAGGAGTGGAGCGACGGCGGAGAATTGTTGTTGGTTTTTAGAGAATTCGTAGAGAGAGAGGAAGAGAAAGAGAAAGAGAAGAGAGAGAAGAGAAAGTTGAAATCTGCAGAAAAAAAGGGAGAGGAGAAAGAGAAGAGAGAGAGAAGAAAGAGAAGAGAGAGAAATAAAGTAGGAGAGAGAGAAGTGGGTGGTTGGTGAAAAATAGGGGTATTTTGGTCTCATCATGTCAAAGTTGGCCTCTTTTATTGTAAATAAAGTTGTGGTACAACTTTATTGTTTTTATCTATAGAGAGTCCATAAACATTAATAAACTCTAACAATAATCCCCAAAAGTGCCACAAACATGCATGAATTGGTCAGTCTGGAGTACGAGTTTAATAAAATCGTAGACACAAAAGTACGATATTACGAATATCGTAACAATGTACACATATGCTACGAGTGTACGAGTTCAACAAAAATCATGCCATCTGTATATCTTTCAACCGCCATGAACAACAAATTTCCAGAACTCCAACCTCAGATCTAATCGAAATTTTTCTTCAAACCAAAGAAAATCAATGAAAACAAACTACTGTATCTCCATCATCGTTTAAATAGAAGAAAAACTTCCGAGAACAAGCTTTGGAGAAAAAAAAACGAAAAACTCCAAATCGAAACCCACAAGAAAAAAACAACAACAAAACTTGTGAAGAAGAAGAGAGAGAAAGGAGAAAGATAGAACATGATTCTGCAAAAACTGAGAATAAAAAAACGAGAGAGAAGAAGAGAGAGAGCTGTGAGTTTATGAGAGAGAAAAAGAATAAGAGAGAGAAATAAAACATGAGAGAGAAAGCTTGGACGAAGAAGACGACTTGGACGAGGCGATGACAGAGAATGAGAGGAGCTGGGTGGCAGCGGAGAAGGAGAGGAGTGGAGCGACGCCGAGACGAGAGAGAAAGAGAAGGAGAAATAGAAATCTGCAGAGAAAAGGGAAGAGAAGAAAGAGAAGAGAAAGAAAAAAAATTAGTGGGTTTATTGAAGTAAGGGTATTTTGGTCTCATCAACTCAAACTTGGCCTCTTTTATTGTAATTTAAGTTGGTGTACAACATTATTGTTTTTATCTAGAGGGTGGCTATAAACATTAATAAACTCATTATTAAACATATAGTAATTAATAATGAAAATGAGTTGTATAATTTGTATTTAAAAATTGAGAATATATATCTATTAAGAATTTAGATATAATATATGCTATTAATATTATGAATTAATGATCCACACAATTTTTAAAAAGTGTAAAGAATAGAGATAAAGATAGCAATAGCAGATATACATGAGGCATGAGAAATTATTATATGAATATAATAACTAATATATGTATTATTATGAATTAATAATACTAAAAATATCAAAATAAAAGAAAAATCAGAACGGAACACCGACGAGGGAGCATCATTTATTTTTCTTTTATTAATTGATTTTGAATTCCCTTATATATTGACTGTCAAATCTTTAACCAATGCAAATATTGAAGAAAAAAACGTATCCACACAAGTAGTACGTGAATAATGCGAACTGCCATATACGTACACTAGATATGTAGATTTATGAATAAATAGGACATGCATATAAAATTACATAATTCTATTCGAATATATTATGTTTGGATATACATGTTTGAAATAAGAAAAAATTGTCCAATTGTCTTCAAAATTTCCTTTCTAGTCAGACCCCCTTTCCGAAATATCGATCTCACGCATACCTGCTCCCAAATTTTACTCTCATCCACACCCAACTTCTAAACTTGTGAATTTAAATTGGGATGAGACTTTATAATTAAAATTTTAAAAAGTGTATGTTTATTAATAACCAAACTGTCAAAATTGTGAAATTAAATTATTAGTTAAAAAAAATTGTCAAATCCTTACTTTTACCATCATATGTCCAAATAACATTACCTTTAAAATTATTGGTCCACATTCCCATGTAGGGAAAGCGAAATGGGTAAGGATATATATTAATTAATTAATAGATTTCCACTAAGCTAACTCCTCATCCTCAACTTTATCTTTTGGCAACCATTTTTCTTCCAAATCAATATCATGAAAAACTGAGATTTTTGAAAAATCCCACCTATGACCTCTACCTGGTGTAAAAGACTCCACTATATTATAATGTAATAATTAATTAATTAATACCTCGTGCAATTTTCTATAAAAAATATACTAAAGAATTATAGTAAAAATCATGAAGACATATAATAATAGTAATAATAATATATAGAAGTTTATATGTATGTTAATGTGGTCATCTGGATTAGATTAGGGGTTTTACTTTGTGGATGATAGGATGGATTGATAATAAGATATGATTAAGTATATGAAGGATTAGAAGATTAGATAAGTTCACTTCGAAAATGATCAATTCATCAAAGTAATTAAATGATAGATTAAGATAAATTACTATTTTTATCTATCTATCCTAGCTATCACTCAAAGTTAATAGGGATAGGAATTAAATTAATGGAAAAAAGAGCAATATATATAATGACAAAAATAGCCCTAGTTAATTTGCGATGCACGTAAAGGCAAATGAAGATTTGTCCCTGGATAGCTAGGCAAAAAGCAACGTCGCTCTTGCTTACACGCCCGATTATACACTATCAATTTTCGGAAGTTTCAAGAAAATTCATATACTCATATCTAATTATATTATTATTGTTATATGCATATCCATGCATGCATGCATGGGATTCATCCGCAACCTATTGTTGTGGAATCCTAGTTACTTCACTTATTTTAATCTATAAATAGCATCTGACAGAAATATTTCAAGTTTTTTGATGATGGGATGATTTGGTCATTATCATCAATCATATATACATATAGCGATTTCCTAAATGAAAACTATCATAATCGAATTCATTAGTTAAGACTATCTTAATAAAGAAAATAAGAGTTTTTGCCTAGAGACTTGAAAGTAGCTAGCTCCTATATGATGGTGAAGAATTAAAATAGGACCGTCAATATGTGTTTGTGCTATTTTCGGAAGTAGTTGTTAGAGTCCGTAATTCCTTAATTTTGATTCATCGATCGATCTCTCTGCATTTTTCTTTTCTTAATTTTGAATGAAAGTGTAGGCATGAAATCTTGAAATGTGAAATTAATTACAATAGTTAGCGTGCTTTCAGGTTCATGCAGCACCCGAAAGCGCTAATTGTAATTTGAGAGAGAGAGAGAGAGACGTTAAACTCTGTGGAGTTACATGAATCAAAAAAAGGTTGAATTCAGTAAGTTTTCTTCTGTGAGCTGACCATAATCATGGGGTTGACCTCACAACTGACTTTTATACTCAAAACCATAGTACATTACAACCAATTTTTTTATTTGAAAATTAATTAAATTAGTAAATTATATTGATAGCGAAACAATAGGTTGGCGCTAGCTCTTCATAAATTTTAAGATTATTTTAACATTTGAGTATTTTGTTAAGCTTCAATAAACCCTAGCCAATTTTCAAATGATGAAAACTTGTATAAACTCCTAACTTTTACTTTATATTGAAAATTTGAGTAGCTAGAGTACGTACTCTTATCTATGCTCAAATTACATATGTTATAAATTCTTTTCGATAAATTAGTATTTGTACGCTCACAATTACCTACTTAATAGTAACTATAGATATCTCATCAAATTCAGCCATGAGTTCATAAACATCTTCTATCCTTTTTGTTGTAAAAAATAAAAAAGAAAATCTTGTAACCTTTTTAACAAAAAATACATTTGAATATTGTTGGATTTTATTGAAATAATGTATGTTGATTTTGACTTTGACTGTTGATGAGTTGTCAAATCTTGTTCGGTCGTCTAGCTCTTGTCAAATATGACGAGCTAGATAAGAAAAAAAGGTCATAACATTACATCGAATTTAAGTAATAATTCACCCTTGAGTGAATGTTATGTGGCCTGGTTGAACGAGTTCATTAAATTTCACTGGCTATTATTAGTATATAGTAACATTTTACAGTTTTACTGCTGCACAATGTAGCATGTAGCATGTGCTCATATGAAAACAAAAACGTACTACTGTATACTATACTTATTTACTAATCTACAAATGCAATGCAACTACACAATTAATGGGAAAAGGCTAATTAAGTGCATGTTCAAACAGGCACGCTTGCAGTTAAATTAAGCAAAAGAATTACAAATATAAGGAGATCGATCGAATTGGCTTGAAAGTGAAGGCACAACCATCACGTGCGCCGGCGTGTGACCGTATCCCACTCAATTTACGAGGAAATTAAATCCTAACAAATGCGTTAAGCAACATCCTCTGCTCGCTCAGAACTTTGTTCGGACAATTCAGATGTAATTTATTTATTTAATCACAACATTACATTCGTTAACATTGGCTAACCATTATTGTATCATCACCATTCTTTTTTTATAGACATGTTGCATAGAATTTATATATTTATTTAAAAACCGAGTTGTTTTTACCATAAAATATTTCTCCATATCCTAATCGCAACAAAGCCAATGATATAATTTTCTACGAACCACGTTCACTATAAATATTTTTTAAAAGGGGGAAGAATGGAAGGGGGCCGGAGCTCCCCCAAAGCTATGTGTTGATATATGCCCTGTGATACCTATTGGTAAGACCGTAAGAGGGATCAACAAACTAATTTGGTAACGTACAACAATTTGCATGTCGATCAGCATTTTTCTCTTCATATATAACTTGCATATTATTACACTAGGCCAGAATGAGCTTTCCTTACAGGTATTGTCCTTACAACACAACATTTCAGTTATGATAGGCATGGGTGTCACGGAATTTCGGAGCTAGAGCCTCCTTCGGGACAGTAACTTACAGATCAGTGGGGATTCAGGACACATAACGTGCAGGCTTTAATTTGAGGGCAATACCAATAAATATTGCTTCCGTAGGTCAATTTTTTGCCCGAATAGAATAAAAAGCACGTGGCTTGCACGTGACTGTGCGCATGGAACCCGAATTTGATGCGAAATGCTACCTAAAATACAAAATAATATAAAGTTAAAAATAAATATTTTAAAAAAAAGTAACACACTCTCTCTCAACCTCACTCGCACCTCCTTCTCTCATGTCCGTCTGTCGCAGCCACCGCCAATCCATCCGTCCTTTTTTTTATTAAGTTGCAGGCGAGAGAGTTGGGGTTTTTTTTTTTCTATTCATTTTTTCTATTAACCTTTTTTTTTTCATTTTTTCTCACTCATGTAGGATGTGTCACTCCACATAAGCATCTGAGTTTGAGGGGAGAGAGTCATATGGCATTCCACATCAGATCCGGGCTGCACGCGGACAGTCACATGCAAGTCATGTGCTTTTTAGTCCATTCTGGCCAAAAATTATCCTATTGAGGCAATACTAGTTATTACCCTCAAATTAAAGCGTGCACATTATGTATTTATTTTTTTCTTATTTTTTGTGTCCTGAATTTCCACTGACTTCTTAATTATTATTCTTAAAAAGTCTCTAGCTCGGAATTCACGACCTATCTATCAATTGGTTCATACAATTCTCAATATAACTATTTATATGTAGTAAAAAAATAGTATATAGATTCATGTTCAAATGTCATTAGACTTTGTTATGCGTTTGGATGAAATAAATTTTATAACTCTTTTCTTAATGTTATTTAAATTATATCACTATTAAACCTTTTTTTTATAGTACTAGTGTGTGTCTGTAGATTTCTTACTACCGGAACAAATAGTTGATATTGCAAAATTGTTACACGTACCGACATAAGAGCATGAGAGTTAGTGAAATTTGAGTAAACATTGATTGTCACGTTAGCCAACTCGCTTGGCGTGTTCCTCAAACTGGCTCTAATCTTGTCTCTCTGCATTAGATTTGTGTTAATTGTGTGCTAATTGACCCATTTAAATACAACTTTGACTAGTTATACTATTATTTTACTTGTTATTGTCATGGAATTCTCGTATGCACGCGATATTCATCCAGGAAATAATATAAAAACTTAGTATTCCCTTTTAAGGATAAGGTGGAATACTTGTGTGTGCGTGTGTGTTGTTGTTGTTTTTTTTTTTTTTTTTTCCAGTTTGTATATTTCTGTCATTATTAATATTATCAGCTCTATCTAGCTAAAAGACAGGGATCAATATTGCATCTTCATATATTTTATTTTTTGAAATTGATCGAACACACATAAGTTATTGATGGTTAGACACGTACATAAATTAATTATTAGGGCAGTTGATGAAAGATTAAATGAAAAGTAACAAGTACATAAACTCGTATCGAAAAAATTCAAAAAGCAGTTCGAAGCAATCAAAATGGAGTAAACATAAACTTGAAAATCACTTGATCTGCAGTTAAAGAAAGTAAATAGCATTAGTCGCAAGTAATTAACCACATCAACCCCCATACTTCTCGCTTCATCATTCTCAATTTCTTCCCTTGCGTGCTTTCACCAATAACAACCATAACGAATATTTAATAAATAAAATTAGATTAATTACTTGTAAATACGCAAACTATTATCAAATTTCAATTTTTCACACAATCTAAAAATTTGCGGAAAAATACACCAACTTTAGTAGAGTTTGCAATTTGGCTCAAATTCAGACTATGCCTAATTTTTCATTGAACGTGGCCCCACATTGTATGTGCGTCATCTTAAGTTTGAGAAATGAACCGATATATGATGTTGTTTTTGTCTGCTCTTTTGTCCTTCAACTTCAACGTCACGTCAGATAAAAATTAGACGGAATAAAAATTCGGGCCAAATTCTAAACCTAGTAAAGTTCGTGTATTTCTCGACAAAATTTTAAATTGTGTTAAACCTTAAAAATGCTAATAATACTTTTATCCCTTGTGTATTACAAGCACTTAATCCTAGAATATATATAAGTATGAATTTGAATTCATAATAAGCACCATTGAGATCCGCCTGAAACAATTTCTAATCTATTACTGTTATAACAGTGTCTTTTTTCGAAAATTGGTATAAACCAACAATATCCTTACATACTTTAATTTCCAGAATAGTTTAGTAAATATAATTTAAGTTTTTTTGTTTTAATTTGATGTGAAATAAATTAAATAATTTGGTATGTAGAACTTGTTAAAACTACTAGAGGAAATTTGATACTCCGTATTATGAAATTTACAATCTGTATTTGCGTATGTACCAGTCGGCTTGTGTACAAAAAATAGTAGTAGTATGTGAAGCCAATGCAAATGTTTCAATTGATTCGAGGGAGAAGGGGCTGGACTAGTCTTGCACTCGATTGGACTTGATTCAATTGACAAACTTAGCGTAATTTTTGAAATTCAAGGCTACAAATCAATCAAATAGTAATACTCCTATATACCTATATAAATATGCATATTTCATGGATTCGTGTTAGTGGCCGGTTGATTTATATTGATTGTTACGCGATGTTTGTATTGTAATTTGTAATGTAATGTAGTTGTATATATGTATCATGTGTTGTTGCATGGAGAGGAGACGCAGCCACGTGTCGATAGGTGGCACAACCGTGATGGGCTCATCCCATGGAAGAAGAAGAATATATAGAAGATGAAGAAACTTCTCTCTCTCTCTCTCTCTCTCTCTCTCTCTTCCCCCCACCCCCCTGTTGTGTGTTTCCAAACCTCCCAACAAAATTGTGGGTCCAATCACCCCTTACTACACGTCTTACGCTAACCAACTCCCTCTTTCACCATCCAAGTATCACATTCTTTCCTTCTCCTTTTTTTACACTCCATTTCTATTTTCCACTTTCTGTATTTCTTCAACACCTTTTAAATCGGAATATCCATGTTTATCGACAAATTAATCATTGCATATTCAAAATATAAAGATAAGAAGAAAAAGAGTGTCGATTTTATATTTCTTTAGAAATGCAACTATATATGTATGCTAATGTGAGGTTGCACGGCTGGAAATACTTATTTATTGGTATCAAAGTTTAAGTAATTGGAATAACACGATTTATATATTATACTATACCCTTTTTCCGAAATTTTCATATATTTTATAAATTTGTTCAAAGAAAATAAACTTGCCCATTTTGAAATTTCCGTCATGGAGTGGTGGAGTTTGATATATGCGACGCGGAATATTCATATTCTTTTTGATTGTCCCTTCATAAATTAACTCTTCCAGAATTGCATAGGCGAACTAGCTAGCTAGCTTGGGAAATATGGAAGTTAACTCTTTACCAGTTCATAATTGTGGCAAGAATTTAAAATCGAAATATTTTAAATAGATGTATAATTAAATTGATACGTACATAAATACTACGATAAAGGATTTCTGTTTCTGCGTGTTGATTTGAGAATTGTACGAATAAATTGTGACAGCAAATTAATTAATTAATTAAATGAAGCCGTAACTACGAAACCTAAGCGAGTACTATACATTACATGGTACAAAGAGACACCCAATTAATAACATTAAAAGATAGAGAGGAAAACAATATACTAAAATGCATGTACTTAATTGTAAGAAATTGTAAGGTCGTATTCAATGAGGTTGGAAAATCTCAACTACTGGAGTCACGCCTGCATGCATATATCTATAATTAATGTGATTTTTGGTTTCTAGTCACCTCCCCATCTAATCATATTTTTAATGCTGATAAAAGCTTTTACCTAAAAGAGTTAATACAGATCATGCACAAGGCCGATGGAGTCACAACTTTTTTAATTTCTAGAGAGAGAGAGAGAGGTTTATGTGATTGTTGAATTTACTAAAGAGATTAAACTTGATGCATGGTTCATGTTGATCCGAGACTGTACCAAAAGTAAATTTTAACATATTATTCGGTGAAGTCATCTTTTGCAACAATTATTGACATGCTTTTATCAAAATTCACTGCTCTAATTAGGCATTTTGCGCTATTGATTATATAGTAAACCAACTGCCTAGCTATATATCGTGCAACTGGCCCAACTTGTAAAATATAAATATCAGTAACTTTTTATTGTCTTCGTATATATTCAATTTTCAAGAACATTTGAACACATTAAATTGAATATTCACGAAGAGAGACTTGTTTTTTAAACGTTAATATTTCATCGGAGACAAAAACAAACGCCATACATCAAATTCTGTTTAAACACATAAATGGTTGCAAGTTGCAACTCCTTCAGCAATGTTTTATGTGTTTCTAAGAAATTAAATTATCAATAATATACACGAAAACAATGCTTGTGTGGTCAACCGCACGGTGTGATTGGCCACACATTTCATATTCGCAGTGGCGGACCCAGAATTTTGAAATTGGTGGTACGAAATATTATGATATTTAAAAAATTGGCCGGGGGGTTGCAGGGGGGCTTGGCCCCCGAGAAAATTCTTTTAGCTGTCCAATAATAAAAATGATTTAAAATGCCCACAATTAGATAAAATGTATGTAAAAAAATATTCATAGAGTTCAAAAAGAATTATATTATTCAATAATTACAACTCAAAATTCGAGCCCGAGCCCACGAGTCTTCATTCTCAGGAATCGATCCATAACATCTTCATCAGGAACTTGCATGAACATTTTTTTCTCAATTAAATTCTATCAAATTAGATTTAGAATTTTAAATATTATTAAATTATTAAAATATTATTATAAGAATATTATATATATATATATATATATATATATATATATATAGTAAAATAATTTTTTTTTTGGGGTACAACCGTACCCCCTTGTCCCCAGCTCGGTCCGCCAGTGCATATGCGCATCTCGAACGCATGTATCTCACGCATCAAGAGTACAAAGAGTACTGCTCAATCTTGTCATTATAAGTCATATATGCATCTCAGTGCGTGGTGCACTTGATCCATATTTTCATGGTGAAATAACTAAACAAACAATTTATGCATATAAATTGATTTTGTTACTGTAAAATTTAGCACAGAGAATAACATACGGGCTAAGTAAATGACACATAGAAATGATAACTCAGTTCGGTAATTCAACCTACGTCTGAGGAGTCATCTTGCCTAAGAGAGAATCAATCCACTATTGTAAGCTGCAGTTACAGACTCTTATACATATAGTTCGTCAACCATATGAAGTCTTCTAACTCACACACTTCCCAACCCAGCGTGAACCAACGACTGTTCAAGACGCACTCAAACAATCTAAACTTAAGTCGCAACCCAACACTCGCTTCTCTCTATCAAGTGTTTTATATGAAATAACACTCTCAAGTACATAATAAACACACTCTCTCACGAAAAGTGTAATAGCCATGAACAATGAAAATATCTATGGCAGCGACAACCTTCAAATAATGTAGATGTCGATATATATAGGTTTTGATAAACCCTAGATATGATCTTCACCGATTTGCCCTAGTTTCCTTGTAGATAGAAACTTCCTTTGGAGGCTTATCTTGTGGAACAAACAAATATATTCGTCGTATCAGATCTTCTCCCCGTCATGAATGGATAAGGAAAAGATATACACAATATTCACATAAATATGGAAAGAATCTTCCGAATCTATTCCAACCTGTTCCACAATATTCTAGTTTAGACTGAAGAACAGGATCTCCATTCTGCACAACTTGCATCACTTCAATCTGATCTCTTTTTACATAAACCTACCAACTTGATTGAGCTGCATGCTCGAATCTAACACATGACATTGCTCCATAGGATTCGTCTTGCTCAATTTTATTCCTAAGAGTCATTGATCTCTATTTTAATGAAATATATTAATATTAAAACAATTTATTCTAGATCAATCTTTATTTTTCACATATTAGAGCGCATTCATATATAATGAATGTTGATAGCTAGAAATATAAAAGAAAAGTAGGCAATTTTAGTTGACTAATTATGATGGAGAAATTGTAGAATAACTCTCCTTCTCTTAAAGTAATTAAGCGAATCAACTATAATAATTAAGTTAAACGATAATCACCATATAAACGATCAACATCATCACTATTCTAGTTTCTAATTTTGCAATTAATAATTAAGCTAATTAATACTTAGCGTCACAATCACCTAGATTATTTCTAACAATTGTTAATGCCGACCATAATGGACACTAATTCATCTACGCTTTTATTTGGTTTCGAGTTGATTGATAAAAAAATTACAAAAAACTATTTGAAAACTTTGTAATAAATATTCTTAATGCAGGGGTTTAACTTGCGATACATTTTATAATGAACGTTTAAATTAAACAGCGTACATAAGCAGTTTACTCCTTATGTTTTTTTATAAGTGTCCTTAGCCGTCAAAATACACAAACCAAGGAAATTAATAAATTACTATTTTCATCTATAATTATTGCCTAGGAAACTTAAAATGTAAATAATTAGCATTTATTACTTAGGTAAAATAGAAAGTTTTGCATGATTTTTCTAAAAAATTGCATCATTTTTTTCAAAATTTATGAAATACGACACTTATTAAAAAACAAATCAAATTTCATAATAGGACACTTAATAAAAAACAGAGGGAGTATATTTTAATTATTTTTCTCCATATGAAGCAACGCTGACAATATACCGATTGTTTAGTTTAACGCTTAATTTAAATTGTTACTTAAGATTAAATTTTTAGGATATATCAACTTGTTTTCTTCATTTTAATCAGTCCGATCGTTGGAAATTACTACAATAAACGTGCAAAAAGAACTCTTACTACCGTGCAAGTAAAACAAAACAAAGATCATTAACTTGATATATAAGGTAATATTAAAATTATTTACGTTTAAGAATTCATAAACTCCATTTTAGTTTTTATTGACAAAAATTACTTAACAAACAATTGTTTATGTAAGAGGTACAAATACTTTAGTAACTATTGACAAAAATTATTACGGGTCGTTTGGTATCCATATATATAGATCATGTATATGTTTCAATATAGCCTATAACCATACCTTGAATGCATATATCAATATATGAATATAAAATTGATATATAAATTTTTTAATATTTTCATAAATCAATTTATTTTTAATATATGACTCATATCTCTACCTTAATTAATATCTTCAATATAAAATATCTAATTTCACCGACTTTTGCAAAATTGTTGTATATGTGTGTGAGATTGAAATTAGATAGCGCGGTGTAAAAGTCGGGCCGGGCCTATTCTGCAAATCTACAACAATTACAAAGCGATATGAGGACCAACGTGGTTTGATGAGTGGCCGAAAATGAAATAATACACCTTGAGCGCCACGTCGTCATCCGACTTATCCAGATTTGATTCTCTGATTGCTTTTCAATCTTTCAAAAATTTTGGGGTTTTTTTGGTAATTTGGATGTCCACGTAAGGCCCAACTATACCCTATCTTTATACCATGCGATGAACTCCAGTCAAAATTAAATTGTAGCTACTTGCGATTCTTCTTCTTAAATTTTTGGTTGGAATTTTTTATTTTTATTGACTTTAGTAAATCTATTGATGAACAGACTCAGCCTCTAAACTCAATAAATGTATTGAAATTTAATTGTCTTTGGTGAGAGATTATTGGCATGACAGTTATTTGGATCCAATTTTAATTCAAATTTTATTTATATGAATTATGATTGATCGTAGACTGTTATATTATTTACTTTCATAACTGAATTATGAGCATGCTTAATGTAAACAAGATTTTGCTTTCCCTTTAACAATAAATTACCAAAGCATACGTATATAGTTAAGCAAAATTACTATTTTGCTTTATTAATTCATTAATTACAATTAGTTTATCTCAGTTTTTGAACCCGAGTTCCGAATTTAATTTTGTTTTTAGTTTTGCTGACTAAAATGATGGTGAGCCAGGTGAGGATCACGTTTTTGGACTGCATGTTTAGAACGGCTTTTTTGTTTGAACCGTAGGATACACACTTATATATGTTTCTTTAATGAAGGACTCTTATATGACGTGCTGGCAAATTAGTTAATTTCCTAGATATATCTGTAGAGAATTTAATTCTTGTAAAAGTCAAACTTAATAGTCAATGAGCCTAATTTAGTCCATTTATAACACTAATTAATACTAATACAAATTAATTAAGTCGTTCCTGTATATGGGTGTTGCAGCACTACTAGTACTAATGAATTTCAAAATTAATTTAATAATTTATTTCAATATATAAATATTTACTGAAAACTCTTTCCACATATATCTCAAGGTAATGGCTGATTGCAGATTTCTCAGTCATAAAAAAAAAATCATTGTATCAAATTTAACTATTTTATTATTAAACAACAAAAGTTTATATAGTATAAAGTAATTAAAAACTATTGAAAAATTCCATAAAAATTGTGAAATAATAAGAAAGAGGCATGAAATAAACTAGTACTCCCTCCAACCACCTAATAATGTTTATCTTTATTTTTCATTCGTCATATTGATAATTTTTTTTTCTATAAATAAAAATATTTAACCCTTTAAAAGTGATCAAACATGTCATTTTCAATTCTTTTACAAATTTACCTTTATTCTTTAATAATCGTGTCAAAAAAATAGTGGATATTAGGCTATCTGCAATTCTTGGAGATCGCTAGTGGTTTCCAAGGAGTCTCAAGCACCAATTTTTCACTAGAGACCACTTAGAGACACTCACCCCTGCAACCCAATGGTCTCCAAGTTATCTCTATCTTTAATATTAAACAATTCTCCATCTCCATTAAATTAATTCATAAAATTTCATTAATAAAAATAACATAAAATATTACATTAATTCAAATAAAATAAAAAATTACATTAATTGAAATAAAAAAATTACATTAATTAAAATATGGACTACTCGGGTAGAGCTCCAAATTTGCGCCAAAGGTGCTCGATGAGATCATTGGTAAGCCGATGATGCTTCCGAGCATCTCTCAAGTCGGCTTCCCGTCGGAGATATTCCTCAGAGGCGATCAGAGTGGCCCTCTGGGATATCCCGCGAGTGGATGAAGAATCGGCATCATCTCTCCAATTCTCCGCATCTTCTTGCTCGTCTTCGATGATCATGTTGTGCAAAATAATGCACGTGAACATGATATCTCGAAAATGTCTCGTATACCAGCACCGACCCTGAGCCCGGATTATTCTTCATCGGGCTTGGAGAACTCCAAAAGCCCGCTCTATATCCTTTCTGGCCGATTCCTTCATCTTCTTGAACCTCGCCGTCTTTGGGTCAGTTTCAACCCTCGACGCTTTGATCAGTGTTGGCCAACAAGGGTAGATCCCGTCGGTCAAATAGTACCCCCTGCCGTACTGTCTTCCCATGACGGTGAAGTTGCACGCCGGAGCTCTATCCTCAAGCACGTTGGTGAACAAGGGTGACTGGTTGAGGACGTTAATGTCGTTGTTGGAGCCGGCACAGCCAAAAAAGGCATGCCAGATCCACAAATCAGATGACGCCACCGCCTCCAAAATTAAAGTAAGCACGCCGTGATCGCCGCGCGTGTAGGCACCCGCCCACCCTTTTGGGCAGTTCCTCCAAGCCGAGTGTATGCAATCCAGGCTTCCAAGCATCCCCGAAAACCCATGCCGCGCCTCGTGCATTTGGAGCAGACGAACAGTGTCGGCAACGTTTAGCTTCCTCAAGTATAGCTCGCCGAAGAGGTCAATCATTGCTCGGCAAAATTTTCGGAGGCAAAGCCGATCAGTGCTATCTCCAATCTTCAGGTACTCGTCGAACACATCCGCAGCACCACCGTTGGCCAGTTGTCGCACCGCCATCGTGCATTTTTGCACCGACGTCAGCCCCCATCGGCCAAGTACATCTTGGATCCGTGAAGAAGTGGACGTTGTCCTCCAACGTCTTGCAGATGCGCAAGAACAAATGTTTATGCATCCGGAAACAACGTCGGAAAAAGTGCTCGCCGTAGGTCGGGTTGTTGGCGAAGTAGTCAGTGTGTTGAAGCGCACACGCCGCTTCACGGTCGCGGTCGACGAACGACCTCTTCTTCTTCTTCTTCTTCTTCTTCTGCTCCGCTAAGTGTGCACGGTGGGCTCGTTCCACGTCCGCCATCATTTTCAGTACCTCGTCATCGGTGCCGATCTCGACATATTCCACCGACGAAGTTGACATGCTCGATAAAGACATTTTTTGAGAGTTGAATTTGAGAGAGAAAGAGGTTGTATTTTTTTTGTGGTATGAATGAGGGATGCGAGTTGAATTTATAGTGGAGGAAAAAAATTATATATATATATATATATATATATATCTATATATATATATATATATATATATATATATATATATATATCGGCTTTGTAGCCATTGAACCGCCAACTTTCGAATTTTTAATCTTTTTCCCGTTAGGCATATGTAAAACACACGCCTTTAATTTTTTTTATTCTGCATAAGTGGCCCGTGCAAGCCACACGCTGGCACCGAGCCGGTCTCGAGCTCGTCGGGCATGCAACGAGGGTATCTCCAGCGTGAGGGGTCTCGAGACCCCTTAGAGACAAGGCTTCGAGCCCGCGTTGCGGGCATCCTTAGACTGTTAGCAATGGCGAGCATTTGCGCGAGCTCGCTGCCCACTTTGTATGCCACGTGGTGGCAAGCTCGCAGTAGTCATATTGGCGAGCTCGAGCTCGCCAATATTTTTTTTAAATGAAAATAAATATTTTATTCATTTAAATTAAAAACATACATGAAAAAAATGGGAAAAATTACATGTCATCTCCGAAGCGTTTCCAAATTTCTTCGATCAAATCACCCTCGAGTTTTGCGTGTGCTCTTTGATCTCGAAGGTTTTCTTTCCGCTTCAGGTAGTGTGCAAAGCTATCCGGGGCTCCTTGTCCCGTACTCGAACTCGGTTTGGCTTGGGAGTTTGTTTCTTCGTGCGGGCTCCAATTAGTTACAGAAACGCCCTCATCTTCAACTATCATGTTATGCAAAATAATTCAAACATACATGATGTCTGATAAAGTCTCTCGGAACAAGAACGCACCGGCCTACTAATTATTGTCCAACGAGCTTTGAGAACGCCGAATGCTCTTTCCACGTCCTTTCGTGCGGCTTCTTGTTTCTTCGCAAATAAACATCTCTTCGGCTCGGTAGGGCACGGGAGAGTCTTCACAAAGGTCGGCCAACATGAATAAATACCGTCAGCTAGATAGTAGCCCATCTTGTGCTGAGTGTCGTTTGTAAAAAAAGTTACCGCATTACTCTTTCCCTGCAGAAGATCTTGGAACACGTCAGACTGGTTGAGCACATTGATGTTGTTGTTTGAGCCGGCAACTCCAAAAAATGCGTGCCAAATCCACAAATCTTGAGAAGCAACAACTTCAAGCACAACCGTGGGGTGCCCATTCTTCTGATTCGTGTACGCTCCTTTCCACCCATTCGGGCAGTTCCTTGACTGTCAATGCATGCAGTCAATGCTACCAAGTATGCCGGGAAGCCGTGCTTCGATTCGTGCATTTGCAAAAGCCGGTTGTAGTAAGCCGTGTTTGGTGGCTGCAAATACTCGGCGCTGAATTCAGATATGATCGCTCGACAAAAATAATCAAGCGATTGACGACCAGTGCTGTCTCCCATCCGTAGATACTCGTCGTATTGATCAGCGCATCCTCCATTTGCGAGTTGCCGCAATTCCATAGTACATTTATAGAGTAACATGAACCCCAGTTTCCCCGTTACATCCGCGCGCTGCTGAAAATAAGATTCTCGAGCCTCAACCGCCTTGAAGATTGTGTGGAACAGATATTTGCTCATACGAAATCGGCGCCGGAACACGTCTTCGCCCCACGTTGGAAACTCAGAGAAGTAATCCTCATTAAGACGGATCTCGGCATCAAGGCGGCCACGAGGCACCACCGTCCTTTTCCTCTTTGAACTTTGAGCGGCAGCGGCGGCCGCCTCCGCCGCCGCCCCCTCCTCCTCTTCCTCGGCGATTGCGTCGACTGCCTTCGCCATGAGATTGCCAAACATGACGGGAATTTGGGCACCAAGCTGTCGGAATTCTTCCATTCTAGCATTGAAATAATCATCGTCGCCCGACATGATTTTTTAAATGAATGAAATAAACACAAAATATGAAGATGTTGAGGAGATTTGAGAGAGAATTGAAGAGTTTGGTGTATGAAATAAGGGAGAAAAATGATGTATTTATAGGTGTATTTGAAATAAATTCAAACTCGCTGGTAACCGTTGGCGACCGCAACGATTAGCGATCGCGCCAACCAGCGATCGCCAAGTGTCAACCCACGTCAGCGAGCTCACCAATGCACAAGCTCGGCATAAAGAGCACGCTTGCACGCGCGCCGAGCTCGCAAACGGAGTGCGAGTGTGATATATGAGCTCGCTGGGGCACAGCGCGCTCGAGCGCGCCGCTGCCCACAGCTTTATAAACGGGTATATATATCTATTACTAAGCGCGTCTCTAATTGATGTGACCGGAATCATTAATTTTACGGCTGCGTGACATCGAAACGACGTTTTCAGTATCTTACGTGACCACGATTTATTAGCATATACTTTTAACGTTTTTATAATAATTTCTTTCGACGGCTCACGCAAAGATACCCAAGCAAGCACCAATTAATCATTAAATATTTATTCTATTAAATGACCAAATTGCATACTCCTTTAAGAGCATTCACAACAGTGAGTTTCGAAGCCCTAGGGCTGTGGGTATTTTAGTGGGGTCCTAATGATTGATAGCCCGGGTTTGAAATTTTCACTATGGTGAAGCCCGACCCCTAGGGCTATCCAATGATTGACTTTTTTTAATTCAACTTTTCTATTTTAAAATACAATAAAAATAATAAAATACGAAGTTGTATTGAAACATTGAAAAATTACAATACAATTGATACAAATTAAAAACTACAAATTAAAAAATACAAATTAAAAAGTACAAACTAAAAACTACAAATTAAATACTGATAATTAAAAATTACATTTTAACATCCGGAAACTGGTATTTTTGCTTGAGAAATGAGCACACTTCACGGTAGTTCCGGGTCCATGTCGGTTGTTTTTCTCGTGTAGATCTCGTAGGCCTGCTTAAATTCATGATTAGCCACCATTTGGACCACGTTCCTGGATGCCGCCCATTGTTTGCACGGCCTCCACCTTCGGATTGACTTTTCCCTTCCCTTCTTCGCTTCCTTTATGCCGGTCGGGCGGGTTAGCATCGACGAGGCCTCGTTTGCAGATGTGGAGTTGCTGGAATGACTTATGTAGCCACCGTTTTCACTAGTCTTGGAGCGCTTCGATTGGGTCTTTTTATCCGGATTGCAGAAGGAGGGAATATCCTTCACGACCTCCCACGCCTTCCGATGGATGAAATGTTTCCCACGGGTTGCATGATAACCATCGGCGGCTAGCTTGTAGAGGTCGTGGTCGCTCCGCCCACTAGCATTTTCTCTCTCGAAGTTGATGTATTGCTCGTTGAATTTCACAATTTCGGTCTTGGCCAGTTTCCACGCCGACCGAATGGCTTCTACACCACGAGGTGGTTGAGGAGCTATGAACTCGTTGAATTTGTCGGCAATTCTCTCCCAAAATTTATCAAGCTTTTGATAGTTTGCATTTACCGCATCAAGCCCGATATCAACATAGCACTTGGCAATCCACTCAATTTCATCCGGCATGTAGTTCCCGCTTCGAGCTCCGTGGTTCATTTCCGCGACCTTTCCTTTTTCCTTGCCCTTGGCCGGTGCCTTTTCCTTGGCCGCGGCCTTTCCCTTTCTGCGACGTGGCTCTGGCTCCTCCTCGGCCTCCTCATTTTCCTCGCCCTCTTCTTCATCCTCAGGGACATGGTCGTCCTCGTCATTGAGGTTGATTCCTCTAAACTGGCGATATGCAGACGGCAGTGTCTGGAAAGATTGGTAGCCACCAGGCGGCGACAAGAATTGCTGGAATGGACCCGACAGCGGCGGCGAATGACTGAAGTGGCTGAAGCCCGGTGATTGCGAGTACTGCCCAAATCCATAAGGCGAGGAGTACTGTGGATATCCAGTACCTTGCTGGGATGAAAACGACGGACTATTACCGGTGAATAATTGTCGTGAGGGAATTGGATTGGGCGATTGGGAAGAAGGACGAGGGTTTTGTGGATAATTTTTGGAGAACCACTCAATGAATTCATCATCTCCCATTTTTTAAGAAAAAAATAAAATTATAAGAGAATTTAATTGGAATGTAGAAATGAGAATGAAGAAATAGAGAAGGTGTGAATGTTTGAGAGGAGAAAGATGACATATTTATAGCAAAAACAAAAAAATAGCCGTTTGCTTCTCATCATATTACCGTTACATAATTTTTTTAAATTTTTTCATTTCAGATTAAAAACAAAAAAAAAAAAAAAATTGCAGAAAATGGGAGGAGGTGACGCGTGTCCCTCCTCCCCTCCATCAGCCGCGCCTCGCCCACGGGCTTCACGGCGCCAGGGCGCCCGTCGCCGCGCCCGCCCATCCTTCCTCCAACGGCCGGCGCCCTCGTCGCGGGCGGGCGCCTCCTCCATCGCCCGGCCTTCGCCCGCCGCATTGTGGATAAGGGGAAAAAAAATCTAGAAAGCGAAACGTTTGACCTTAACAAGTCTAGTTGTAAGTAAACTCTCCGGCATTCTCTTCTGACTAAATTATAATACGAATTTTATGTTTGTTATTGCACAAAATTTTATCTTTTAATTGAAAAATGCTACATCGCTATATCTTTTGTCAAATATTTACGATTTTACCATTCACAAATTTTTCCAAACAAGATCTCTGTCTTACATGTTCGATTATCAATGCACGTGTTTATAAAACATCTTGGGTTAGTCCTAATTTTTTTTAACTCGATACTATATTTTTCTTAAATGTTATGATTTCCGCACGATTTTTCAAATCATGGCATGGTATATTACATTAAAATTTATTAAATATTTAAAGAATAAAATATTATAGTTAATTATTTTTTAGAATAAATATTATAATTAATATATTTAAATTAATATTCAACATTTTTTATATGTATACATTCAACTTATAGCATAGTAGTATCATAGTACTACTATTTTAATTTGGGTCTGAATGGAATAATAATTTAGGCATTTTAAATTATGAAACAATTAAAGTTATGTTTCAAATTGTAATAACTGAAAAGTCATATAAAAATTGCGACAATATAGTGTAACAAATGGTGTTGAATTATGCAAGTAGCCCAAACTTCAAATGCATTCAATTTATTTTGAACCAATAAATTGGCATTTAATAAAACTCCAAAACAAATAATGATAAAATTATTTATTGATTCTGGAAATTTAGTTGCGAACAATATAATTCGATTGATAAATAATTGAGATAAACGTTTTTTCCCTTAGGGGTTGAACTTTCTTTTTCTTTTTTGGTATATATTCTTTATTATTCCTATTTTTTTTAAAAAAAAAACTAGTCCTAATCCTTTATCACTATACTGATAATTTCTAAATTTGAAATAGATAGATTCTTGAAAAAGTACATCCACAGAAACAAGAGTTTGGCAAAAACAAGTGGAATATCTCGCCTTTTGCTTTCCGTGGATGTGTAATTAAACATTTATCCTCTTAGAAATCAATTTCGTAATATAGTTATATAAATATCTGCTAGCGTTCCAAAAATTCCTAGATCGTGTTGTCCTGATAACACTTTCTTAATTTTTTTTTCTTGGCCATTATTTACTATTTCTTATCGTTAATGAAAACAACGAATAAAACCTCATGGAACTATTAATTTTTATTAACTTGAAATAAACGATTTAAGTTAAGCCCTAACTCTATTTAAGTCGTTTATTTTAATTCATATAGTATTAAATATACTACAAATACTGCTAAATTACAAATAAGGCTCATTAAAATGTCAATTAATGAGTAGATGACCACTACCCACTCACTCAATGACTCAATCACTTTCGCAAACAAAATAATTAAAAAAAATCTAAAACACACAAGAATAAAATAACATCCCAACCGAATATCTAAATTACATATGGAGCTATGTTTATCTCCACCACCAATTTTTTTGCAGTTACCGGAATGTGTAGGCTTGCTATGAGATAAAAAAAAATAAAGAATAAAAAAAAAGAAAAAGAAAAATTGAAGATCCAGAAAATTCCAAACGTAAAAGGGCAGAAAGGGAATCCGAAAACATGCATAAAATGGCAAGTAAAAACAAACACGAGTAACTGAACCTCTGCGAGTGCTGAATCACTCGTTTGACCTTCTTCAGTGGTTAGGTCATCCAAGAGAAGCCCAGAATTTGCTACCTGAATTTGTTACTTACTGCCCCCCTCCCCCACGCTCATCTCCGCGCGTGCTATCCAACCCTTTCCTTTCTTTCCCCCCTCCCATCTAATTCCCCCACGCGCCGTAATTTTATCCGAGAATTTCCTGCGTGTGGTTCCAAATTAACCGAAGTTAGTTTCTTACAACAAAATTAACTGATTCTAAAACAAACCCTGCAATACTTAAGAGAGACTTAGCGTGTCACGTGTGTGGGATTTGTGAGAGAAAGAGCCAACGGTTAAAAAATTCGTGAGAGTAAATTTATTGAGTTTTTTTGCAATTATTTTATAAAAGGGGGCGGGGACGAGCGTAAGGATCCGGTCAACGGTGTTTGACCACGTTGTTTTAGGTAAATACTGACAAATCTGAAACGAATAGGGCTAATTTCGTAAAAGGACCTTTGGGAATTTTTGTTTTGATTTTTATTTTATCCCGACGCTCGTATTTATGTGATGGTATATATAGAGATAAAGAGGCTGTTTCATTTCCTCCCATTATCTCCAAACGGGAAAGAAGAATCACACACACTACACGCAGTGATATGAGAACGAGGAGAGGGTTGTGTTATCCGAGAGTGATGAATAGGTGTGTGGAGAATAGCAACGGCAGAGTGGTGAAGAGAAGGAAACTGGAACTCGCCGGAGACTGCCGGAAAATCTTGAAAATATCGCCGGAGGCGGCGACCGGAGGATACGATTTCTTCGACGCTTTACCGGATGATCTCGTCCTTTCTGTTCTTGGCAAGCTCAGCTCCACCGCCGCCTGCCCCGCGGATTTCATCAACGTTTTGATGACGTATGTGTTATTTTTTTCCCCTTTACTTTCGAAATAAAATTCAATGCAAAATGCTCTTCTATATTTTGGTACAACAATCGCAGATTTGATGATTTTAGATCTTTAAAACTCTGTTTTTTGCGTTTCGCCTGTTGCTTTTCCTGTAATTAAGAAGGCGGTTAGAAAAAGATTAATCGGAAGGGAAAAAGAAAAAGAAAAAAAACTGACGCGGATTTTCGCATAATCGGAAGAGATTATGGAAACTGTTTTTGCAACTTCTCTATTTCGTTTTTTTTTTTTTTTTTTGTGATAATATTAATCTTTTTGAAAATGCAGATATCGTTTTGTGCCAAGAATTACAATATATATATTTTTTCTTTTTCTTTTTCTTTTGTTTTGTTTCGTTTTTTTTTTTTTTTTTTTTTTTTGGTATCTGAATCTAACGGTAGTTTATTTGTTGATGAGCAGATGCAAGAGACTGAACGAATTAGGCCTTCATTCTCTAGTATTATCCAAAGCCTCTCATAAAATGTTGGCTGTCAAAGCTAGCAAGTGGTCCGACTCCGCTCACCGGTTCCTCAAACTCTGCGCCGATTCCGGAAATATCGAAGCTTGCTACACAGTAGGCATGGTTAGTATTTTCAGTAATTTTTTTTTCATCAAATACATATGTTAAATTTCTTGTAACAGTAAAAAAAAAAAAAAAAAAAAGGACTTCGGACACTTATATACAACATGCAAATCTCATAACAGAAATACAGAATTTATGACTGAGATTTAATAATTACTATGAATAATAATAATAATAATAATAATAATAATAATAATAATAATAATATTCTTTTATTTTCCGGACACAGATACGATTTTATTGTTTGCAAAATCGAAGCAGCGGCGCATCCTTAATGGCGAAGGCCGCGATTAGCTCTCACGCGTCGGCGCTCTACTCCCTGGCAGTCATCCAGTTCAACGGCAGCGGGGGCTCTAAAAACGACAAAGACCTCCGCGCCGGGGTCGCCCTGTGCGCACGCGCTGCCTTCCTCGGCCACGTTGATGCGCTCCGGGAGCTCGGCCACTGCCTGCAAGACGGGTACGGCGTGAAGCAAAATATCTCCGAGGGGCGGCGATTCCTCGTCCAAGCCAACGCGCGCGAGCTCGCCATCGTTCTGGCCGCGAATCCGTCGGCGGTGGTGCCGCGGTCGTGGCTGACATGTAACCACCAGCGACACGCGGCGGGGGGCGGAGGCTGCCCGCTGTTGAGCGATTTCGGGTGTAATGTGCCCGCGCCCGAGGTCCACGCGGCGAACCGATTCTTATCGGACTGGTTCTCCTCCCGGGCCGATGGGGTCCCGGGCCCGGGCCTCAGGCTGTGCTCTCATTCAGGCTGCGGGAGGCCCGAGTCTAGGAGGCATGAGTTCCGCCGGTGCTCTGTGTGCGGAGCAGTGAATTATTGCTCGCGCGCTTGTCAGGCGCTGGACTGGAAGCTCCGGCATAAGGCGGAGTGCTCCCCCGTGGAGAGATGGGCCGACGACGAAGACGACGGAGAAAATGACGGTAACGGGGACGATGCTTTTGACTTCAACGGCATTGGCCACGGTATGGATGAAAGCTGACGAGGCTGCCTATGTGACTGACGGTGACGGCGAGAGAGAGAGAGAGTGAGACAGTTGGGGTCGAATTGTAGAAAAGAGGAAGAAGATTTAGGGCCAATTTTTGATCGACTAAAAATATTTTAATTGTGGTCAAGTTTTTTGTATAGGGGAAGGAAGTCTTAATTGTGAAATATATTCAATTTCACTTTTTCTAAATTAGTTATATCCACTTGTTGGAAAACAAATTAGTTATGTCCATCTTTGGTATGAAGAGATCAATTTACTCTTGATGTTGTATTGTTTATATTATATCTCTTACACATTAGGTACGATTTGACTTGTTTCATACTTTTACTCTCATTAACCGAAAATGATTGTGATGTTAGGGTATGGAAGTTAGCAAAAGTGGTCAATAATTAGATAATTAGTGTTGCAATGATTAGTTTGTCTAGGGTTTACTCAAAACAGATTTACCGATACTATATGTAAACCATAAAAAACAACCAAAATTATATGAAATAAAAACAAAAAAATATTTAAACATTACAAAAATAACCAAAATTATATGAATTGATAAATCTATTTAAACCCGCTCGGCTAAATGTATAATATTGAAAGATCCCACTCGATTTTTATTGAAGATCCCACTCGAGCGGGATCTTCTAAATTTCGAGTGGGATCATTCCATGTTGAAGGATAAATATTATTGCGAATAAATTCTTAATTAATTACGCAATTTTTAATAAATTAATTATATAATAATATTGAATACGTAATAACTAATTAACTTATTAAAATAAAAACAGTAAAATATGTATAATATATAAAATTAAATATAATTATATCAATTTGACAACTTTTGAGAAATCCCGCTCGGTTAATTCCTATATATTGGAAGATCCCACTCGAGATTATTGAAGATCCCACTCGAGCGGGATCTTCTAATTTTCGAGCGGGATCATTCGAAGGTGAAGGATAAATATTATTTCGAATAAATTTGTAATTAATTACGCAATTTTTAATTATATTAATTATATAATAATATTGAATACGTAATAACTAATTAAATTATTAAAATGAAATTACTAAAATATATAATATATAACATTAAATATAATTATAGCAATCTGACAACTCAACTTAAATCCCGCTCGGTTAGTTCATAAATTTTGGAAGATCCCACTCGAAGTTTTTGAAGATCCCACTCGAGCGGGATCTCGAATTCTCGAGCGGGATCTTCTGTTTCGTAAATCTAAATATTATTAGAAACTAATTATTAATTAATTACTCTATTTTTAATTAAATTAATAATATAATAAAATTGACTAACTATTAAGTGATTTAAATTAAAATGAAAATATATGTAAACTATATTAGAATAAGCAATTAAAATGAAAATATATGTAAACTATAGCAATTAAATTGAACAATAATCCCGCTCGTGTGTTCTAACAAGAAATGAAGATCCCACTCGATATTATTGAAGATCCCACTCGAGTGGGATCTTCATTTTTGTTAAGTTTGTACGAGCGGGATATATAATTATTTTGGAACTAATAACATTATTTAATTTTTTATATAGTTTACATATTTTTTGGATTGTATTGGTATATTAATTCGTAGATTTTAATAATTTGTATACAGTATGTGATAATAATTGTACTATACAACTGAGTGTGATAGTAATCGACACTGGTGGATGTGAAAATTCATCTGTAAATATTCACGTGAATGGTATTTCACCATTGATGTAACAATTTTACTTTCACGTGAATTTGTACAATTTCACTCACCCAATTGATTGAATGAATGAATGAATGAATTCTATAAAAGTGGTAGCAGAGATGAATCTTCAAACACCACAACCATCAAAATATTTTGTACTCCTCGTAAAAAATTATCACAATATGGAAGAATGGAAATATTTCAACATCAAATATGGTGGAGAATGGCACGATTGTGAGTATGTGGGCGGTTCAGAATCGGTCACTCAAGTTCTTGCTGCCACTCCAGCTCTTATCAATTTGAAATATAACATCGATGTGCTGATGCGTCGAAATTCGATGAGCACTCGGTACGAGATTTATTATTTATCTCATGCTCGAAGTGGTCGCACTGTGAAGATTCTCTTGAGCACAGATCAACAATTTGCTCAATTGTGCATGGAGTCCCGTCCAACCGTATATCTCATCCACAGCCAAATAGATGTGTATGTTCCATATTTCGAAGAACCTGGGGCGTCATCCTTTCAATACGACCAAGGGCAGCCGTCGTCATTTCAATACGACCAAGGCCAGTCGTCATCATTTCAATACGACCAAGGGCACACGTATTCTGATGAAATGGAGCGTATCCAACAACAAATCAATTCTCAGGATTTCTTTTCCAACTTATATCCTAGTGGGTATAATTACGAAGCGACGTCCACGTATCACGTACCTGTTGTTCCGGATTGTCATTTTCCAGACAACGAAGATGATGAACCACAATGCACTGTCGAGTTGGATTCAGACGATGAAGATGTTGACAGTGCTGATCTCCAAACTGATAGTGAAGCATCTGAAGACTGGACTGAGGAAGGTTTACGCGATTTTACTATGGTGGAGCACAGTGCATGGATTCGTCCCAGTGCAACAACGGACGCGTGCGATCTAACCAACTGGTTAGTTCCGGTGATTCCGCCCGATGCAAAGATTTCTCTCATAGCACGTGATCCTGACCTGACATATGATGATGAGTTGCGTGTTGGTGCTGTTTTCCACAGCAAAAAAGAGATAAATATTGCAGTCGGAACGTGGCACATGGAGAGAGGACTTGAATTCAAAACTCCGAAATCAGATTATATTAGAATGAAGTTCTTATGCAAGTATCCGAATTGTCCATTTGAGTTGCGTGCAGCCTCACGTGGGACGAATACTTGGATAATACACAAGTTCATTCCTGAGCATTCATGCATATGTCAGCTACGACGTGCCGCTCCGAGGAAAATCAAGATGGATGTTGTTGCAACTTACGTGGAGCGAAAAATCAGAACCAACTGTAAAATCATGGAGCCAAAGGCCATTATGGAGGAGATGTTACGCGAGTTCGGTATCACCATCCGTTATGATTTGGCGTTGCGAGCACGGCATTACGCAATACAAAGTATATACGGAGGGTATGTTGAATCCTTCCAGTTGTTGCCTGACTATCTTCACATGCTCAAAGAATCAAATCCCGGCACGCTGACTGATCTTGAAGTTGGAAATGATGGGAGATTTGAGCATTTGTTCGTGGCTCTCGGCGCCTGCAGACTCGCGTATCCATTCAATATGAGACCTGTGATAGTTTTGGATGGCACTCATCTGAAGTGCAAGAATAGAGGTATTTTATTTGTCGCTATGACGAAGGATGCCAACGAGCATGTTTTTCCACTGGCGATAGGCGTTGGCCCAATCGAGAATGATATATCTTGGAGATGGTTTCTATCCTGTTTGAAAATGGCCTATGGCGAGCTTAGAGATACATTGATTGTCTCTGACGCACATGTCTCCATAGCGAACACTGTCAATGAGGTGTTTCCAAATGCAGTTCACGGTCTTTGCTACTATCACTTGTTGAATAAGTTGACGTGTTATGGGAAAGTTATTGTAAGGTTGTACGAACGAGCTGCTTTTGCATATCGCACTTCAATTTATGATAAGGCAATGGCCTCTATTCAACAAGAAAGCCAAGGCGCATACGACAAACTAATGAGAGTTGGACCAGAGAAGTGGGCTCGATGCAAGTGTCCATTGCCGCGTTATAGCCATCTCACTTCAAATGCAGCAGAAGTGTGGAATCATAGAGTAAAATGGGCTCGTGGTCTCCCTATATGCTCAATGCTTGACGCTATAAGGTATATCATCGAGCAATGGTTTGATGAGAGACGAAATTTGCCCAAAGGGGACGATGAAGCTGTCACTCAAGAGGCGGCTAAGAAGATGACAGAATCAATGAATAAGTCATTTAGGTACGATACGAGTGGTGGAATCGGCTTGGTGTTCAACGTGGGTGATGGTAGAAGAAATTGGAAAGTTGATCTCAATTTACACACTTGCACATGTTGTGAATTTCAAGATGATGGATTGCCGTGTTCGCATGCTTTTGCTGCTATCCGGTATGTTTTATTGCTTCAATTTGCATAACCATACGAAATTATAATTACAATTATTAAAAAGTTATAATTAACATTATTGTTAAAAAATGTAGAAAAAATGCTGATGATGTATACCAATATGTGCAATGGTACTACAAACGAGAAGCTTGGGACGAAGCTTATCAATATCCTATACATCGTGTTCCACACGTAGAGGATTGGGATATTCCAGTTCAAGTGGCCAATATCTTGGTCTTGCCTCCCGTAATCACTTCACAGGCAGGACGGCCGAGAACTAATCGGCGAACATCTACATTAGAGAGAACTAGCCGGAGACAAACCACAAGGCAAGAAGCAGAATCATCGACAAATCAACGTCGGAGGAGATGTGGTAATTGTCGTGAAGAAGGTCATACGCGTAGACATTGTAATCGGTTTTAACAATCTACCATTAATCGTAACTATGTTGTTTAAATTTATATAATTTATTTGTCTTGGAAAATGTATTTTTTATTACTAGAAGATTAAATTTAAACAATTTTAAAAAAATGCATAACTTATACGGTTAAAAAAATCATAACTTAATATTTACATAATAAATTTAAATAACAATTATATTTATTTTTACATCTTCTATATCCCACTCGTGAAAACCGATATCCCGCCCGGAACTTAAGGAATTATTTTTAGATCCCGCTCGAGTGGGATCTACATAGCTCGAGCGGGATCTATGTTTTTTGCATTTAAATAATTTATTTGAGTTCGATAATGTATTTTCTATTACTAAAAAAAATGAAATTTAACGAATTTTAAAAAATGAATACATTAAACAATTAAAAAAATAATAACTTAATATATATATAATAAATTGAAAGAGAAATTATATTTCTAGTTACAATGTTTAAATCCCACTCGTGTAGGTTTAGATCCCGCTCGGCAACCCTAAAAATTATAGAGATCCCGCTCGAGTGGGATCTCTATAAAACTCGAGCGGGATCTTCTACTATTCAATTTATATTATTTATATGAGGTGGAAAATGATATATTTACTACTATTATGTTAAATTTCATCACATTTTAAAAATGCATGTGTTATTTGATTAAAAAAAATCGTAACTAAATATATATAACTTTAATTTCACAAACAAATATATTTTGGACTGAAAAATTAAAATCCCACTCGTTTTGGTTTAGATCCCGCTCGGTCTCCTTGAATATTATTTGAGATCCCGCTCGAGTGGGATCTCTATAAAACTCGAGCGGGATCTTTTTCTATTCATTTTATATAATTTATTGAAGTGGAAAATGAATTATTTACTACTATTATGTTAAATTTCATCACATTTAAAACAATAAAATGCATGGATTATGTGATGAAAAAAATCTAAAATTACTAAATCAAACTAAATCATAATATAAATATACTCTAAAGCTCGAAATTCAGTACAATAAATATTGTTCCAATTCTAAAAAAAAAAGAAAAGTGGTACAAAGCTCTTAAGCTGGTCGACAAAGTTCATATATAGCACATGCCATCCTTAGTCTATATGCTGTAGTGCGAGCTTACCCCCATGGTATGGATGGACGCCCAGTAATCATTCTTTCAACTTGCATCAGTGCAAATGGAGCGCAACTGTGACTGTCTCTTTGCTTAAATTGATGATCAATGTCAGCCACTACCAATTGCAATGGATCATGGATAGCGGTGCGCCCAATACGATTATGTTTCCAATAGAAGGCATGGCTAAGCACTACAGGCCATAAAACTAGCAGTGGCTTCAACCTATCAAATCGCATTTGTTGCACTGCTGGATCAAGATTGTAGTACATGGAGTCGTACAGGGTCGCCGTCCATGACAACATGTCGATACTAACCACCACGAAGTGTGTACTTACACAACACACTAGTATGACCTTCACAAAATGGACATGGAAGCATAACTCAATTAAATCTACTACATTATAACAAATAGTTTTCAACAAATTACCCAAAAATCTAAATTCACTTACTTGTGTTGCATCAAACATTGAGGTATGTGACGCTCCAGCGTCTTCTCTTCCGTGGATGGTAAATAGTATGCTTGGGGCAGGCTGGTACTGCCTGTCACTGGTTCTTCCCAAATTCCAGTTATGTTCGAGCGAACCCTGTTTCATCAATAATATTTTACCCAATTTATCACTCAAGACAGTGTTGTTGAAATTAATAGTAAAAAGCTACTTACAAAGACACTCGTGTCTAAGATGACTGTGTTCCTAAAATTCACACCAGGCTTCATCCCATCATCTGCCTTCAATCGCAGGCGCAGATTCAATAAGTACAAATCAACGGCCTACAAAAGATGATTAGATATTATATTAAATTAGTAACAGAAATTAATGATAGCCATCTAACAGAGTACAAATTTACTTACCCCGGCAAGGACATCAATTTTTGGATTTAAAAGCTCCATAAACCATGCGTGATCAAGTTCTACACCACTATCTTCAATAATCATCTTGCCACTCGACGGACCGTTGCAAAAATTTTGGAATTCTTCAACCAGGTCATCTGCCAGTGGGATCGGTGCAACTTCGGTTTGAAATGGCGTAGAAACTGAGGCTGCAAGCTTTTTCTTTCTAACCCCTTTCCGTTTAGGCTGTTTAACGGCCGCCTCTTCTGGTTGATGGCGATCAAGTGGGACAGCAGGGATAGCACTGATTGGCACTTCTTGTGAATGTTGCATTTGGGAACGATCTTGAGCAAGTGATTGTTGAAACGAGCTTCCAATAATCTACAAGGACAAAGTATTAGAATAATTCAAACATAATTAAAAAAACTGATTTGATAATAAAATCTTTACATTACCTCTCCCAAGTGACTCCACATATCCATCTGATGACCACTTCCGAACATGGAATGCCGAGGCGGATCATGATGCGTACTAACGAACTGTCCTTGCGGCCGATATGCCGTACCAAATTCAGGCATAGAAAATCGGGCCGGAGTGAATGGCTCAGTAGTGTATGGGATGGAAATGGGCGTGGTAGTACAGGGCACAGTGAATGGTTCAGTACTGTATGGGATGGAAGTAGAGGGCAAAGAGGATGGTTCATAAGTGTATGGGATGGAACTGGGCGCCGTAGTAAAAGGCACGGTGGTGGGCTCTGGTGGTGGTGAGTGGAAGATGAGCTCCTGCCGAGGCCGAGTTGTAGGTTCATATGCAGGAGAACGTCGGGATGTTCCACATCGCATTTGATCCATCAAGTCCCCAAACCACTTGGCAAACCGAGGTACCCATCTCTTGTCCATCTTGTCCAGGAGCCGATCCTCAGATTTTTCCAGTTCCTCTCTCATCCAACGACGATCATTGTATCGGCGGTGGTACTCGCCCCCACTGCTGGAAGATGATGATGCAGCTTGTTGGGATGCAGCTTTTGCAGTTTTGCGAGTACGCTTCCCCTTATCTTGTGGCTGAATTTGAGGCTCCTCGTCTGAATTGTCGGCCTCAACATAGCTAGCACCCGCTCCATGTGATCGTCTGGGCCTTGAAGCTTCATGTGTCGGGTTAGCCTCTTCAGCAAAAATTGCTTCCGTACGGGGACGAGAAGGAAACTGGTCACCATCCCTTAGCGGATTGCTGGGCGGGACAAACCCAATATTGAGAGCATTTGGATATTGAGTCGACTGCCAGTAAAACGTCATCGACTCGTCGTCAGAAACAGCAATCGGTGTCAAATTGGGCTCCTGTACAAAAACAAAATGGATATTAGATATGGCGTATTGTATAAGAACAGCAAAGTATTAAGAGATAAAAAAATTAATTTATTACCAGTTGAGAAAAAAGTGGTCCAAGATTTGTTGTAGGTCTGCTTCTAAACCTCCATTTAAGGCATCTGGGAGCCCCGGTCGGGTCATCAAGTCTTGCAGCGGCTTCCGCTAAATCTGGCATGACTTCTAGAGACCACACATGAAATGCCCACACTGCACCATAGAAGTGATATTTCTTTGTATTCTGCACATTGGTGATGCAGTGCTTCAAATTCAAGTATGAATATGCTCCCCATGGAAAATTATTGAACAGATTCAAATCACCAACCAATTTCCAAATCCACTGCGGAACCAATTTCTTCATGTCTCTACCGAGTATTACCGCGTACGCTACTATAACATGAGCCGCGCCGAGGTACAAATCAACACATACATCACCATTTCGATCGGCAATGGGCGCTCGCGTGTTCTTAAATCGCTCCAGTAAGGCATTCCCAGTGATAGGCATACCGTTACAGAACCGTCGATAAACCTCCACATCCGATAAATCGTGGTCATCTGCCGGATTAAAGCTCGACTCGCCAAAGCTCAAACCAGTCACCAAAGCATATTCTTCAATAGAAAATCGGAGGTTTACGCCGTTGATATGGAACCACATCTCGTGAGGCTGAGAACATGGATAGTTGATCTCACGTGACAGTACGTGATGCATAGCCATCCCGCATTTCTGCCCAGGCTCCCAATAGACAAAATGCCCGAAGCATCCATTTATAAATCTCTCGACCAACTCTTGACCACCGACCTCATACAAAACCCTTCTGACATCTTCCAAAACACCAATCCTATAATACGTGCTAATAGTAGAACTACGGTTGATAGAGTCGGGCCTCTTGTATGTAATCTATGCACAAAATCAAAATAACAATTCATTACAAATAAAATAAAAAATAATTCGATACATAATCCAAAAAAAAATTACACAACTTCTTATAATAATCCACAAATAAAAATTGATTACATTTAAATACGCATATTTTTTTAATCCAATTATTCGACTAAAATAATATAAAACTAAAGCAAATTGACAATTTTCTACGCAAATGGAAACTATTTTTTTTAACCATCAAATTATTCGACTAAAATAATAATTATTGAATATTGTTCATTTTAAATTAATTTCATCCAAGAAAAACAAAGATCCCGCTCGGACATGGGTCCCACAGAAAATTCCGCCCGAGCGGGATATACAACCCACCGAGCGGGATCTTCTTCACGGCGAGCGGGATTTCATATAATTATATTAATATGGGATAAACTACACTACAAACCTAAAACATATGATTTTAATTTTGTACGCACAAAATCGAAACGCAAAAAATAAACAACAAATCAATCAACAATTAATTCAACAAATAATGCAACTAATAATTTAACTAATAATTTAACTAATAATTCAACAATTATTAATTAATATAAAAAAATCGGCTAACCTCTAAAGACATTTTGACGGTGGAGTGGAGGTGAGGAACGAAGATCCCGCTCGCCGCCGCTTGTTTTTCGACGGTGAACAACGGAAGATTTTTGCACGGTGAAGGGTGGAGGCGGTGGAGTAAGATGAATTGTATATAGGGCGGGATTTATTAGGGTGTTTAATGTCGTGCGTGATGGGCGGGATTTGTGATAGAATTGAAGATATATATAGATGATATATATTGGCGTGATGGGCGGGATTTGATGATAGCAAATTTAAGATATATATAGATGATATATATCGAATATTGAGTAATACAAAGATATGAGACAAAAATTTGAGTCAACCCATATTCTTCAACCAGTGCATGTGATGCAATGTCATATCTCACAAGCATGCGCGAATATTTTGGAAAATTTGAATTAATACCTTATACGATTAAAAAATTCATAACATAATATATATATAATAATTTTGAAAACAAAAAATATATATTTTTACGAATTCTAAATCCCGCTCGTAAAAACATAGATCCCGCCCGGAAATTTTGGAATTATTTTGAGATCCCGCTCGAGTAGGATCTACATAACTCGAGCGGGATCTATATTTTTTGAATTTATATAATTTATTTGAGTTGAAAAATATTTTTTTTATTACTATAAAATTAAATTTTAATAAAATTTAAAAAATAATACCTTATACGATAAAAAAAATTATAACTTAATATATATATATATAATATATAAAAAATAAATATTTTTTTTTTATGTCTTCTACATCCCACTCGTGAAAAATTAGATCCCGCCCGCAAATGATGTATTTTGAGATCCCGCTCGAGTGGGAACTACATAACTCGAGCGGGATCTATATTTTTTAAATTTATATAATTTATTTGCGTTGGAAAATGTTCTTTTTATCACTAGAACATTAAATTTAATGAAACTTATAAAATTAATACCTTATATGATTAAAAAAAGCATAATATATAAAATAAATTTCACAAAATAATATATTTCTGTCCACTTATTTTTAATCCCACTCGTCAAACACTAAATCCCGCTCACGTATTATTGAATTATTTTCAGATCCCGCTCGAGTGGGATCTACATAACTCGAGCGGGATCATTTTTGTTCAAATTTATTTAATTGTTAAAATATACTTTGTTCTTACTATAATGCTATCATTATCAATTAAATAAAAAATTAATATCAAATTACATTAAATACCTAACGAAAAAAAAATAATAATATCAGGGTTTTAACTCTTTAACCTGAACATGTGGGCGGGATTAGGGTTTTAAGTCTACTCTCACCTACCTCTCCAATCTAACCTAATTAATTCATAAAGTAGCAACAAAATCTTTGTCTTTCCAATTCCCCATGCAATGCAACACACGGTTGAAGTGATGTTTTTTTTGTCATGTTTCAATTATTTTAAGGGTATTTAGGTCAAATTGGATATAACTAATTTGGTTTTCAATAAGTGGATATAACTAATTTCAATATATACTAAGTGGATATAACAAATTTTTACTCGGGGAAGGAATGTGAAATTGCTACTCGGCGGTTTCTTAACTGTTATATATCTCGCTTTTTTTTTAATTTCTTTATTAATTTATTAATCTAATACTAATAGTACTCCATAAGTTTATTGGGGTTGATTAAATCAAAATATGAGAACTTATACTGATAATAATAGTATACAAATTCAAATCAAGTTAATCTTCCAATTCATGATTTACAGTAGTTATTTTTGCTTTTTCGTAACAAGTTTTTAGGCTTTTTACCATCTATACTGAAAGAACAAATTTCGTGATCTGTAAAATTTGAATCTAGTATTTTTCATAGAGTTGCATTATAAGTATGTTTCATATGTGAAATTATTGAGGTTGAAGCAAACAAGTATGATGATGTGAACGATTATAGTAGATTAGAAAGAGAAGAGTTTTATTGCAAAAAATGGGGACCAAATGATAGGGGGATCGGTGATGTTGCTGGGCTTTGTTCACACTTTTCAATTGACAACATTATCTCATGAAATGTGGGACATCATGGGCAGATCCGAGTTCTTGAATTTCTTCAAAACAAAGTGAGACATTGATTCTAAGTGCATATATATTATTAGGTGATTGTGTGTAATGTGAAATTCTGAATAGCCAACCACATTAATATGCTTGATTTATTCCTTAGCTTTAGGGTAAAGCCTGAACATGAGAAAGCTCATTTGAATCTACAATATGAATTAAACATGTAGTACGTATAGCAAATTTTTATATGATCTACATTTGAGATTAATTTACATAAATATTGTTGAAAACGGGGCATGTTCCCAACTCTTGATCATATCTTGAATGAGTAATGAAATTAAAGTGATTATCTACAAATTCGATATGAATAATACTCCTATATTAGAATGTATTAAATTTAATTTGGAAAATATGAAGGTGTACCTAAAATATAGTAGTTGGCAGAGAGGATCCTAGGTAGCAAGCAATTCCAATGACAGTCCAGGCAAATATACTGTTCCTTTTTCTGATGCACACTTTTATGCTTGGTCAAAAAATGTCAGGTAGTAAGAGTTGACCAAAGCACAAAAGATAAATATAATCTTTTTTTTTTTTAAATAAGAGAAAATTGGGTAAAGAATTAATTGATTGGAAAGAAAAAAAGGTAAAGGTAAAGCTAAGAGTTAACTGTGAGAGGAGACAAGTGCAATGCGTGAGTGGAGGATGTGCCTGTCTTATGCCCACCATCGCTAAAAGAAAGGAAGAAAACCAAAGAAAATTATCACTATTCAAGAAATGAAAAATACAAGGAAAAAATAAAAAGAATCCATCTATGCTCCCATAGGCATGACGCCATCATAGTATGTATGATTAAAAAAAATAAAAAAATCATGAGAAATCAGGAATTTATATTGTTCAATCAATAAAATTAAGATAGGTAACTCAATAGATTTTATAAGTTCAATATTTAGGACAAGTTAGTAAGTCCTTAGCATTTTTAATATGAGTTCAATGTTTTAACTACATACAAATTATAGTAGATACTTAACTCAATACATTTTATCAAGTGTGTGCGGCATATAATAATATCAAGTGTATCTTATAGTGGAAGCGAGGCCATTAGTTGTTTCCTTATCACTATGATTATTACAAGTATCTACTATCACAACTTAAATCACATAAATTCAAACCTAGGCAGAAAAAGAGTAGTTGTGGTCCTAAATTTTCAATCCCATTTAAACCCTTGTTTTGTTGGTTGGATGTACAACTATTTGTTGCCAAAAGTATCTAAAAAAATTAACTCCCATGAGTTAATTATTCATATATATATGCCCCCTACCCTTAAAGCAGATTTATAACTAGTATCCATGCTTGCTGTAAATGCCACCATGTTTACACGTCTCTAGCTAATTATAGGTTTGGATTTTTGTGAATTGAGCTATACTTGAATGATTAGTAGTCGGACGAATTTTGGAGAGAGAGATTGTGATAACTCAAAAGCAACAAGGCTTGAACAATAGGGAACGAAATGTTGATGGGAATTAGATAAGTGACAGAAGCTAATTATTATCTTTTAATTGAGTAAATAATTCGATTGTACAAATTGTTTTATTTCCTGAATAAGAGCGGCAACATAGTGCAATATTTATACAGCTTCAATAGTTGTAATATTAAATGTCAATTGGCATCTCACCAAGAAAAGAAAATTAGGCGCATGCGTTTTTATTTGACAAGTTTATTTTATTTTTGTCTTTTGCTTGGAAAGTAGAAGCGGTAGAGTTTGCGGAGTTAAGAATAAAAGAATTTGAACTTTTGCATCCATGTAACTTTTTTACATAACGAAACTACGGTATAAAAATTCTACGATAGAATTAAAATAAAATTCTCTATCTGCTTCAGTTTTTCATTTCATTATTTATAATATACTATATTTTTAGGAGCATTTCATTTCATATTCAAACAATAGAAGCTCTAATATATATCTCTACATTCTTTAAAAATGAAAGTCCAAATCAGCAATAGTTATCAATATAATTGATCTACATGGTTAGAGTTTTAGTAGAGTATAGGCTAGTACTATGTAGAGGCTACTTAAATACTACTCCCTCCGTTCACAATAAGTGTGGTCCGGATAGAGTGTCACGAATTTTAAGAGTAGGTGGGAGTGAATTAGATAGATATATAGTGAGTAGAGACTTGGACACATGTTTATTATAAGTGGAGAGTGAGTTAAATAATTTTCATTTATAAAAGGACCACACTTCGCGGACGGGCCAAAGAGAAAATCAGATCATATTTATTGATGACGGTCCAAAAAAGAGATCGAATCACACATATCATGGACCGAGTGCGTATTATTGTCAGTTACTTTACTTTTTCTCATCGTTTTAGTTGTAATGAAATGACTGATTAGTTCGAATTACTCCTATTTGTGATAGAGGAGAAGAAAAGTTGAGTAATCGTGGCCAGTAGAATTGTAGATGCTCTTAAATATAAGCTAGGGCGTGGCAATATAAAAAATTAACTTCAAATCAAACACTATCCATAATGATATAGAAAGTGTGATTAAAATACGATAACTTTTTCATCATTTACTTTTTATTCGTTCTCACTCTTACAAATAGAAGTGCTGTAAATTGCTACAAATTCAATTTTTAAATCATCATCATTATTATTATATGAAAAATATCTCGATGGATATGCATTCAGGGTAATTATGCAGTTGGTGGGTATTTGGGAATTAGAAAATGTATACTCTATTTAAATTTGTAATGCAGCTACAAATTAAAATCATCTGTGGACCTTTCTCCTAGTTAGTTCGGCAACCTCTATCAATTCCTATATTCTTTCTATACTTTGATTGTCGTCGGTGCATCTTCATGCATACAGATGAAAATAACAAATACGGTATACTCTCTCTCTCTCTCTCTCTCTCACACACACACACACACACTAGAATGGAATGGACCGCGAGAAAGAAATAGAAATGTAACTAGCCAGCCTAAGTGGGCCAAAATTCATATCGAGAAGATAGAATACAATTTTCAAAATAGTGGGCCATATTCTCCTGGCCCAACTAGTTGATGTTGAGGTCTTTGATTTTTATTTTTTTCTAATTTATTTTTATAGGATGGTCGATGATGTTCCATGCTCATCATTATCAATAATGAATAATATATTAAAATCATGTTACAAATGTAGCTTTGTGATCATCCATTATTAAGTAAATTCTCTTGAGTCTATTGAGACTTATTAATTTAGTGTAAGCGTAACAAACAAGCAACGACTTTGCTGATTAAGAGCATACCAAAATACACACAATTTCAAAAGGACTAAAAAGAAATTCATCGATAACACGATTTTTCATTATTCAACTCAGTCATTTTAATAATAAATCATTTTTATGGGGAAAACATGGAAAATAATAAACTATAAATAAGTCAAATATTTGAATTATAATAAAATCAAATCATATATATATATATATATATATATATATATATATATATATAATCAATATTTAATATCAACCTCATCGATATGTCAAAAGAAAAAAAAAGTGCTGATTTTACCAATTTCCATTTCAAATGAAGACTTTTTCCATGTGTAATAAGATTTCTTAAACTGATTACTTCAATTAGTAAATACAACTATATAAAAAATTGACAAATTTGTATGCAAAAATTTGGATCATATAAAAATTATTAGTTTTAGTGTGAGAATTAGGAACTTATCCTGACCATCCATTTTTATCGAACTATGGTTCTAGTTAATAGCTGATTTTTTTGTGTAAATTATGTGTGTTACGGTTTTTTTATTTAGTGTGGGGTAAATGGGTAATAATGTACATTGCTCTTATTCATTTATTAAACATTCCTAAAATTTTGGGATTTCATTTAGGTAGTAGTTATTTGATTTTGGACGATTTATATAAAAAAAAAATTGTCGATATTTCTATTATCTATAAAATTATTATGATATTTATTTAACTATATTTATTATTTAGGACGCTTTTAAGTTTTACGAGTTAGACATCTACTATTCTTTTAAATATTTTTATGCTTAATATTTTAATTTTCATGCTTATGTTATTGAAGTTTTATGCTTAATAGTTCAACTTTTATGCTTATGTTTATAAAATTTCATACTTAATAATTCAGCTTGCATGCTTACATTAATGAAATTTCATGCTTAATAGTTCAACTTTCATGCTTATACAGTTATATCGATGAAGTTTCATGCTTAATAGTTAAACTTTTCATGCTTATGTTAATGAATCTTTTCCAGTTAACATAACATTACATACACAAGATTATTAATTTTAAAATTCTAAAATGAATCATAACTATGTCATTCTATTACTGATTATATTGCATAAGCAACAAATTTTTTATGCTTCATATGAAACGGCGGTTGTACAACATGCGGCGCGAGCAACAAACTGTGTGTTGGGAAATTTATTAGTATGAGTTTTGATGAATTCCAAAACCGACTGACCCCAACCGAGTAGATGTTGCCAGAACCTAATGTTAGAAGTTAGGCTCGCTGTTTGAGCAAAGTTGAGATTTTATCTTTACAGGTCTCCAGCTAAAGATGGCAACAAGGCATCACTCAGACAGAACATCAGTTATGATGAAAGACAACTGAGAGTTCATATGTTCAGATGGAATGAGGGGAAAGTCTTCAGAACATCAGTTGTGAAGGAAACCAACTGAGCGTTCGTCAGATGAGAAGCAGTAAAGAGGAAGAGAACATCAAATGAAAAGGAAGTCATCTGAGGGTTCAAACCCAACTGACTAAATACAAGGAAGACAACTGAGTGTTCAGTTTCAGAACATCAGTTGTAGAACTCAAACAAGAAGATCAACATGAAGTTCAAAGTCAGCTGAGAGTTTGACGGTTCAGAACATTAGCTGAAGACCACTCAGATGAAGATCAAGATTTTCAACCGACTAACCGAGGTTGACTATCAGAAAGGTTTGAATTTGAATTTCAAAAGGAAGTCACATGAGGATTTGACCGTTCAGTCATCACCCCATTTGGCCCAACACAAGGCTGTCTCAGATGGAAAGCAGAAGAGCACAGATGCCATATCGGGAAAAATCTGCAGAGATGAGAGACAAGCCATCGCTTTCAACGATCAGAGATCAACAGCTCCTTCAACGGCTAGTTGATTCTCTCCGCCTATAAATAGAGGCTTCCATTCATTGGAAAATCGGTGAAGAGGGAAGACACACAAGAGAAGACACACGAGACGAGACAGAGCGAAAGAAAGAACTATATTCCTTACTCGAGCTAACTTAGATTTAGTCTCTAAGAACATCACTTGTTGAGAGTTCTAGAGCATTAGATTGTGTCTGAGTGTCTTTAGATCGAACCTTGAGAACATCACTTTGTGAGAGTTCTTAGAGTGTTAGATCCCAGCTCACTTCTTGTTCGAGTTGTTAGTTGGAACATTATCTTTCATACCTGAAAAGGTTTTAGGATTCTACTCTTCCTGTAATTGAGTAGTTAGGTTGTCAAGTACCCGCAAACTTGACATAGGTTGTTAAGTACCCGTAAACTTAACTGTAAAGGTTGATAAGTACCCGTAAACTTATTGCTACGGTTGCACAACCCGGGTAAGCTGTGTGGTTTGTCCAGAAGAACTTGGACAGAGTTGTGTGGACTCACAACTCCCCGTGGACGTAGGAGGGTTATCTTCGAACCACGTTAAATCTCTGTGTGCTCGTGTTGTTCATTACTCAGTTATTTCTAGCTTACTCATCTGTCTGACTAACCAGCATACAAACTGCATCCGTACATATTCAACTGTTTTGGTTATTGACCAACCGTGCTAAACGCGTGAGTTGTTTTTAACGAGTTTAATTTCCACCACATTCCGCACAACACTTCACTTCCAACTAAGTGTTTCTTCCTCATTTGTGAGTCCAGCTGAGTCTTTCCACTCAGTTGTGATTCTAGCCGAGTCTTCTTACTCGGTTGTGATATTTTTAGGGGGATGATTTTTTAAAATCCTAACTGGTGTATCCCCCCCCATACACCAGTAACTCGTTTCGGGACCATCAAGTGGTATCAGAGCAGTGGTTCAAAAGACTGCTGACTCTGTTTCACAAGGTGTGAATTCGAGGAATTTTATTCAGTGGTCAACTGAACAGATCTCTTTATCACTCTAGTGCATATCTGTTTGTACCCTTCTTTTGTTGTTGTGTGCAGATGGACGTCAAAGACGATGAGGTACAATCTAATCCTGCTATTTTGAATTCTTCAATTATTTCTAACATGCAGGAAACCCTAGATGAAGAGTTGGAACTCTCATGGGACGACTTCTTAGCACTCAATGAGGAAGTGCAACAGCAGTCGGTTGAGTGTAAGAGTCTTCAAGTATAATTCGCCAAGCTTGAGGAAACCTTAACCAACAAGGACGATCTGATCAAGAGCCAAACGGAAGAGATTGACAATCTCAATAATCAACTGAATGCTGCCAGCCAACCTAAGGTTTCAACTGATGAGGAGTTAAAGAAACAGATCAAGAAGCAGGAAGATCAGTTGAACAAGCAAGAGGCGCAGATCGGCCAGCTGGTGAAAAAGTCAGACGAACAGTCCAAGTATATAGCTGTTCTTCTCAAAGAGTTGCAAACTGAAAAGGACAACCTGTTCAAGCTATATCAGTCATCCAAGATCATAGAGAATCTAATCAGTTACAGCCGACAGATGGATGACTTGTCAGGACTCGGTTACGATATGGTTAAAGATAGTGGAATTTCTCCAGCAACCTTCTTCAAAGCTGTTGAGGTCAAGGTTGTCGAACCTAACACAGTTGAATCTGAATCTCCCCAAAGTAATGCAACTTCCACTTCTCAGCAAGCTCAACTGACCAAGGGAACTCCAACTGAGAAGGGAAAAGAAGCAGTGGATGAACAGAACGTTCCATCGGTTGGGACATCAACCGAGGGGGAATGTTCCAAGTCACAGAAGAGGAACCAGAGGCGTCAGAGATACAACCGAAACAAAAATCAGAACCGTCCACAGAACCGACCACAGAAAGAATGGAACCGACCGCAGAGCCAACAAGGACTCAACCATCTGAATCAACAGCGGTTCCATCATCAGTTCAACCAGAGGTTCCAACCGAGTCAACCAATGAGGAACAATTCGAACAGCTGGAGATATTCATGCCACAACTTGAATCAACATCCGAGCATGACCAGTTGTCGTCGTCAGTCAGGAAGATGGAATCAGTATCAGCTACGAAGATTCCAACATGGCGTCCGACCTCACAGACAAATTCAACAGGATAAAAATCGCCATCAAAACAGGGGGAAAGCCTCACCTCCTAAAGTTCAACATGGGAGAAATCCAACTCCTCCCAAGAAACAGAACATCACTACTAACAACAAGCCTAAGGATAACCGAGGTGTTGTTATAGTTGATGATGAAGGAAAAGTAATCTGGAATGATAAATCCATCCGAGTTTACAGGGAAAAGCGACGCACAGTTCCAGGGGGAACTGGTTCTAACCCTCCAATACCCAACTGAAATTGGGGACCTAAGCGAGTTTCTCTTTGCAGGTATATGAGAAACAGCTGAGGAAGAATAAAACGTCTGCAACAATATGGGTGATGGACAGTGGATGCTCGAAACACATGACGAATCCGAAGGATTTGCTTGGAAGTTTTGTGGAGAAAGAAGGTCCATCAGTTACTTTTGGTGATAGCTCAAAAGGGTACACCAGAAGTTACGGTACCCTTGAAACCAATCATGTTTCGATTTCTAATGTTTCTTATGTTGGTGGATTGAAGCATAACTTGCTCTCCATCAGCCAATTCTGTGATAATGGTTTCTCTGTCAAGTTTAATGCACAGGGTTGCAGAGTTAAAGATGTCGGATCAAAGCAGGACATATTTTTGAGAAATCGATCGCCAACCGGGAACGTCTACTATGCTGACTGGAACAGTAGTCTTCGTGACACCTGCTTGCTATCAAAGAGCAGTTCAGATGTGAGCTGGCTGTGGCACAAAAGGCTCAACCATCTGAACTTCAAGACAATGAACCGACTCGCCAGACAAGAAAATGCAAGAGGCATACCCAACCGAGTGTTTTCAACAACACACATCTGCAGTGCATGCCAGCTGGGAAAGCTCGCTAGATCCTCCTTCCGGTTGAAGTCAACTCTCTCAACTGACCGAGTGTTGCAGCTGATCCATATGGATCTCTTCGGGCCAGTTACACCAAAGAGCATAAACGGCAATGAATATACACTGGTTGTAACTGATGATTACTCGAGGTACACGTGGACCATCTTCATGCGCCACAAAAGTGAAACCCGAGATGAGCTACCCAAGTTGATGGATCGGATATCGAACCAACAAGAGATAAAAATTATTTCCATCCGATCAGATCATGGAACTGAGTTTCTAGATCACAGTTGAGAAGAAAGACGTTTCCTTGGAGAAAAGACCCCAACTGAGATTCAGAGAGCTGACATCTTCACCAAACCTCTAGCCGAAGTGCGGTTCAAGATGCTATGTGATCTACTTGGATTGTTGGATCCATCAGATGAGGAACCAGCTGAGGTGAAGAGATAGATGCCCATCTGAGGGGGAAGCTCAGATGGAGGGGGAATCTCAGATACGGATTGCCAACTGAAGACATCAAACGTCAGCTGAACAGACGAACTCGAGTCAGCTGATGGTATGCTGCAACAATGGATCAGACGTCAGCTCAACAGACGAACTCGAGTCAACTGATGGTATGCGGCAACTGAGGAACACAACTGAGGTATACAGCTGATCTCGACATCAGCTGGCAGGTAACATTTATGACTAAAGGTGTTATGATATTAAATGAGAATGTTTGAAATAAATTCAAACATTCCTGAACATGTCAGCTAAACTAAACAAGCCATCATATCGCATTTAATGTAAAGTCTGGCTGAACTCCTATAGCCTTACTTTATAGTGCGACAGGGCTGACACATGAAACTGTACACCTTCTCTCATGCTGGTTGGAACTCGGATCAAAACGTCGAGTCAAAGATAGTCAACAGTCGCGTAATCCCAGCCGTTGATGGATTCGCGCCATTTAACCCCAGCCGTTGATCTCATCCGAGTCAAAGACCTATATAAGGCGAAAAATCAGGAAGATATCTCCTACTTTTCTCATTTGTTCTTATCAATTATAACTGTTCATCGTCTTCCAGTTTTCTGCCTAACCCGTTTCTGCAAAAAGATTTCTTTCCTTTCCTATATACTACCTTTGCAGTGATTATTAATGGCACCTAAAAGCAAGAGAATGGCGTCATCCGGACCTTCCCTCGTGCCTACCACGTATGAAGAGTCATTCGATATGTTAGTATCGAAGATTCACTTCGAGCAGATCCTCTCCGACGAGGATCTAGAGTCGCCGGTCCTAGCCCCTCTCGCCAACACTCTCCGTGAGAACGGACTACTGGAATGGGCCAAGCTCTGCCCCTCCCACTTGCTCAGGCACCAAGTCGAAGAATTCTACTTCAATCTCGTTCGCCCTCTTGACAGTTCGGAGGGAGTTTCCATGGTGGTGTCGTGCCGACAAAGAGATGTTCCGGCAAGGACGATACGTCGTGTCTCCTTCCCCATCGACGTGTCCGATGTCCTCCAGTACATAATACCAATCAACCACACCGCCACCGAGTTCCTGGAGAATATTACCGACGAACAAGCAGATGAATTTCTTCAGGATGCTTTGATCGAGCCGGAGCGGTTGAGGAGCAACATGCAACGAACAAAGCTGAAGCCGGAACACCGCCTGCTGTTCGACGCCGTGTCGAAGGTAGTGTTCGGATATAGTGGTGCGTTCGGCGACATCAGCCGACCTAAATTGAAGCAGTTGGTGGCCCTGGAGCACCAACACCAAATCAACTGGTTCCAATATTTTCTGAACCAGTTGATGGTGGAAAAGTCGAAGATCTCTGAGACTACAACCGAGTCTGGAGAGAAGCTGCTAAGTGTAAAGGGCACGCTCAACTTCGGCTGCAAAGTCTCCGCCCTCATCCTCCTCGCAACAAAGGACCGCAACATGGTCTGGGTTGACTGCGAGGAGACGCCGCTGAAGAAGCTGTTGCTGTTCCCGACAGCCAAGAAAGCACAAGAGGTGCTGAGGAGTGTCTACACTCCTAAGGACAAGAGGGAGTCGAGAAAGCCAGCTGAGTCAACAGCTGAGGGGGAACAAGCTGCTGCTCGCCCCGCAAAATTCAAAGCCTCACGTCGCCGAGCTGACGCTGAGAAGGAGTCGACTGGCGAACCTGCCCAGAAAAAGTTAAGGGTAAGGTTCAAGAAGTTCACCAAGAAGGCAACTGAGGTGCCGGCTGATGAGCCAACTGATGTTCCAGCTGATGAGTCAGCTGATGAGCCAGTTGATGTTCCAGCTGAAGAGCCAGCTAAGGAACAAGCTCCAGTCGAGAAGGGAGTGCAGGTTGAATCCACACCTGCTGAGGAGCGTTCCGAATCCAGCCGCTCAGCTGAGGCCGCATCATTCGAGATCGTACCTCGAGGCCCCGGAGCTGATGAAGCTGAGGGCATGGGGACGTCGGATGCATCCTCCTCATCTGAGGACCTCGAAGATGTTACCACCTCCCCCACAGCTGGAGAGAATGTTGTACCGCCCCCAGAGCCTCTTGCTCTTTCGACCCAAACCGAGCCAGAAATTCCGAGCTCTCAGCTCGGTGCCAACATCGTGACCGCTCCTTCGGCCGATGTTGAGGAAACCATTGCACCCTCTTCCCCAACTGAATCCCAAATTCCGAGCTTTCAGCTCGATGCCGATGTTGTGACCGACTCTTTGGCCAACATCGATGAACCTCTTGAACCCGAACCATACAATCTCACCCCCTCCCCGATCAACGAAGCGGAGGACCTGCTGGCTGTTGCTGAGGAGCACGAAGGCAGGGTGGCCTACTGTTTTCAAAAGCTGTTGGGTCTGTTCCCTGCGGCTCGCGACATGCCCATCTTCGCCACACTGGGAACCGAGCTACTGTACCAGTTCCACGTGATCTTTAGCCAGTGGTATGTCAAGGAGGACACGATTAGGGTGCTGAGCTGGGACAGGCTGAAGTCTGATGAGTCCCGCATCCGAGCCTACTTCAACTATTCCAACTTGGAGGTGGCGTACAACAACCGGATCGCGCTGCTCACCAGACGGATGGACCAGAGTCTGGCTGAAGGGACAGACACAAGGGAGGCAGCTGAAAAGGAGTGTGTCGACTTCCTTGACAGCATGTTGGCGAAATCAGCTGACTTCCTTGAGGATGTCGATGCAGCAGCCGCCGCCGCAAAGGAAGAGGAGGAAAACCTGAAGCTGTACCTGGCAAACCATCAAGCCATGGTCACAGCTGAGCCTCTAGCTCAGTCCGCTCAAGCCCTTCCAGCTGCTCAGCTCGCTCCTTCAACAGAACAAATCTGCGAGCTAGTGGCTGAGAGGGTCAACCAGTTGAGGACCGAGCTGCTCGCCAACCTCCAGCACCAACAAGATGACCAGCTGAGGGAATTGGCAGCACAAGAAGCGAAGTACCAACAACTGGTGGAGGAGAATGCCGAGCTGAAGACGAAGCTGAATGATTTCTCCTCCTCCACCAGTCAGGATGTGTCGGAGCTGAAGTCCACTCTGTTGGGCTTGAAGTTAGAAGTGAATGTCTTCAAGTCCTTGGCTGACTCAAATCTGGCCAAGTCCCAACAGACGCAGGATGCTGAATGGAAGTCCCGGTTCGAGTCGCGTTGGGCTGAGTTCGTTGCCTTTCAGACAGAGGTCAATGACAACCTCTCTGTTTTGAAGAAGGCAGAACAAGAGCGTCAGGACTCCGAACTGGCAAAGAAGATGGAGCTGGAGTGTGCGGTCGATGAACTCTTCAACCGTGTTCAATCAACCGAGGCCAAACTCAACTCTCTGGACGGTTCAGTAGCAAGTCTTGTTGCTGATGCCAAAAAGGGGGAAGAGAAGGAGACGGAGGGTGAAGCACAGGAAGAAGAAGAGACCCAAAAAGAAGAAGTGCCAGCTGCTCAACCATCCAAATCTCAGCTGAGGAGGAGGAAGTCTGCTGCTGCCAAGATAACCGAAGTCGGTGGAGCCGAAATGACTAAAGACTTAGAGTAGGCAAAGAAGATTGGAGTTTCCTACAACTCCATTGTCGAGATCGCTACCGAGCTGGATACTGAACTCGACGGGATAACAACCGAAGAGTGCATAGCAGCGGCCAAGGCTATGGCTGTAGAGGAGAAGGATTACATGAACCCAAACTGGATCAAAAAGTTTGCCGCCAGCCAGGCGAGGAGGGTGAACCAGTTCGAGGTTGAGCTGAAGAAGGTTTCTCAGAACCTGGACAGCAACGTTGCCTCCTGCAGCCGACGCCGCATCAACAGAATCCAATCAAAGGCGGAAGCTCGGTTGAAGCAACAAAGGTTGCCTCTAAAGTCCAAGGTTCAGAGTCGGTTCAGGCATACCGACAAATGGATGCCAACCGAGTGGAATGAGGAGTGGGAGCTGTTCAAGCAGGAGTTCGTGAACGACTTCTATTACAGGAAGGTTTACACAACTGACGACCCAAGGAGAGCGTTCAAGGAGGCGCTGACCAAGTTGCACTCAGGTGACCCGGGCATGTTCAGTTAATTCAGGAGGGCCATGATTGACGCCAACCTGGACTTGAACACTGTTCCAGTTCCCAAGAGGGTTACTTATCGGCCACCTCTTCTCCCGGATTCCAGCAACCCGAACCGCACGAAGATTGCATCTGAGGCGAGGCAGGTCTGCAAGGAGCATGGAGTGGACATTTCCAAGGAGTCACCTGCTAAGAGGGAAATTTTTGTAAGGATTTTTGGCAAGTATGGGCTACAATACTAGCTCAGTTAGTTTTCTAGCAACTGTTGTAATTTTCGGTTTTTTAGCCCATCTTTTGTAACAATCAATTGTAATGAAAACTATTCAGTTATAAGATTCACCTTGATGAACAATCCCTCATTGTCCAAGCTCTGAATCACAAAGTCTTTTAAATACCATGTTATAACTGTGCTAACCCTTTGATGTTTTATCTTATAGACTGTCTAGAATTTCAGCTGAGATTTTAGATAAGTTAGTGAGTTTTAGATCAATAGTGGTTTCAAGTTGTAAGTGGTGTTGGCATCATCAAAAAGGGGGAAATTGTTGGGAAATTTATTAGTATGAGTTTTGATGAATTCCAAAACCGACTGACCCTAACCGAGTAGATGTTGCCAGAACCTAATGTTAGAAGTTAGGCTCGCTGTTTGAGCAAAGTTGAGATTTTATCTTTACAGGTCTCCAGCTAAAGATGGCAACAAGGCATCACTCAGATAGAACATCAGTTATGATGAAAGACAACTGAGAGTTCATATGTTCAGATGGAATGAGGGGGAAGTCTTCAGAACATTAGTTGTGAAGGAAACCAACTGAGCGTTCGTCAGATAAGAAGCAGTAAAGAGGAAGAGAACATCAGATGAAAAGGAAGTCATCTGAGGGTTCAAACCCACCTGACTAAATACAAGGAAGACAACTGAGTGTTCAGTTTCAGAACATCAGTTGTAGAACTCAAACAAGAAGATCAACATGAAGTTCAAAGTCAGCTGAGAGTTCGACGGTTCAGAACATCAGCTGAAGACCACTCAGATGTGACTAACCGAGGTTGACTATCAGAAAGGTTTGAATTTGAATTTCAAAAGGAAGTCACATGAGGATTTGACCGTTCAGTCATTACCCCATTTGGTCCAACACAAGGCTGTCTCAGATGGAAAGCAGAAGAGCACAGATGCCATATCGGGAAAAGTCTGCAGAGATGAGAGACAAGCCATCGCTTTCAACGATCAGAGATCAACAGCTCCTCCAACGGCTAGTTGATTCTCTCCGCCTATAAATAGAGGCTTCCATTCATTGGAAAATCGGTGAAGAGGGAAGACACACAAGAGAAGACACACGAGACGAGACAGAGCGAAAGAAAGAACTATATTCCTTACTCGAGCTAACTTAGATTTAGTCTCTAAGAACATCACTTGTTGAGAGTTCTAGAGCATTAGATTGTGTCTGAGTGTCTTTAGATCGAACCTTGAGAACATCACTTTGTGAGAGTTCGTAGAGTGTTAGATCCCAGCTCACTTCTTGTTCGAGCTGTTAGTTGGAACATTATCTTTCATACCTGAAAAGGTTTTAGGATTCTACTCTTCCTGTAATTGAGTAGTTAGGTTGTCAAGTACCCGCAAACTTGACATAGGTTGTTAAGTACCCGTAAACTTAACTGTAAAGGTTGATAAGTACCCGTAAACTTATTGCAACGGTTGCACAGCTCGGGTAAGCTGTGTGGTTTGTCCAGAAGAACTTGGACAGAGTTGTGTGGACTCACAACTCCCCGTGGACGTAGGAGGGTTATCTCCGAACCACGTTAAATCTCTGTGTGCTCGTGTTGTTCATTACTCAGTTATTTCTAGCTTACTCATCTGTCTGACTAACCAGCATACAAACTGCATCCGCACATATTCAACTGTTTTGGTTATTGACCAACCGTGCTAAAAGCGTGCGTTGTTTTTAACGAGTTTAATTTCCACCACATTCCGCACAACACTTCACTTCCAACTGAGTGTTTCTTCCTCATTTGTGAGTCCAGCTGAGTCTTTCCACTCAGTTGTGATTCCAGCCGAGTCTTCTTACTCGGTTGTGATATTTTTAGGGGGATGATTTTTTAAAATCCTAACTAGTGTATCCCCCCCATACACCAGTAACTCGTTTCGGGACCATCACTGTGCATCTTATCCATGATTGCTTGATTTTTCTCTGAGCGAAAATCACGATCTTCGGATTACAGGGAGGCGTTAATGGCTTTGAATTATCTAAGAAATTAATATAAAGAGAGAGAAAAGAGTGAGACCGAAAATTATGGAATGCAAAGATTTGTGCGATTCAATTGTTTTTACTTTGTCAAAGCTGCCCTTTATCACAAATAAAATTAACAAAATACTAAATATTAGTATCTGTCCTAACCGTACAATCTAATAAAATGAAGGGATATGAAGGGACTTATTTCTAATAAAATGAAGGGATATGATGGATTCATATATATATATATATATATATATATATATATGGGATGATTATAATAGAAATGTACTTTATGAGTTAAAATAGAAATAAATATGAGTCATAGATTTGAAAGATTTGAAGGGTGGTGATAATTTGAAATTAGTAAATAATTTGTCGTATTTAGTACTAAAAAAGACTTTATGGTAACAAGCCCCAAATATAAATCTTTACAAGATTTTGTCGTGTTCAAAACAGGGGATTATTCCAAAATTATTTTATTCGTTTTAGGAAAATGATATTCAATTTTATTCAAGTAATACTCATTATTGTCATTACCTAATTTAATCACAATATTAGCATATATATGCTGCCGATATCTAGTATATAGTTCACATAAAAAAAGAAATCAGTTGTTGCTTAACTTGTTATATACATTGTTTAAAATTTATGTTTCGTATTACTTACATACACATAATAAAACAATGAATTATACCAAAAAAAAAAAAACAATGATTTATACAAACATAAACAATACATAACTATAATAAAAAACAATAAACTATACTGAAAATTAAGAACAACGACTGATACAAAAAAAAAAAACAATAAATTTTACCCAAAAAAAAACAATAATGAAAATCTAATAACAAACAATGAAATATACCAAAAATTCATGAATTATTATAAAGAATAATAATAATCAGCAATTATGCCAAATTGACTTATATAAAAAGAACAATATGAAACAATAATAAAATTATACCCATAAATAATACTAAGAAACTATAACAAAATCAAATTATACCAAATTATAACAAAAGTTATGACTTATACAAAAAAACAATACGCAATTCTAATAAAATAAATTATACCAAAAAAAACAATATGAAATTATAATAAAAGCAATGACTTGTACCAAAAAGAACAATATATCTATAATAAAAAATGATTTTGTACAAAAAAACAATATAAAACTATACTAAAATGCAATGAATCTTAAAAAAAAGTAACGGATCATACCGAAAAAATAATTAATTATGCTAGAAACAACAATAAATAAAATCTAAAAATCTAAAAAAAAGGACATAATAAAATTATGCAAGAAAAAATAATAGTAAATTATAATAAATAAATAAAATATACCAAAAAATTGCACATGCAACTTTCACCGATTCTGTGTGTGATGTGTGTGTGTGTGAGCGAGAGAGAGAGAGAGAGAGAAGGGGAGGTTTTTGCGGTGAAAAGGTAAAATTCCCACCGATTATGGGGCAAAAATACTTCTATATCCTTAACAGATTGATTAAGGTGAAAATGCAACTTTCATACACTCCATTAATCTAGGCCGTTAGTTTAATATGATGTACGTCTAGGATTCATTTTTATTTAACACATATGATTTCTTTTCTATTTGATCTCTATCCTCTATATATATATATATATATATATATATATATAGAGAGAGAGAGAGAGAGAGAGAGAGAGAGAGAGAGAGAGAATATTACCCTTATTAGATACCTTTAGGCTAAAAGTAATAGTTATAGCCACACTTTTAATTTACAATAAAAAATGCTACTCTTTCATTGATTGGACAAAAATACCATTACTTCTCACATACTTTTCTTCTCTCTATTCTACTTTTCTTCTCTCTCTTCTACCTACTTTTCTTCTCTCTCCCGTATTATCTTCCAGCTGGTTTTCTTTTCCTTTTCTTCTTCTTCTTTTTCTTCTTCTCTCATCTCTCTTAGTGTATTTTATTTTCTTCGCCGGAAATAAAGCTTTATACATACCGTTTTTCTCCTCTTTCGCCGGCGGTGGTGGTAAAAGAAAAGGTTCACCTTTGTTTTCAATCGTTTTGTTCCTATTTCGCCGGAATTGTTTTTTTTGTCGGTGGTGTTGGTTGCTCTTCTCCGGCTCTGTTTTCAGACAGATTTCCAGCCGTTTTGACGACAATGGAGGTACTGTGTGTTATACCATTTGATTTTCGTTGATTTGACGAAGAATTTTTGTTGAATGTGAGGATTGATGTGTGGAATTTTGTATTTTTCGCAGTTGTACGATATACAGTCAGACGAGATAGGTTTAAGTCGTACATTCGTAACAATGTTTGATTGTGGCCATGAATGAGTTTTATATCATATCATATATTGTATGATATACATAATATCGTAACACATTAGCCACATGCATGTACGATATTAGCAATATTGTTACACACTAGCCACATACAACCACATTCACGTAGGAAATGACACCAGATTTCATGTACGATATTGGTAATATCGTAGCATATTAGCCACATGCAATCACACTCACGTAGCATATGATACGATATTGCAGCTTATGTTTGTACGATATATGGTATATCGTAACATCGTTTGATATCTGACTGTGTGATATTTTGTTGCAGACAAGGCATTGTTGTTTAATTGTTGCTCATGGTGGATCATGGAATGAGAATATATATCAGGGTGGGAGGAAAGAGTACATACCTATACCACCTGATGGGATAAGTTATGAAGATTTATTGAGTAAGCTTGAGATTCGGATGAAGAAGGACAAGAGAATCTTTATATTTGAGGTTGATGCCCTTGTTACTTCTCCTACTGGCGAAATCATGCGGATGAAGGTAACAGTCGATTTTGAGTTGAATACTTTGATGAAAATGTTGGAGATTCCTACTATTCATGTGAGTATTTATCCTAGAGATAGAGAAGCTTTACTGAAGCAGACTCATCGGAATGATGTTCGAGTCGCGCATAATGCATGTGTTGATGATGTCGATTGTAATGAAGAAGAGCCAGTGTTGGGTTTAAGATTTGGTGACGATGCTGTTATTTTAGATTCTAGCGCTAGTTTGGATGATGCTCACTCATTTGGGGATGATTTGCATGATGATTATATTGTTGAAGATCAAGATCTTATGCCGCCGTTAGATGTTTTGAATGAAATGAATCAAGAAAATTCACAGCCAATCCGACAATGAGTTGTTCCCGGTATGATTCGCATGTACGATATTAAGAAATCGTAGCAACAATGTACGATATTGTAAATATGGTACACTCATATTATGTACATAATATCGTATGAGTGTACGATATTACAAATAGTTGTTTATCGTATGAAACATTGTACGATACTAACAATATCGTACATCTTACGATAGACCAAATAGTTGGTTATCGTAGCAACAGTTGTACGATATTTTTAATATCGTAACACACATGGAAAATATTATTGTCATATCAATAGATGTTAATAGTTACCTATGTGTTGTTATGTTATATTATGTGTTTTTCTTAATTCAGGCGCTTCACGGCAAGCATCGATTTCATGTAAAGATTTAGTTATAGCAAATCCTTTGGCTCGTGAAGAACTAGTTGTCGGTGGTTTTTTTGCCAAGAAGGCACGTATGAAAGAAGTTCTTGGGATTTATCATCTAAAAAATAATTTGGAGTTTGTTACAAAGAAGTCAAATAAGCGATGGTATTATGTTCGATGTAAACATGAAGAGAGATGTGATTTTATTATGAGAGCTAAAGGAATTGGTAGAGCATGGAGAATCTATGAATGGGTCATTCATACATGTGAGATTGACTTGAGATATCGTCCTCATCCAAGAGTATCTGCTAAAGTCATAGCGTCATACGTTAGTCCTACGTTGGACGATGTAGTTGATCTTACGCCAAGACAAATTCAAGGACAACTATTGAGAGAACATGGTGTTCATTTCAAATATCATTCTGCTTTGTCGGGTAGGAATCAGACGCTTAGTTTGACATATGGGGAGGCAGATGACTCGTTTCAGGTAACTTTTCATGTTTATATGCTACGATTTATATAATTCAGCCTAACAAAAGTATATTGCATTAGTGTACGACTTTGATAATATCGTATTACTTTGTACGATATTATGATTATCGTACAACATGTAGTACGATTTTTGAAATATCGTAACATGAGTAGTACGAGATTTGGCCACTTTGACATCTACTCAGGCAATGATGATTTCATGTACGAGACTAGGCAATATCATACCACATCAGCCTCCTGGAAACATATTCGCGTAGCAAATGACACAGATTTCATGTACGAGATTCCAAATATCGTAATACATTAGCCACATGCAATCATACTCCCAATCTCGTACATGACAAATTTCGTAACACGCATTCTTATTTCACGGAATGTCGTAACATTAATGATAATTTTACATTCATCATAAGTTCATGCCATGCCATAAATTGGTCAAACTCACGTAGGAGATTGATAACATCGTAACATTACAAGTACGATATTGTGAATATCGTAACATGACTAATACGAAATTTTAGTATATCGTACTACTATATTGATCGTAGATGTTGATTTCTTTCTATATGTTTGAATGCAGGACTTGCCTAGGTACTTGTATATGTTAGAGCGTGCAAATCCTGGCTCGGTGGTTGAATTGCAAACATGTTCGGATGGTAGTTTTGAATATTGTTTTTTTGCTCTATCCGCATGTATAAGAGCCTTTCGTTCGTGTCGTCCTGTCTTTGTGATTGATGCGACTCATTTGAAGGGGAAGTACAAAGGTGTATTGTTTGTTGCAGCAACAAAGGATGGTAATGAACAGATAGTTCCACTAGCTTTTGGCATCGGGGACATAGAGAATGATTCGTCGTGGACTTGGTTTCTTCAAAGAGTTCGACGATCATTTGGTTGTCCGGAGAACCTACTTGTTGTGTCTGATCAGCACCTTAATATCAAGAATGTTGTGGCCTCTGTGTTTCCAGGTGCCCATCATGGGCTTTGTACATTTCACATTCAGCAAAATATGAGAACTTGTGGTACTCCTGTTATCGATGTATTCCGGGCTGCTGCTAGTTGCTACAAGACTATTGACTTTGAGGAGCATATGAAGAATTTGAAGGACGTGGCTCCTAGCACTTATCAAAAGTTGCTGAAGTTGGATCCTTGTAGATGGGCCCGTTCGAAATGTCCAGTGCGGAGATATGAATATGGAACTTCTAATGGATGCGAGGTCTTGAATGCTCGGTTGCGATGGGCTAGAAAATTACCTGTGTGTCCTCTTTTGGAAAGTGTCCGTACATTGGTACAAAAATAGTTTTACGAGCGTCGCACTATAGCTACAGTTAGAGCTCTGGAATTGACGGTGTGTGCTGCTAGGAGATTAGGGAATGCAGTTGAAGCAGGCCGATCAATGAGGGTCGAACCCATTTCTGATGTGAGGTTTAAAGTGATTTCAGGAATGAAGAGTAACATTGTTGATGTTGCTGCTAGGGAGTGCTCATGCCTCGTGTTTCAGTTTGACTTGATCCCATGCTCACATGCCTCAGCTGCGATAATGTGATTTTTCTATACTGTTTTTGCTACGATATTCCTAAATATCGTACTACACGTGATTACGTATGGTACGATTTATGTATATATCGTAACATTATTGTTATGAAACTTATGAAGTCGTAGCAATATTGGCTTCAGTTATCTCGTGTGTTGATATGAAAATCCTTAATGTCGTACCATATAGGTACAACATTACAAGATATCGTACAAAATTGACTGAATGTTTGTTACGATTATACATTTTTTGTACATGAGTTTTGATGATTGTGCAATAATTTTGTAGTTATATAAGGCAATCACCTTCGTCATACGTGGATAACTTCTATAGCACTCAGACGTGGCGAGATATTTATGCTGGTGAGGTGATACCAGTTCCTGATAAAGATGATTGGTGTCTCTCGCCCGAGGTCAGCGCAAGGGTAGTGTTAACTCCGGCGGATCCAAGACAAGCTGGACGTCCTCGTACAAGAAGAATCCCGTCCGGATTTAGCTCAACAGGGAAACGCTCGTGTTCTAGATGTCATCAGAAGGGTCACAATCTGAGTATGTGCAAGACTGTCTTAGGAAAGCTTCCGGAACAAGAAGTAGATAGCAGCCAATCAAGTGTGAAAAAACGTCGTCAACAGAAAAAATGTGGTATTTGTGGGTTAGTTGGCCATACTCGACCAACATGCAATGATCCAAATAGGTTTGAGTGAATGATGATGTCAAATGTTTTTGTTTAATTTTATTTGTGTTACGATATTCGTAACATCGTAGCAACATACAGTGATCCAATTTTATTTTGTTACGATATAGCAAATATCGTGCAATATGATTGTTACGATATTCATAAAATCATTAATATCGTACGAGTTAATACGAAATTAATTTTAGTGTTATTGTCTTTGTGAATGCATGTACGTATGTTGTTACGACATTTTTAATCTTGTACACTTGATTATAATTAGTATGTTTATTTGTTGTTACGATATTCCTAAGATCGTCGCAACAAAACATGATAAGATTATTTCTTTGTAATGATATTCCAAATATCGTACAACATGTATGGATCCACATAGGTTTGAATGATCATGTTCTTAGTCAAAAGTTGATTCAAACATCGCTTTTGTATGTGCGAATACTGTTACGATATTCATAAAATCGTACAATTCGTAGCAAACATAATAGATACGATTTAAATCAAAGTCGTAGCAATCGTACTTATAAAATGCATTATATCGATTACTACAAATACCTTACTACCAGGTTTTTTTAACAAAAGATATATAATACAGAATACCTGGATAAATAGTAGCCAAAATGGAAAAAGTGTTTAATATAGACAAAATAACCCAACAATTGTTCAATTTTTTCACTCCAAATCCATCTCTATAGGGAGCGTGTCTTCGGCGGTGCTGTTTGCATAGATGCTCCTTGCTATGTGGTGGCGATATGATTTGAGCTCGGCTGGATTCTTCAGACCCTTTTGTAGCTTTTTCTTTGATATAAACCGCTCCACATACTTCAATGAGTATAGACCACAGCTGACATCATCCTCCTGCACGTAGATACCCTTCGCGTTTGCTCTTGGAAAGCACAACGGCCACTGGGTGTAGTTCGGATTTGCTATTCCATGTTTTTCATAATAGCCAATCTTCTTCATGATTTGTGGCAGCAACCTGGCCATGGGCAAGAAGTGTTGGATTCTATTGTCTTTGTGGTGCTTCTCAAAGATAGACGACTTAGGGTCGTAAAGCCACAATTTCTGTGCTGCGAGATCCATGATAATTGTTGCCCAGTGGTTGCTGATGTAGGCAACCATTACAACCTAGAAGTGGATGCGATATAGAGGTACACAAATAACATTAGTATTCGGTAATATGATAGTTCGACATTTTACAAATCGTACCACAAATATGCTACGATTGTACGATATTTGGAAATATCGTAACACATTAACCCCATGCAATCTCATCCACTTAGCAAATAACACAGATTTGATGTACGAGATTAGCAATATCGTAACACATTAGCTACATGCAATCATATTCCTAATCTCGTACATGACAAATTTTATGTACGAGATTAGGAATATCGTAACTCATTAGACACATGCAATCATATTCCTAATCTCGTACATGACAGATATTATGTACGAGATTGGTAATGTCGTAACTTATTATGCAATCTCATTCACTTAGCAAATAACACAGATTTGATGTAGAAGATTAGCAATATCGTAACAAATTAGCCACATGCTATCATATTCCTAATCTCGTACATGACAGATTTCATGTACGAAATTAGGAATATCGTAACTCATTAGACACATGCAATCATTGTCACATTCCCAAATCCCGAGGGACGGCCAAACCGGGGTGCGACTAGGGGTCGGACTAAAGAGGCGGGGAAGAAATGGGAATTACTAAATAAATGAATAAATTAACATCTATGACCGAGATAAAAATACTATGAACTGATTCTTATTAGACAAAAAAGAGTCAATCTCGAAAGATCGCTCGACAATGTTGTTTCAGAGTAAGCTTGGTTCAAAGTATGAAAACTTAGACCGATAGGTTACACAACAAAAAGTGTATTAGTTTGCAGCGGAAAAACGTAAAATGATAACACAATTCAAATATGAAATCGAGGCTCAAATGATAACACAATTCTTCTTTCTTATAAACGACCTTTACTCAACCTCTTCTGTCTTCGTCACTCAACCTGCACATTTAAAAACAAACAAACATGCAGGGCTAAGTACATAAAGCACTTAGTGGGCACATTGCCGAAAACAACTCACAAGAGTATAGATTAATCATGCATCTTTTCATAAACATTCGTAAGTCTTATACTGCTGTACACTTAATTCTGGATAACACACTGAAGGTTAACTCAGAATCCAATCGTCTGGATAGCACTCTGTGGGCTAACTCAGAATCTGTCCCTCTGGATAGCACTATGTGGGCTATCTCAGAATCTGATCGTTTAGTTGGGAACTCTGGATAGCACTCTGTGGGCTAACTTAGAATCCAATACTCTGGATAGCACTCTGTGGGCTAACTCAGAGAAGCATAAGAGAATTCACATAAAACAATTCATTATGCACTGATAGTTACTTCAATACATACTTATTAAAGCAACAAGTAAATATTTTCGAGCAACGCTCATTTTATTTTGATAGAAAAGCCCACCTCAATCGTTTACAGAACAAACTTTAACCTTCTATCTTCCGTCCTGTCTTCTAATCTCGACGTCCACCTTCTAACGTAAGATAATCAAATTTTAACAAGCGGTCGAGACAATAAAAGAAAAAAGAAATCGAATTCGTTTTAGACTTTTAGGCCTTTGCACTTTACTACTTTCTTTTGATTAATGAATAAATGAGACTCGATCAATTCTCATTTATAAACTGACTTGACTCATTACTCGACACTTAGGTCAGTAGATAAAAGGAAGTCGATAACTCATAACGACTTAGAAGTTCACAAGGAACGAAGTTAAAAGGATTTAACTTAAGAAATCAAGTTTTGGAAATTTCTGCACAGGTCAGTAAGTTCATACAGAACAGGGTACTTCGAAACAGGGGATGTGCTCTATACCAAAAGAAAGCTACGGGTGTCTAGTTTACTCTCCAATTTATGGATCTTGATTTCGTTAAGCGAGCTAAAAGTTATGACAGTTTCCGTGAAACATCGCAAAACAGTCGCGCGAAACCCTAATGCTCGACAAATCTCGACGCACGATTCCCTAGGTTCGATCAATACTATTCCACTTTTATTTTCATGAAATTTCCATCTCAATACAGTCTACATGCAGTATCCCTTAATCGGGTTCGCATTCACGTCTTTTGACTAAACAAACGACGAGCATTTCCTCGTCATTTCCAACTAACTATTTACTATACCAAAACAATTTCAAATTCAATTCTTATGTCATTTTCGTTCATCCACTTCTCGTTTCTTAACTATATCTCATAACATCTCGTATCTCGGATGGAAAAGTCGTCAACTACAAACTCGTTCATCAATCAATAACAATCATTATTATTAAAAGGGATTTCCTTATTCGACTTTTTTTACCGGCTTTTAAACTCGTTTCTTCGTCTCTTAACGAAATTTCAAACTTCTTAGAATTCATTCAAATTCTACGGTTACGATCATCAACTAAATAGATTATCATAGGTTCGAATCACAAAGCTAAATCATTACTTATGCTCGACTTATCGACGATTGCTCGTCTCTTAACAAAAATCCTACGTTCTCCGTTTTCGTTCAAATTTTACAACATCGATCATTATCTATCAAGCATAACTAATATGTAAATCATATTCTAAAAATATTATCGAGCTTCAACTTATCGACGGACTTTCGTCTCTTACAATTTTCATTTTATTTTTAGAAAAATCTCAATTAATTATATTATCATCCTCCAACATCTTACATACCATTTCTATTATCCATTCATGAATATCATATCATCTACTCATTCAAATCATCACTTGTTCTTCTCTTACACTTTCATTTTTATTTTTAGAAAATTCTAAATTAATTCATGAAGTCATCTAACATCATATAGATCACTAATTCATCAATCAAACATCAAAGAAATCGAGCTACGAAAACCCCTAAAACTACTAAAAATTTCGGTATTAACAAGATTAAGGGGAGTGATGATTTTCTTCATGATTTGATCCATAAAATCTATTCTTAAGCATACTAGAACATGAAATAAACAAGAATCATCATGCTTCTTCACCTCCTATGTTTCGAAAAAAATAAAGATGATGGAATCAAGCTTTTGTTCGGTTCATATCGTAGAAAAAACTCCTACCTTGCGAAATATGAAGTCGGAAATGAAATTAATTGGTAGACGGGAGACTTGTGAGCTTGAGAAAGCTTGAAGGAGATGTCTTCAATGGAGGAATTTGAGAGAGAAATGAGAGAGAGAGAGATGACTAAGCTTATACTATTCCATAAAGTCATAAAATATCTCCAACAAAGGGAATGACTCGTTAAGGGGCGTTTGGACGTGCCAAAAATGTCGGAAATATCTCGTTTCCGAGTCTAGAACGACATTATAAAAGTTGAGAAATAATTTCTTAGATAGTTACGTATTCGAGGAAATCTAATTCGACTGTTAGATTAGAAATAAATCACATACTTGGAAAGCATATTTTGTTTTTCAAAATCCGATAAAAAGTCGGGACATCACATTCCAAATTTTATCCGAAAAAATAATAAAAATGGATTTTTACTAACTTACTCGTCTCGCAAAAAGAGTGAATATAAAATCAGACGGATTCTCGATTTGAATTTTCGGGCGAAAATTTTATCGAACGCGAAAACCCTAATACAGTAATCGTTCAACCGATTTCTGGAATTTATTTTCAGAAACGGATTTCACCGTTAGTCTTAGAATTGAAAATCTTTAACTTAGGCGTGCAAAGCCTTAATTAATTAGAAAATTTTTATTTCTCGTTGTAAGAAAATATCTGGGGTATTACATTCTACTCCTCTAATGAAAAATTTCGTCCCGAAATTTGCTTACCTCCTTCGCAAAAGTTTCCACGTAGCTTCCTCTTGTCCGTGGTAATTCCCGAATACTTTACTAATCGTATCGACTTACTTTTTAACTTTCGCACTTTTCGATCCACGATCGATTGCGGTCTCTCTTCATAACTTATAACTTAATCAAGAACAACGTCTTGCTGGTTGGTCACATGTTTAGAATTGAACACGTACTTTCTCAAATGAGATACACAAACATAATAAACATTCCATAGACTTGGCGACACGGCCACTCTATACATCTTTGGAATCTATCTTTTCCAAAATCTACTAATCATTTAAAGCTTCGTCTAAGCTTATACTGAACGTGAAGAAATAATCATAATAATCCTTAGCAGGAAAAATCATGAGGAAAATCTTGTCCTCAATCTCTAAATTTAAGTCAGAATGACATACATTGCTTAAGACTTTCGTCACTTCTAGACTTCCTTCTCTTTGGTTCGAATCTGACGAAAGAATTGATCTATCACTTCACCGAGTGAATCTAGTTCTAGATTTTTTTCTCTTCCATACAAGGCTGATGGTCCCGATACGAGTTCTGGTGTATGGGGGGGGGGGGGGAATACGCCAGTTAAGAATTTTAAAAACAACCCCCTGAAAATTATCACAACCGAGTAATGCAACTCAGTTAGAATCACAACTGAGTAAGAACACTCAGCTGGATGTGTAGTGCTGTGCGGAATGTGGTGGAAAATAACCACTCGTAAAATAACTCACGCTCAGATGCAAGGTTGGTCAATAACCAAAACAGTTGAGAATGCAAAGATGCAGTTTGAATGCTGGTTAGTCGGTCAGTTGAATATGCAATAAGTTAACTGAATTGAAAACACAACACACAAAGGATTTACGTGGTTCGGAGAGAACTCCTACGTTTATGGGGAGTTGTGAGTCCACACAACTCAGTCCAATTCCTTTAGGACTTCAACCACAAAGCTTACGCGGGCTTTGCAACCGTTAAGATAAGTTTACGGGTACTAATCAACCTTACAGATAAGTTTACGGGTACTTATCAACCTATCTACTCAATTTCGGGAAGAGTAGGGTCCTAACAATCCTTTTGAGGAGATGTGTGAAAGGGTGGGTTTCCAACTAATAGCTCGAACAAGAAGTGAGCTAGGATCTAAGCTATGAACTCTCAGCTAGTGATGTTCTCAGGATAGATCAAAAACACCAAGACAGAATCTAACACTCTATGAACTCTCAACTAGTGATGTTCTTAGAGATTGAATTCAGTTTAGCTCGTTTGCGATATGAACTCTCAACTGGTGATGTTCGCTCGTCTAACTCTTTGCACACTTGTCTGTCTCGTCGTTTCAGTCGTCTTGGTGAATGAATGAATGCCTCTATTTATAGGGGGAGAGAATCAACTAGCCGTTGGAAGAGCCGTTGATCTTTGTTCTTGTGAAAGCGATGGCTTGTCTCTCATCTCTGCAGACTTTCCGGATTTGGCAACTGTGAACTTCTACTTTCCATCTGATACAGCCTTGTGTTGGGCCAAATGAGGTAATGACAGACCGTCAAACCTTCACGTGACTTCCTTTTTGAAATTCAAATCTTCAACCTTTGACTTTCAACCTTGGTTAGTCGGTTGAGAAGTTTTGATCTTCATCTGATTGGTCTTCAGCTGATGTTCCATCTGATCGCTATCTTCATCTGACCTTCTGTCTGAATTGGAACAGTTGAACTCTCAGCTGTCTTGAACTTTATGTTATTGATCTTATCAGTTCGAGTCCTTCAACTGATGTTCTGTATCTTGAATGCTCAGTTGTCTTTCTTGTGTTCTGAATCTTGAACGGTTGGCTCGAACGCTCAGATGACTTTCTTCCATCTGATGTTCTCTTACATCTTCTCCTTTGAACGCTTAGTTGTTATTCTTACAACTGATGTTCTGAAACTTGAACGCTCAGTTGTCTTTCTTACAACTGATGTTCTATCCAAGTGAAGCCTTGTTGTCTTCTTCAGCTGGAGTCCTGTAAAGATAAAATCTCAACATTGCTCAAACAGCGAGCCTAAAAACTAACATTAGGATCTGGAAACATCTACTCGGTTGGGGTCAGTTGGTTTTGGAATCAATCAAAACTTTTACTTAAATTTCCCAACAAAGGCCTCGTAAGGCATAATACTTATCATAGCCTGATATTATTAAACTTTGATTTAACACTATCTTCCTTAATATTTCTTCTAATACTTGAATCGTTCTCTCGGAATCACTTAAAATTCTCTCTCGTAAGTCTGGTGTAGCTACTAGTGCTACTATTCGGTTAGTTATTGTCTCAGGTGTATCTAGCACTTCCAAATCCATCATCTCAATTTCTGTACAAGTGTTTCTTCCTTGATGAAGAGACACCTTAATTTGGTTGGAGTCTTGCGACTCAGCGCGTTTGCTATGACGTTAGCTTTTCCTAGATTGTAATTGATACCACAATCATAATCCTTCCATCCTATGGGTTATATCCATATCAAACATTTTCATTAACTCTTTACTTTAAGTGTTTACTTACTTTACTAAATCCCTTTTCTTTTCACTTAAAAAGTTCACAAAACTGAAACAGGTAATAACTCCGATACTAGTTCTATAAACTTTTTAACTTCCCAAGTTAAACAAGTTCCTTATTAAACAAGTTGAACTAACATGATTAGAAGAAATTTTTACGAAGTCAAAGCCCACTCACGGGGTCATATAAACATATACGTCGAACGAGTACTGTTTTGCCTCCAACGAGGACTTATACAAAATTAGACTACTACCAGTCTGAGTTACGTCAATTATTTGCCTAGTGACCCTTGCCCTTGTCCTGTGCTTCTGGCCCATTCACAAATGTCCATGTATTCTGCTCTTGTTGCTGTTGTGACTGTTGTTGTTGTGGATGTGGCTGAGCTTATTAGCTCTCAAGGGTTGGGGCTGACCATAATGATTCGATTCTACTGGTTGCAATGGTTTCGGACAATTTCTTCTGACCACAGTTATAACTGTAATACCCCGAGCTTTTATACCATTAGAGAGCGTATTAAATAACCTAATAAGTTTAAATGACGAGATTTGAGGAATAAATTTTTTTCTAAATAAATAGAAATGAGTAAAATGACTAAAATGCCCTTATGTGTTTTTACGTGAGATTATCTGTCTCTATTTCTTGAAATGATAATGTGATGCATATATTGAGCTTGTTTGCATGAGAATGAGTACGAGTATGATTTTCAGAGATTTCCGAAGATTTTGATTTGAAGTAAATAATGTTGATAACCGAGAAATCGTTATACATCGACGAACTTAGAATAGATTTTAATTAAAATCTTTGAACCTAGAATTAATTCTAAGGTCATTGAGATAAGATAGAAGCTTATCCGAGATTATTTGGAAATGTTACAAGAATTGAATTATTAAAGGATTAATAAGACGACTAATTTTTAAGTTTTCTTCGTTATATGGAATTTAGACCTAAAAATTTGATAATCGGAATCCTTAATTAAATTATTGAGATGTGAATTAGGTTTGAGATGTTTTTAATATCGGAAACGAGACGAGGAGAGATTAGACCCATTTTTAGCATAAATGGAATAATACGGACTTTTTATCTGGAAAACTTTTTACGACCGGGTAAATAATACCCGTAATAAAATATTGAGAAAAATCTCACTCATCTCTCTCCCTCTCCACCTCCATCTCTCTCATCTCTCTCCCTAATCTCTCTCTCTCCAAACCTACTAAGTAGAGTTCATGATTAATATTCTTTAACAAAGAATAAGCTCTTAGGAAATTGTGATTAAAAAGATTGCATGCATACATCCATCCCATCAATCCATTATCTAACCAAGTTCCAACACCAACATCATCATTTAGATTCCATGTGTTGGGAAGATAATTAATCAAGTGCATGCATTCACAATCCATCTCTCTCTCTTTCGATCTCTCACTCTCTCCATATAAGAGAAGAATTGCTTTCATTCAATCCATCTCTCTCTCTTTCGAAAATCTCTCAAGAAAGCCAAGGAAGAAAAAAATCTCTCTCTCCTTCTCCCCCTTTGCCGTGAGCACACACACACATCACATACTTGAAATTTCCTCCATGCAGGCTTAGAATCAAGCTCTAATCCATCATGAAGATCAAGTGAGGATCAATCCATCATCAAGTTTCCAAAGCCCTAATCTTAAAGGTATTGATTTTCCCCAATTTTTGAGTATTAAACTTCCATAATCATCCAAATTTCTTCTTCACTTTCGGCTAAGTAAGCCATAGATGGATGATTAATTATCTTTTATATTTTTTTCTTGAGGATTCAAGATAAGTCCTTCGAAGAGAAATCCAAGCTAGAAGTTGAGCCCCGTTTCCCCACCAATTTCGGTTCTAAGGAGATCAAGAGGAGAAGATCCAATTTATTTTCTAAAAGTATGATATTCATTTGATTTCTTGTATATATGTATCCCTATAAGTCCTAAAAGAAAGAAAACATGCATGCATGGTATTTATTTATGTTTAGGCAAACTAGGATTATCGATGTGAGGATTAAGTGAGGAGAAATCGATAGGAGGATCAAACTCTAGGATTTAATCGATGAATTAAGAGAAGAAAAAGAAATTAAAAATCCTAAAATATTGTTAATACCGAAAATTTGGTAAAAATAGGGAGAAATCGATTATTATGTTCTATGATGAATTTGATACTTGATATATATTTTTGAGCATGTTTTGGATGAGTATATGTGCATGAAAAATTGAGAAATAAAATGCCCTAAAAATGACCATAATGCCGTGAGTTTTGGGGTGAAAAGAAGAAATTATTTTATTGATTTTGTTGATGATTTAATTGATGTTTTGAGCATGAGATTAGTATGAGATGTGATGATTTAATCTTCTATGTTGATTAAGTGTGAAGAAAATCGATATATATATGAAGTTTTTAAAGAAAATAATTTTGTGATGATATGAAAGATTTGATGATCTTGATGTTGTAATGTTGTTAATGTGTATTAGAATGTTAATTTGAATCCTAGATGAAAATAGGATTTAATGTAATGAAAGAATGAAGTTTTAAGCTTTAAAAATGTTAAGAATTGAAATATACATAGAAAAGAACTTGAAGATTTGAGTTTTGAGTAAATTAAATCAAAAAGGAAATTAGCAATTAAATTAATAAAATAATCTAGATATTTATTCAAATAAAAATAATAAAGAATAAAGAAAAACATGTATTAAGAAGTGAGTCTTGATTAAGTAAATAAAAGAAGAAAAGAAATTTCTTAATTAAATAAATAAGAGTCGAGAAAATCGAGTTAAAATAAAGAGAACAAAATGATAAGAAAGTGAAGAGAAGGTTAATCGAGTCGAGGAAAAGATGTTAGACGAGTTAAGTTTATATACTCGTATAGTTTAATCAAGAAAATAATGGAATAAAATACGAATAGGATATCGAGTAATGATTTTGAAAGTAATTAATTAAATGTAATACCCAGACTTTTTCTACAGTCTTTAAAAATAAACGTTAATAATAATTATGGCTTTGCACGCCTAAGATCATGAAATTAAATTCTAAGATTTACGGTGAAATCTGTTTCCGAAAATAATTTCCAGAAATCGGACGAACGACTACTGTATTAGGGTTTTCGCGTCCGGTAAGTTTTTTCGCCCGAAAACTCAGAATCAAATTCCGTCAGAATTTACATTCACTTTTTCTTCGAGACGAGTTCACCGGAGAAAGTTAGTTTTTATGATTTTCCGGACTAATTTTGGACTGTGAAGTCCCGACTTTTTCTCGGATTTTGAAAAACGAATTAGATTTTCCGAGTACGTAAATTATTTCCAATCTAACGGACGAATTAGATTTCGTCAAATCCGTAATTATCTAGGAAAGTATTTCTCGACTTTTAAAATGACGTTTAAGAGCCGGAAACGAGATATTTCGTCTAAAATTTCCCTCGCCAAACATGTCCTAACGAGTCACCACTACTTTGTAGGATATTTCTCCACTTTATGACTCACCATACTTAGTCATCCACTCTCCCTCACAACTCCCTCATTAACGCCCCCCCTTCCCATCAAGCTCTCTGTCTCATTTCTTCTTTCCACCATTGAAGGAGTTCAAGCTTTTGCAAGATCCAAGTTCATAAGTCATTCAATAATCCATCGATTTCCATTCTTCCTTCATTAATCATCAAGGTAATCATCTCCTCCATTGATCTATCCAATTGGAATTCCTTTCTTTTTATTTTTCTTGAGGACCGATTTTTATGATGATGATGTAGTAGTTGATTTAAGTTTTAATATGCAATTAGATGTATAAGGGAGTGATTCCATGGATGAATTAGAGAAAGAAATCCAAGAACCCTAATTCTAGGTTATTACCGATTTTGGGGGAAAAATTGGGGCTTTGATCGTAGCTCGATTTCTTTGTCGATTGAATGATAGATTAGTGTTCCTCATTATGTTAATTGACTCTAGGAATTGTTTTAGATTTTTCTAAAAATAAAATTTGAAACCTAAGAGACGAAGGAGGCTCGATTTAGGATAGTAAATGTTATGATATGCTCGATTGGTTAATGGAAATGAGATATACGATACATGAGGATGAATATATATTAAATTGAGATTTTTCTAAAAATAAAACGAAAAGTGTAAGAGACGAAGATGTGTCGATAAGTTAGAGCTCGATAATGTTTTGATATTATGATTTGCATGTTAGTAATGCTCGTTAGATGATAATCGTTGTCGTAAAATTTGAACGAAAATGGAGAACGTAAAATTTATCGTAAGAGACGAACGACGGACGATAAGTCGAGATTAGATAATAGTTTGAGGTTATGATTTACGTATTTATGATTCTTGATAGATGATGAATAAGATTGTAAAATTTGATTGATTTCTAATGATGTTGGATTTCTCTTAAGAGACGAACAAATGATGATAAGTAATGATAGAAAAGTCGATTAAGGATTCTTTTTGGATATTGATGATTATTAATGATTAATGAACGAGTTTGTCGTTGATGACATGTTCATCCGAGTATTGAAAAGATGAGTTATAGTTATAACCGAGAAGTTGAACTTGATTTGGTATAGTAATTGCTTAGTCGAAAATGACGATGTTTTAAACGTCGTGTTTATAAACGAGAAATGAAAAGGGGTCTATCACGTATAATGATACGAGTAGACTGTATTGAGTCAGTAAATTCGTGAGAATTTAGGTTCGATAGCATAGAACGAACCTAGAAAACCGTGCGTCGATTTTATCGAGCATTAGGGTTTCACTCGGCAGTTTTGCGACGTTCCACGGAAACTGCCATATCTTTTAGCTCGTTTATCGGAATTGAGATCCGCGAATTGAAGAGTAAACTAGACACCCATATCTTTCTTTTGGTATAAGGATTGTCCCCTGTTTCGAAATCTCCTGTTCTGGGTGGACTTACTGACCTCGTGCAGTGAATGTTCAAAACGTAGTTTCTTAAGTTGAATTCTTCTCAACTTGAACTCTTTCGATCTTTTAAGTCGTTTCAAAACATCGACTATCTTCTTTCCACTGACCTAAGAGTCAAGTGCAGAACCGAGTGAGTGTCAAACGAGATACGTTCGTATCTCATTTCTTTTTAACTAAAAGAGTTTAGTTTAGCGTGCAAATGCCTAAAACGTCTAAAGAACAAAAACTCAACTCGACTTTTCGTATTCGTTTATCGCTTACGACCGAGCTTTAAAGTATGATTTTTATGATGAAGGAGGAAGTCGACACCAAGGATAGGATGCAGACCAGAAGACGGAAGCACGTATCTTTGTTCTGTATTCTATCAAGGTGGGCTTTTATATATGTAACAAAACGAGCAATGCTCGAAAACCTTTTCTTTATCACTTTGATAATCGTATTTTCAAAGTGATAATCATGGCATGAACTGTTTTGTGTTTTATGTGAGTTCTCTTGTACCTTATGAGTTAATCAAAAGGGGTTAACTAACGATCGGCTTTGAGTTAGCTATTATGCTTTACAGAGTTAGTGCACTTTGTAGTCTGTGGTGTATGTGGTATCCTGTTGAGGGATAGCCAGCCACGGTGAATTTAACTGGTCAAGATTTGAACGTAACATCTATGAAAAATGCTTGCGCAAGCTACATTATGAAAATGAGAAAGAATATGTTTAGTAGACACGGGCCTTTAATGAAAAACTCCGATGTGCTACAGAAATGAAATGCCTGATTATCTATACTTATGATTATATTTTCGGCAACGTGCCCACTAAGTATTATTGTACTTAGCCCTGCATATGTTTTCTAAATGTGCAGGTTGAAGCGACGAAGCGGCGACGGTTTAGTTAGAGTTGAATAGAGTTAAGGAAGACTCTTGTATATAGTTCACAAATCCGCTGCTAGACTCTAAACTCTTTTTGATGTTGTGTAATAATAACTGTAGTCTAAGTTTTGTAATATAACTTAGAAGCTTTGAAACGCTTTGTCAAGTAATCTTTTGAGATTAACTCTTTCCTTTCGTCAATAAAGTCTTGTTCATAGAAGATAAGTTGTGATGTATGTATGTTTATTCTTTCATCCCCTTTCTTCCCCACTTCTTTAATCCAACCCCAGTCGCACCCCGACTTCTGCCGTCCCTCGGAATTTGGGGCTGTGACAGAGTGGTATCAGAGCAATCGTTTGTGCTCTGTATACAAGTTTCTTTTAAAGTAGTCAGATAGAGTATTCGTTCATACTCTATACCTGAGTCTTCTTTCAAGTAAAGTTAGGTCGTAACACTAAGTTTAAGAGTGTAGACGACAATTCAACCTCCCGCTACGTCGACTCAACGGAGAAAAGAAAGAAAGAAAGAAAGAAAGAAAGAAAAGAATTTCAGAAATGTGTTTTCTTTTAAGAAAAATTTTGAATACGTATTCCAAAAAGTTAAGAATGACAATGGTGCCAAAAATGAAATTTTGAAAGTATGAGAATCATACTTGTTTTCTGCTATGTGAATTACGTGAAATTATTTGCGCAATGATTTCTTTTATTTGAAAGTATGATGGCACGAGAATCTAGAATGATTCTAGGGATTTTTTCCGGTTCGCTAAGAACATAGACTTGAAACCTAAGATCTTTCCGATTCTTCGAGAACTTAGACGTTTTAAGAACGTTAGTTCAAATGATTTCGAAAGGAGATCGTGAAACGGGAAGAACTTCTATAGACGAATGTCACGTGCGTATAGTGACATGAACAAAGACTCGGCAGAGTCAACTTTTGTTTTTACAAAAAAAAAAAATATCGATAAGAATTTTCTTCGAGAAATTAAGATAAATAATGATAAGGTACGTTAATTCTGTACCAAGTAAACGAAAGAAACGAATGTTACTTCCGTGAAAGTGACATGAACGAAGGCATTTTCAGTTGGAGTTCGCCTCGCTCGAACTTCAAAAAGAGATTGGTTATAATTACCACGAATCAAGTACGAATCTTAGTAAGTTTCCAACGATCGCTCGATTCGACGACGACTAGAACTTTGGTTCTAAAGTCATTTTCTAGTTATAATTCCTTTTCTTTGGAATTTATTTTATTTCATACTTCGTAATTGAACGAAGAATACGACGAGTAAGAGATTCAAGTGTCGAGAAGGACAAAATCTTTTGTAAACGAATGTTACTTTTGAATAAGTAACATGAACAAAGTAGACGTACTTTGTTTTAATGAAGTAAGAATCATTAAGAATTTTTTTTTAGAAAGAAATAATGAAAGAAAGTAATAAAGAATAAAGAAAGAAAGTTTATAAGGAAATGAAGTAAAAAATGTAAATAAATAATAAGATAAAGGATGGAAATAAAATCTTGAAATTTTATTTCTATATATTGTTTGAGTGCAATTTCTTGAAATTGCTAGATGTTATGATAAATGGTTGTTTAAGTGGTGATATTACAATTTAATAAGGAATGTTCATTTTGTAATTTAAGTATTTTGTTAAGAAAAGTTATTTTCCTACCTGTTACTGATCCGTGTTTCTTTAAAACTTTTGTAGGATGGTTAGGAGACGCGTTACAGCTCGGAAGAGCGCACCTTTGCCACAGCGTACCCTAGCAGACACTTTACAGGATGCTTATCACGGTTATGAGGCAGATTATGGTGTGGAGGATGTAGGACAGATAGTGAGTAACTTCTCGTCAGTTTACTATGCAGCACGGCACTTTATCCCGGAGAGTCAAGCGATATCCGACCTGATTGTGCGACTGCCGGACGAGTGGCGCGGTTGGGCGCACCGCGTGGCGTGGTTTTTCCTTGGGGTTTTCGGCGACAACACAGAGCCGACAGGCAACTACACGGGATTCGCTTTATTTATACATGAGCGTTTCTTTGACAACAGGCTCATGGTTCCAGTCCCTTTCGAGCCACATCTTCCCTACCGTCACTTCCTAGCAGTTATCGAGCCAGAGCCTTTAGACATGGACCCGGAGTTTGCCACTTTGTTGGAGATACCACCAGACTTTATGCTTAGTGAGGAGTCGGACTCGGAGGCAAAGCAGTTAGAAGAGGACGAGGAGCCCGCAGCTACACCAGAGCTACCACTTCCACTTGGGCCACTTGAGGAGTTGATCCCAGGACCAGGACTCGTAGAGATCGATGCTGAGACAACTGCCCTATTAGGGTTAGCTACTCCTTTTCTACCCGAGCCTAGTGTGAGAGTTCGAGGACCTTTTGAGACAGGGCTGTTTGAGACAGGGTCATGGGAGCCGGGGGATAGACGCGGAGCTTGCCGCCATGTTAGAGCTACCATCTCCACTGACACCGCTTGAGAAGATTTGTGCGAAGTGGGAGGTAGTCAGAGGACAGTTAGAGGCGGGACCATCCAGAGTTCGTTCTAGGGAGGAGTACGAGTCGGGTTCCGTTCCAGAGCACCTTCTTCCTCTGAAGAAGCGTGCAGTAGAGACCAGTGAGGACTATCTTGTTTCAGAGGCACCATCACCACCCCTACTTGCACTTTCTGACGGCTCTACCTTGAGGGAGGATGAGGCACTCCAGCTCGTTTTTGGTTCAGAGTTAGAGGACGAGGATCCGGAGGAGGACCCGGACGAGGATCCTGAGGAGGACCTGAACGAGGATCCGGAGGAGGACCCAGAGGAGGACTCTTAGGGTTTACAGGCCATAAGGAGGGCAATTCGGACTTGATTACAGTTAGTTGAGCAGAGCGTCGTAGATGCGTGTTAGTAGTAGTAGTTTCTTTTGTCCTGTACATAGTCGGATCAGTAACTAGTTTTTGTAGTACTCTAGCGGATACGAAATTTTATGAATCGTTTCCGTTTTAGTACTCCCAGTAGATACGGAGATGCAGCTTGTTAGTGCACCCGGTTCATAGATAGGCAGTCAGCCTAGTTTAGACTAGTAGTAGTCTAACTTTTTGTATAAGTCCTCGTTGGAGGCAGAATTAATATTCTTTTTGATGTATATATATATACATGACCTGCGAAAGGGTTTTGATCACAAGAAAATTTTCTTATAAAGCATGTAGTAAACCAGAATGTCAAATGAACTCGTGTAACGAGAAGTTTAGTTTAACTCGAAAAGTTAAAAAATTAAAGAACTAATATCGAAGTTATGTTCGATTTTTCTTTTCCGCGAACTTGAATAAGTTGGAAAGAGAGCGAGTAAGTAAAAGAATGTTTAAAAGAAAAGGCTAATGAGAATTCTTGTTTCCTATAGTTAAAGAAAAATGCCGCCAAGAAATGTTAACAATAGAAGGGGACCTGGTAGGCCCCGAGGACGTGGACAACGTCAGCCAGAAAATGAAAGGGAATAAGAACAGAAACGCCATGATACCCCTCCACCATCCCCTTCACCACCACCTCCACCACCACCCCGTAGGGACATTGAGGATATTTTCCTCAAACGAAACCCACCCGTATTTAATGGAACGGGCAACCCTAGCGATGCTGAGCTATGGGTGCGATCAATCGAGAGAATTTTCAAGCTCCTCAGATGTACTGATGAGGAGCGACTATCGTGCATAGCATTCCAGCTCTCCGGACCAGCTGACTACTGGTGGGAGGCAAGACAGAAAGTGATAACTGCAGAGCATCTGGCTCAACTTACATGGGACGGGTTTAAGGAGGCGTTGTACGACAAATACGTGCCGAAGACGTATAGGGCTCAGAAGGAGGCTGAGTTTTACAACTTGAAATAGGGTAAGATGACGATGACAGAATACGACGCTAAGTTTTGCGAGCTATCCAGGTATGCGCCTACTCAGGTCAATATCGAAGAAAAGATTTTGAAGAAGTTTCGTGGGAGACTTAGACATGAATTGGGGATCGCTTTAGCCAGTCATGGGGGACTGAGCTATACGGATGTCTTAGGACGAGCTTTGGAAATGGAGGCCGTTGTGCCTGATGAGAAGAAAACAATAACAACCACACCAGCTCCAACCCAAAACCAAAATCGAGGCTATTATAACAACAATAATAACAATTTACAAGGAAAGAGAAAGTGGGAAGGAGGAAGTAGTGGTGGCTACAATAAAAATTTCAACAACCAGGGGAATCAAAGAAAGGGAAACCAGCAAGGCTACCAGCAGCCTAGTCAGAACAACAACAAAAGACAGTGGCAGAGAAACAACCAGTCTGGGTTGTATTTACAAGGGAACAACCAAGCCGGACCCTGGAAAGGGAATTATTAAGAAGGGCAGCCGCAGGGACAGCAGAGGAACTTTAGTCAGGGAGGAAATAACCCAAGGAGGGTTACCATTCCTGTATGCCCCAAATGCAACAAATCACATTCTGGTGTCTGTCAAGCAGACACTCCCAACTGTTTTAACTGTGGACAGAAGGAACACATGAAGAAGGACTGCCCTAAACCACTGCAAGTAGTACCTCTGAGGGCCATACAAGCGCAGCCACAGCAGCAAATGAATCAGCAACAGCCTCAGCAGCACGCGCAACAACAACAGAATGCAAGGGCATGCGCGAATAGGCAGACTGGGCAAGATAAGGGAAAGGGAAAAGGAAACCTTGCAGGTATGGGAAAACTTCACAACATCCCTATTAAGATATTGTTCGATACAGGCGCATCGCATTCTTTTATTGCTGGTTGTTGTGCAGATAACTTAGATATCAGACTCGTAAGAACTGAACACCCTATGAGAGTAGCTACACCTTCAGGAGAGATCACTACTTCCACGCATGTTTGCTCTAACCTAGAACTAGAAATCGGAACTCTTAAGGTTAAAGCGAATAATTTGAACGTTATGATAATGTGGGACGTAGACATAATCCTAGGGATGGACTGGTTGTCAGAGAATTATGCCACAATTCTCTACAACGAGAGAAAAATCTCTTTTCAACCCCCAGGTAGAGAGCCGACCGAATTTCATGGGATTGCAATGGGCAAGAGAATACCGGTAATATCCGCCTTACAAGCCAAGAAGTTGATAAAGAAGAAGGGTTGCACAGCCTATCTTATGTACCTAGTTGGAGAACCAGGAGCCGAGAAGACCGTCCAAGACGTGAAAGTTGTCAACGAGTACGAAGACGTCTTTCCAGAAATTTTACCTGGTTTACCACCCGACCGTCACATAGATTTCTCGATTGACCTAGAACCAGGATCGGCCCCCAAATCTAAAGCCCCATATAGGATGGCACCGAAGGAATTAGAAGAACTTAAAATCCAATTGCAAGAATTGCTAGACCTTGGTTTCATCAGACCAAGTGTCTCACCTTGGGGAGCACCAATGTTGTTTGTCAGAAAGAAGGATGGGTTGATAAGGATGTGTATAGATTATCGAGAGCTGAACAAGATCGCCCTCAAGAACAAATATCCTTTGCCAAGGATAGAGGATCTATTCGATCAGCTCAAAGGTGCAGGAGTGTTTTCAAAGATAGATTTAAGATCAGGGTATCATCAGCTGAAGATTAAACCGGAGGACGTACCTAAGACTGCTTTTCGAACCAGATATGGCCACTACGAATTCTTAGTTATGCCATTTGGTTTGACCAATGCCCCTGCTGTATTCATGGACCTCATGAATACAGTTTTCTACCCATACTTAGACAAATTTGTCTTAATTTTCATAGACGATATTCTCATTTACTCGAAGAATGAGAAAGAACACGAAGAACATCTGCGAATAGTGTTGGAAACACTTAGAACTGAGAAACTATACGCCAAGTTCAGTAAGTGCGAATTTTGGTTGAAGGAAGTAATATTTCTCGGATACATAGTTTCAGCGGAAGGAATCAAGGTAGATCCTGCCAAGGTAGAGGCAGTGCATAATTGGAAGTCACCAACAAGTCCGAACGAGATCAGAAGTTTCTTAGGTTTAGCAGGCTACTACAGAAGATTTATCGAAGGATTCTCCACGATTGCTAGACCTATGACGCAGCTACTTCGAAAAGAAAACAAGTTTAAATGGACGGACGAGTGTGAAAGGAGTTTCCAAACGCTCAAAGAAAAGTTGACCACAGCACCAGTATTAGCTCTTCCCGACGCAAACAAGGAATATGTGGTGTATACCGATGCTTTGAAGAACAGGTTAGGTTGTGTTCTAATGCAAGACAGAAAGGTGATAGCTTATGCCTCACGACAACTTCGACCTCACGAAATTGAGTATCTAACCCATGATTTAGAACTCGCAGCCGTGGTGCATGCATTAAAGATTTGGAGACACCATCTTTATGGTGTAAGGGTTGAGATCTTCACAGATCACAAGAGTCTGAAGTACTTTTTCGAGCAGAAAGAATTGAATATGCGACAAAGGAGATGGCTCGAATTAGTCAAAGATTACGATTGCGGAATCAACTACCACCTAGGAAAGGAAAATGTAGTAGCAGATGCACTGAGTCGCAAGGCTCCAACCAAGTTAGGATGTCTGTTTGTCGAGGAAGAAACCCTAGTACGAGAATTTGAAAAGATGGATATAAAAGTACTTGATACACCAGCAACGATCACAAGTCAAATAGCGGCACTAGAAGCTACGTCGAACTTAAGAGAAAGAATTATAAGTGCTCAGAGGAAGGACGAGTCGATGGAGAAGCTCCGACTAAAGATAAGCACTGGTTTACTAAAGATAAGCACAGATAAACCAGACGGATATTCCGAAGCACCAGACAATGCGATATTATTTGAAGGCAGACTTTGTATTCCTAACAGTGATGAAGAATTAAAGAACGATATCATGAATGAGGCTCATGATACACCGTATACAGCACACCCAGGAAGTACGAAGATGTATCAGGACTTAAGAAAGAATTTCTGGTGGAATGGATTAAAACGAGACGTTGCCTAGTTTGTAGAAAGATGCTTGGCATGCCAGTAAGTGAAGGCCTTACATAGACGACCGTATGGATTGTTGCAGCCATTAGATATCCCAGAATGGAAATGGGAAGGAATAGCTATGGATTTTGTGACAGGATTGCCTAAGTCAAGAAGAGGAAATACTGCCATTTGGGTGATTATCGATAGACTCACGAAATCAGCTCACTTTATACCGATTAAGAATACCTGCGGATCAGAGAAGTTAGCTCAGTTGTATGTCCGTGAGATTGTACCTCTGCACGGAGTACCGAAGTCCATAATATCAGACACAGATGCCAAGTTCACTTCGAGATTTTGGATCACGATGCAGAAAGAATTAGGAACCGAACTTAACTTCAGTACAGCTTTCCACCTTCAGACGGACGACCAATCTGAGAGGACGATTCAGATTCTAGTTGATATGCTAAGGACAGTGGTTTTGGATCGAAGCGCAAATTGGGAGGATATCTTACACTTGGTCGAATTCGCGTATAACAACAGCTATCAGGCGACGATAGGAATGGCGCCTTATGAGGCATTGTATGGAAGAAAATGCAAGTCACCACTTTATTGGGATGAAGTGGGTGAAAGGAAGAACCTAGGACCAAACTCGATTAATGAAATAATCGAGATCGTTCGACAAATTCGAGATAGAATGAAAGAAGCCCAGAGCCGATAGAAGTCTTACGCCGATGATCGTCGAACCAATCTTAGTTTCGAAGTTGGTGATAAGGTTTTCCTTAAGATTTCACCATCGAAAGGAATCATTAGATTTGGTGTTAAGGGTAAACTTAGACCAAGGTTCATAGGACCTTACGAGATTCTCGAGAAAATAGGACCTGTTGCTTATAGATTGGCTTTACCGCCAAGTCTAGGAAGTGTCCATAACGTGTTTCACATTTCCCAATTAAGAAAGTATGTCTATGACCCTAAGCACGTTATAAGTCAGCAAGACGTCGTTCTTGAATCTGACCTAAGTTATGAAGAAAAACCGATATCGATTTTGGATAGAAAAGTTCAAGAATTAAGAACCAAGTTGATACCAATAGTGAAAGTATTATGGAATCACCACGGGAAAGAAGAAGCCACGTGGGAGCTCGAGGAAAAGATGAAGGAAAGATATCCTTATCTTTTTTAAGAAGGTATGCAAATTTCGGGACGAAATTTTTCATAAGGGGGGTAGGATGTAATACCCCAGACTTTTTCTACAGTCTTTAAAAATAAAAGTTAATAATAATTATGGCTTTGCACGCCTAAGATCATGAAATTAAATTCTAAGATTTACGGTGAAATCCATTTCCGAAAATAATTTCCAGAAATCGGACGAACGACTACTGTATTAGGGTTTTCGCGTCCGGTAAGTTTTTCGCCCGAAAACTCAGAATCAAATTCCGTCAGAATTTACATTCACTTTTTTTTCGAGACGAGTTCACCGGAGAAAGTTAGTTTTTATGATTTTCCGGACGAATTTTGGACTGTGAAGTCCCGACTTTTTCTCGAATTTTGAAAAACGAATTAGGTTTTCCGAGTACGTAAGTTATTTCCTATCTAACGGACGAATTAGATTTCGTCAAATCTGTAACTATCTAGGAAAGTATTTCTCGACTTTTAAAACGACGTTTAAGAGCCAGAAACGAGATATTTCGTCTAAAATTTCCCTCGCCAAACATGTCCTAACGAGTCACCACTACTTTGTAGGATATTTCTCCACTTTATGACTCACCATACTTAGTCATCCACTCTCCCTCACAACTCCCTCATTACGGCCCCCCCATCAAACTCTCTCTCCTATTTCTTCTTTCCACCATTGAAGGAGTTCAAGCTTTTGCAAGATCCAAGTTCATAAGTCATTCAATCATCCATCGATTTCCATTCTTCCTTCATTAATCATCAAGGTAATCATCTCTTCCATTGATCTATCCAATTGGAATTCCTTTCTTTTTATTTTTCTTGAGGACCGATTTTTATGATGATGATGTAGTAGTTTATTTAAGTTTTAATATGCAATTAGATGTATAAGGGAGTGATTCCATGGATGAATTAGAGAAAGAAATCCAAGAACCCTAATTCTAGGTTATTACCGATTTTGGGGGAAAAATTGGGGCTTTGATCGTAGCTCGATTTCTTTGTCGATTGAATGATAGATTAGTATTCCTCATGATGTTAATTGACTCTAGGAATTGTTTTAGATTTTTCTAAAAATAAAATTTGAAACCTAAGAGACGAAGGAGGCTCGATTTAGGATAGTAAATGTTATGATATGCTCGATTGGTTAATGGAAATGAGATATACGATACATGAGGATGAATATATATTAAATTGAGATTTTTCTAAACATAAAACGAAAAGTGTAAGAGACGAAGATGTGTCGATAAGTTAGAGCTCGATAATATTTTGATATTATGATTTGCATGTTAGTAATGCTCGTTAGATGATAATCGTTGTCGTAAAATTTGAACGAAAACAGAGAACGTAAAATTTATCGTAAGAGACGAACGACGGACGATAAGTCGAGATTAGATAATAGTTTGAGGTTATGATTTACGTATTTATGATTCTTGATAGATGATGAATAAGATTGTAAAATTTGATTGATTTCTAATGATGTTGGATTTCTCTTAAGAGACAAACAAATGATGATAAGTAATGATAGAAAAGTCGATTAAGGATTCTTTTTGGATATTGATGATTATTAATGATTAATGAACGAGTTTGTAGTTGACGACATGTTCGTCCGAGTATTGAAAAGATGAGTTATAGTTATAACCGAGAAAGTTGAACTTGATTTGGTATAGTAATTGCTTAGTCGGAAATGACGATGTTTTAAACGTCGTATTTATAAACGAGAAATGAAAAGGGGTCTATCACGTATAATGATACGAGTAGACTGTATTGAGTCAGTAAATTCGTGAGAATTTAGGTTCGATAACATAGAACGAACCTAGAAAACCGTGCGTCGATTTTATCGAGCATTAGGGTTTCACTCGGCAGTTTTGCGACGTTCCACGGAAACTGCCATATCTTTTAGCTCGTTTATCGGAATTGAGATCCGCGAATTGGAGAGTAAACTAGACACCCATACCTTTCTTTTGGTATAAGATTCGTCTCCTGTTTCGAAATATCCTGTTCTGGGCGGACTTACTGACCTCGTGCAGTGAATGTTCAAAATGTAGTTTCTTAAGTTGAATTCTTCTCAAACTCTTTCGATCTTTTAAGTCGTTTCAAAACATCGACTATCTTCTTTCCACTGAACTAAGAGTCAAGTGCAGAACCGAGTGAGTGTCAAATGAGATACGTTCGTATCTCGTTTCTTTTTAACTAAAAGAGTTTAGTTTAGCGTGCAAATGCCTAAAACGTCTAAAGAACAAAAACTCAACTCGACTTTTCGTATTCGTTTATCGTTTACGACCGAGCTTTAAAGTATGATTTTTACAGTGAAGGAGAAAGTCGACACCAAGGATAGGACGCAGACCAGAAGACAGAAGCACGTATCTTTATTCTGTATTCTATCAAGGTGGACTTTTATATATGAAACAAAACGAGCAATGCTCGAAAACCTTTTCTTTATCACTTTGATAATCGTGTTTTCAAAGTGATAATCATGGCATGAACTGTTTTGTATTTTATGTGAGTTCTCTTGTACCTTATGAGTTAATCAAAAGGGATTAACTACCGACCGGCTTTGAGTTAGCTATTTTTCTTTCCAGAGTTAGTGCACTTTGTAGTCTGTGGTGTATGTGGTATCCTATTGAGGGGTAGCCAGCCACGGTGAATTATGACTGGTCAAGATTTGAACGTAACATCTATGAAAAATGCTTGCGCAAGCTACATTATGAAAATGAGAAAGAAAATGTTTAGTAAACACGGGCCTTTAATGAAAAACCCCGATGTGCTACAGAAATGAAATGCCTGATTATCTATACTTATGATTATGTTTTCGACAATTTGCCCACTAAGTACTATTGTACATAGCCTGCATATGTTTTCTAAATGTGCAGGTTGAAGCGACGAAGCGGCGACGGTTGAGTTAGAGTTGAATAGAGTTAAGGAAGACTCTTATATATAGTTCACAAATCCGCTGCTAGACTCTAAACTCTTTTTGATGTTGTGTAATAATCACTGTAGTCTAAGTTCTGTAATATAACTTAGAAGCTTTGAAATGCTTTGTCGAGTAATCTTTTGAGATTAACTCTTTCCTTTCGTCAATAAAGTCTTGTTCATAGAAGATAAGTTGTGATGTATGTATGTTTATTCTTTCATCCCCTTTCTTCCCCGCTTCTTTAATCCAACCCCAGTCGCACCCCGGCTTCTACCGTCCCTCGGGATTTGGGGCTGTGACATTAAATTAATTAAGTAAGTTGTTTTTCAAAATCGTGTGGATTAAGAATAAATCGAGAAGAATTGTCGAGATAATAATCTAAAAAGTAATAGTTTAAATCAAGAATAAGAATCGAGTTAGAAATAGAAATAAAATTCTATTTCGTAAGAGTTAATAAAAATAAGAAGAATTTTTATTAATTGAGTAAAGATTTATAATACGTTTCATAAGACAACGAGTTTGGAAAAGTGTTGTTTATAAGTCGAGAAAAATAAATTTTATTGTTGAGTTTCTATAAAAGGGAATTCGTATTTGAATTAAGTTCTAAAATAAAAATTGAGTAATTGTTAATGTGTCTTGAAATGTGATTAAATTCGAGACAATATGTTTGATTTATTTTGAATTGTTATGCAATTGAATTAACGTGCTTAAGTGAATGATATTATTTGATAATGACGTAAAGAATTATTGAATTTGTTCTGTATGCAAATGCCATTGAGTTATTAAGTTGATAATTAAATCGAGAATTGATTAAGAATATAAAAGAAAACTCGAGTAATAGAGTTTAGATAGACGACGTTTCATAATTAAAGCGAGAAGTGCTAAGACAATGGTTAGTAGTATTAACCAACTATCAAATAGAGTTAATGGCTTAAAGACGAGAATGCGAGATTTATTTAGAAAAGAATAGCTTTGAGAGCAACGAGTCAAGTAGAAGTCCTTCAGTCGAGACCAACGATTAATATCCGTCTTTGTGTAGTATCTTATCTTCTTTATTGATGTCGAACTGTGAAGTATCAAGCCGGATGGAAAAATAAGCGAGGACAGATAGAACGTAAGACACCTAGCTAGAACATCGGAAGACAGGTGGGCTTTTCTAAACCAAAACTACCAATGAATGTTATTATACTATTAAGTATTATTATGTGATTTTTAGAATGCAATTGACTTGCCGTTTTTATTGAGTTTGGTATGTGTTATCATCTGTTTGTTTGAGTTATTATCATCCTGTGAAAGGCAGGAAACCCACGTATGGTATGTTAAATATTGAGGTGACTGTGAGCCTTGCTACGGTTAGGCCGGTCACAGTGTTCGAGAAAGAGGCCTACTTCTCGGCACAGTGAGAGAATTTGTGACAGATGATGCATACTGATGAGTATGTATTATGTTTTGACTACGCAGTCTATATAAAAGAAAATGTTTTTAGCATGCACAAGTAAAATCGTTTTAAGTTGCTTAAGTACTTGTGATGCTTCGGCAAGGCAAGTTCAATTGATATAGCTTTAAGAGCATCTTTTTCCAATTGTTTTCGGCATATGTTCACTGAGTACGAAGTACTCTGCCCTGCGTCTATTTCTAAACGTGCAGGTTAGTAGGATGGCGATGGCAGGAAAGGCTTGGTGGTGTGGTCTGTTTGGTTGTGTTGAGTCGAATGTCAGACTGGCATTTGCACGTCTTCATACGTGTGAGTGTTGGGATTTGAGTCGAGATTCCGCTGCAACTCTTTTTGTCGTGAAAGTCTGTTATTATTATCTGATGCTTGTTTTTGTTCCGAGCGATGGGCTTGTTGACTTAAATGTCTTGATGAATCTTATTCTCGTAGCCTAAAATACTTATTACATTCTCGTCTTAATGTAAATTAAAATGCTCGGTTATTGCTTCAATATGTCTTTAATAGCCTTATTCGAGTGCTGTTGCTTTTAGTTGATATTTCCCCGAGCATGTTCCCCGTATTTGAGTTGATTGTTAGTTGATTAAGTTGTGTTCTTGTTCGTAAGTCGCACCTCGGGAGTCGGGGTGTGACAATAACACCCGTCAATGTTTGCCAAAAATTTACCAAAGTGCATTCTGTTACATTTAGGGCAGGTAGGAACAGTGATTCTTCCTTGGTTATTGTTTGCCTATTGTCCCTGCCACTCTCCTTGTTGGTTATTTTCCCTCCATTGTCCTGATTGATTATTCTGATTCGGCTGTCGAAAGCCACACTGATTTCCACCCTGATTTTCTTCTTCCCATTTCCTTTTTCCTTTAAAGCCGCTGTTATTGTTGTTGGAATGGTCTTGAGTTGGAGCCTGGGTTGGTGCTGGTACGGGCAGTACAATCTTTTGTTCATCCGGCACAACTGCCTCCATGTCTAAGGCTCGTCCTAGTATGTCTGTATAGCTCAGTCCTCCATGGCTGGCTAATGCTATTCCTAGTTCGTGTCTAAGTCCCCCACGGAACTTCTTTGCTATCTTCTCGTCGGTATCTACCTGCTCGGGTGCATACATTGACAATTCTCAAAAGGTTGCATCGTATTCAGTCACTGTCATCTTCCCTTGTTTCAGACTGTAGAACTCTGCTTCTTTCTTTGCTCTATAGGTTTTAGGGATGTACTTGTCGTAAAATGCTTCCTTAAACTCATCCCAAGCAAACTGAGCCAGATGCTCTGTCGGAATAACCTTCTGCCTAGTTTCCCACCAGAAATCAGCTGGTCCGGTGAATTGAAATGCAATACACGAGAGACGCTCCTCATTAGTACATTTGAGAAGTTTAAAAATTCTTTCTGTAGCTCTTACCCAAAGCTCAACATCGCTCGGGTTTCCTGATCCATTAAAGACAGATGGATTTCTTTTAAGGAACAGATCCTCTATGTCACGACGTAGTGGTGGTGGAGGTGGAGGGGTTTCCTGACGTCCTTGATCTTCTTCCCTCTCATGTTGTCTATGACCTCTTTCATGTCCTCTAGGCCTACCGAGTCCTCTTCCATGCTTTAAGCACTCACCCATTCAATAAGGAATTAACATATCTTAATCATCTTAGCAATTTCTCAAATTGCAAC